>CM051526.1:61258273-61858273 GCA_028017165.1 Herpetospermum pedunculosum | reverse complement strand
ATGATTGTTACTGTGCGGCCGATTCATCGGAGGAGGAAGAACAGCATTCGCCGGAACAGAAACCCTAGAATCGGAGCTGGAGAGAGAAACTTCAAACGGAGTTTCAGAAAATTTGAAGAATCGGGAATGGCTTCAACTTGAACTCGAACTTCAAAATGAAGAAGAAGAAGAAGAAGAAGAAGAAATCGTACGGCGATTTGGCTCTTTTTGTTTGGATTTTGAACTCAATCTGCAGAATTAAGTGATTAAATGTGTTTTTTATAAGTTTATGTTAATTTTCTCCTCAAATTTATTTTTTTACACTATATTTCAATTTCCAACCTTAATTTATTGTTTCCAATCTTGATTAAAAATATAATATTTTTAAAAAAAAATTGTAAATATGTGAATTTCTACACCTCATTTTTTTTTATATATCACTGATTTTTTTTTATTTAAATTTTGATTTAAAAAATTGCAAATATGTGAATTTCTACATTTTTTTTTATTTTTTTTTTTATTTGTTATTATTTTGGGTCAGGTTATTTATCTCACCAACCCTTCTTTTATTTTTATTATTATTTTTTTAATTTTTTAATTCCATTATTTAGTACTTGTGAATGATGTGATATTCTAAAATAAACTTGATTTTAAAGATAAATTTTGAAAAGGTAATGAGCGGATAATTTAGTTTAACATTTTCATTAAGTGATTTTGAATATAATTTTAACAGTTTCAAAATCACTCTCAAAATCATCTTTAGTAAATTAGTAGCTAGCTAGCAAGTTAGTATAGAATTTGATATTTCTTTAACTTTTTATTGGAGTATTGCAGATCTGAACTTTCAACCTAAAAAGATGTGAATAGAATATGAGGATTTGAACCTATGACGATTGACCGAAGGGGAGCAGATTTCATGACTTTTTCCGATGTTTGTAAATCAAAGTATTTGAATCATTACTAATTTCACAACAAGACAATCAATCTCACTAGAAAGAAATGCTTATTATTGTTGACTAAGATAAATAAATTTTAACATTTGACCTCAAGAGAAATGGTATCTTAACCACTAAATTATGTCTATGATGACTAATCAAGAGATATTTGAAGAAACAATTTGTAGTAAAATTCTTTTTTTATTTTAAAATATTTGGAATTTTGTAGGAAGATTCTTGTTTTATTTTAAAATCTTTGGGATTAATCTTGTACTTAGAAGGTTCAAGAAATGATTTTACATCTTGTGATTTGAAATTCGAGAAATAATTTGAAATTCTTTATCTTGTTTGAAACGAAGATTTATCATGTTTGGTTTGAAATAAGGATGTGTTTATCTTTCTGTAATGTAATTTTCCCAACAATAAATCAATTGTAATGGATTAAGGCTTCGTAATCAGGTTACCTAGTGTTTACTTAAGGTCAATTTAAACTTAATTTTAATTTCATTGATAGTGTTTACTTAATATCAAATCAAACTTAATCATTCGTGAATTTACTACAATACTCTCGGTTATAATTAAAAAATGAAATGGAAAAAAAGACTGACAATTTCCTCCTCTTCTTCCTCTTTCGTCTCCGCGCAAAAGGTCGTTGGACTTCTCTTTTTCATAATTTTTATTTCTTAGGTATGGTCGTTTGTTTATTTTGTTTTCCTATTTTTTTTAAAAAACAGATGGTGATTGCTTCACGTGAAAAATTTGGATGGAAAAAAAGAAAAAGAGAAAACTTGTTCTGTTTGGAAAAGTGTGGACGCATGATACTACTTATATTTGTAGCCATGTTTGTAATCGTGTTTTTTATGACGTTGTTAATCATTTTGTTGCTCGTAATATAAATCATGATAGTTTACTGAATCGTATAAATATATATTTTTTTTCATCTTCTGTGCATTAATCTGATCTTCTTCATATTTCGTCTTCGCGCAAAAAGCTGTTGGACTTCACTTTTTCATCATTCTTATTTCTTAGGTATGGTCGTTTGTTTATTCTGTTTTCCTGTTTTTTTGAAAAAGCAGATGGTGATTGTTTCACGTGGAAAGTTTGGATGGAATAAAAAAAAAAAGTGTTATGCTTGGAAAAGTGTGGACGCATGATACTACTCATGTTTGTAGTCATGTTTGTAATCGTGTTTTTTATGAAGTTGTTAATCATTTTGTTGCTCGTAATATAAATCATGATAGTTTACCGAATCGTATAAATATGTATTTTTTTTCATCTTCTGTGCATTAATTTGATCGATTGCAAGGTTGAAGACGGCCTATCTGCTACGTATGCGAAGTATTAATATCCGAAAAATATGAAGATCTCCTCGCATTTCGTCTTCGTAAACACTCAGAAAATCGTAAATGAGTTTTGTTGAAGAAAAAGTAAAAGTGTTGGATGACAAATAAATTAGAGATGGAAGAACCGAAAAGAAAAAAAATGGAAGAATCGAAGAAGGGAGAGAGAAGAGACATTTGTGGAAGGAAATGACTATTGGGCCCCACGTAATATGTAATGTTAATCCCATTAAACCGGGAGAATTTCTAGTACATCAGTCCACTGCCTTTCAATGACTGACAATCTTTTAAAATTAAAAAACGTTTTCATGTGGGCTCCACCAATTTTTTAATTAACCATTTTTCTTCTCTTTCATCTTTTTTCGTTTTTCTCTTTCACTTTTCTCTTTATTTTCTCCGTGGTTTATAACAAAAAAAAAAAAAAAAATCAAATTACTCTTTTTTTTTTTTCATTCTCCTTCATCTCATTTTATCCAAGCAATGTTGTTATTTAAACAATTTTATGAGTTGAAACTATTTTTTTCTCATATTAATATGATTTTTGTGTATTGTATAATCATTCCATCTTTCACTTTTCTCTTTATTTTCTCCGTTGGTTTATAACAAAAAAAAAAAAAAATCAAATTACCCTCTTTTTTTTCATTCTCCTTCCTCTCATTTTATCCAAGCAGTGTTGTTATTGTATTTAACTTGATTAACACTTTTTTTTTTGTAACGATATTTTAATTAAAGCGAGGATTGAACCCATAAGAAGTCACGGGCACACCAATTGAGCTATGCTCAGTTTGGCGTCTTGATTAACACTTTCACATTGAAAAATCCAGATTATCTTCTAAATTTAGAAACCAACAAAATTAAAATGCCCCTGTGTTAATAGTTTTCTCAACTATTTCTTCAATTTTTTTATTAGTACTTACATTAAAATACCCGTGTTATAAACCAATCGGAGAAAATGAAGGGAAAAATATGAAATACAACAAAATTAAAATGAATTTAGAAACCAACCAAATTTGATTTTAATTTTGATTTTGTTGTTATAAACTTACTGGAGAAAACAAAGGGAAGAGTGAAGGAGAAGAACAAAAAAAATGAAAGAGAAGGAAAAATAGTTAATTAAAAAATTAGTGGAGCCCACATGAAAATTAAAATTTTTCAATTTTAAAAAAATTTGTATGTGTCAGTCATTGAAAGGCAGTGGTATGGAGAAACTCCATACCACGGATGTACTAGAAATTCTCCCCCATTAAACACTCTAAGGTGGTAGAGAAATATTGTAGATTACAAAATTCAGACCCACAGTTTCATTAAGTTTAAAGATTTTGGTGAAGGCCCTTAATAAATGTGGGTCCCACGATCAGAATTACCAAAGTAATAAAGGTCGGTTACAAAGTGTGGGTTTCGATACGTTGGTATGAAAATAAAGGTTGTTTTTTAATAATATTGTATTTTTTAAAACTTATTATAAAAATATTGTAAGTTTGAAACTATTTTTAAAAATATTGCAGTTTTAAATGGAGGTCTGTTAAGACGACCTCTACTTTTTGCTCCACGACCAAAGACGATCTTGCTCCACATGGATGGAGGTCGTCTTTAAAAGACGACCTCCATTCGGTTTGACGATATATATATCTTTTTATACACAACTCCAAAAATAGTGAAACTACGTATCAAATTGAAGCTCTCTGTGTTAACTTTCCAATACTCTTTTCGAAATTTTTGAATATCTGGGTAAAAAGATATATATCAATTTTTGAATCCACTCCTCGAAAGAATCTTCAGTTTTGAAATTTGCAGAATTATAGTCCAACTTCGATGATCTTTATCGTTTGATACACAACTCCAAAAATAGTGAAACCATGTATCAAATTGAAGCTCTCGCTGTTAGCTTTCCAACCATATATGTTTTGAAAATTTTGAATATCTGATTAAAGAGATATCAATTTTTAATAAAATAAATACATACCGAATGAGCAAGATCGTCTTTCGACATTCATCAACGTGGAGCAAAAAGTAGAGGTCAAAGACGAACTTCATTTAAAACTGCAATATTTTTAAAAATAGTTTCAAACTCGAGAAATAAACCCACTCTCAAACTATTTAAAATTTTGTGTTTGGATGGTAATAAAAAAAAAATCTGATTTACTAGCAAAAAAAATTAAAATATTGGATTAAATAAGTAAATTACTTCTAAATACTATGGAATCTTAAAAATCCAACCACTTTAGTTAGGAAAATATTAATTTCTTTTATATATAAAGACGATTTCAAATCAACAAACGAAATATGATTTGAAATATAATATATTAAAATTACTATTCATAAAAGTATAATTATCTAAGTATGTTTTTATCATTTTTTTTACATACTTCGCACCTTATCAAATATGGAAAAAATCAATTTATACTTCTAAACTTTAAGTGTTGTATCAATTAAAACCTTAAACTAACAATTATATCAAATTAAACCCTGAACTTCCATAAGTGTATCAATTTACACCCTCTGATATAAAAATGCAAGTTTTTACATCTGTGAAGACTTGTAATTTATCAATTAAACTCCTAAACTTTCATAAAATTGATTCATTTATGAAAGTTTATGAATTTAATTTGTTAAAATCATAAGTCTCCACCCGTTTAAATTAAATTTTTTTAAAATAAAATATAACAGGAAGTGTAGATTGATACACTTATGAAAGTTCAGGGTATCAATGGTTAGTTTAGGGTTTTAATTGATACAACCCTCAAAATTTAGGGGGATAAATTGATTTTTTCCTTAAAAAATATTATGTATAATTTTTAAGAGAAAACAATCCAATAAATAAATTTAATGCTCTTTTTCAAAAATAAATAAATAAATAATTCTAATTAAACAATTACAACAAAATGTATTTTAAAATTTAAAGTAATTGTTCAATGAGTAAAAGAATGAAAAATTAATAATATTAATTAAAATTAAAACCAAACATTATGATTCAGGCCTTTCCTTTTCCTGAAATGAATCATTTTGATTCAACAAGATACATTTTGAACTAACAATTCAAACTGATTTTTGCACAAGACTGAACAGGCGTCCAACATTGTTTATAGAACGGATCATAATTCCAAATTCCAAATGCAAAGGAATTACTAACTTCGTTTTAGAATATTACATTACAAATAAAAAGAAAAATAAGAGGTTCGACCCTTCCAACCGAAAAGAGCAGAGTCGAACCGAAAAGAGATACTGCTCCGACCGCGTCGATCAGAAGGAATTACCAGCTATTTGCATCCATGAACAATCTCTTTTACTAAGTTCACATAAACATTAACTTCAACTCCCAAAAGAAATTATAAGACCACTCAACAAAAAACTCTCAATAATGATACCTTTTTTTCTACTCTTTATTTCAAAATGGCATTTTCGGGTACAAGTTCGAGATGTTGAGAAAATTTTCGAAAAAGAAAAAAAAATAATGGTAGATTACCATCGCACTAGGAGATTGGATTGCCTCATACAGATCCTCCAGCTGCATTTCTATAATGAAATTGACTACTCATAAGGGTCATCAATAAGCATGCCTGCATATACCATCAGTAGTTGAAAAGAAAAAAGCAGAGCAAAAAGGCCAACTCCTAATTAATCTCCAACCATAAATGGATCGACTTCTCCGAGATCAGCAACGAGAGGTTCCAACTTCTCCGTGTCCTCGTCCTCGGCTGCCAAGTAGGTAGGAAATGGAAGGATCGACTTATTGGGTTTCTTGTAGACGGCGTCTTTTATAAATACAAAGTTGCCTTCGGCGCCAGGGACCTGAAAGGTAGAGGTGTCGCAAGAGTATTGAATTAATGTGCCAAACACAGAGCAACTACTCTAGAATATGGAACAGATCAAGAGTTTGAAAATTGATTTTAGAAAGAAACGTACTTGTCCTTTCACCCAGATCAAGTTTCTTGCAGGATCAATTTTGTAGACCCACACATTTTTCACAGTTCTCTGCTTCCCACCCATACGCCCAGCCATCTTTCTACCTTTGAAGACCTGTAAAATAAGCACATGTTTCTCACTGTCATAAATTACATGGTATACAGCAAAAAAGGACTAGAACTCAGCTACTTAACAGACCATCGAAAACTATTCCACACTTCGGATTCCTTTTCTGTATTTAGAAATAGGAATAAGTTTCTACCATTTAATACAAAAGCTACCTACCACGGTTCCATACGCGAAACAAAGCAGACTAAATCAAAGTATGTTCTATTGAAACACGGTACTGTTGAGTGTTAAAGATAAGGTCGGTATGTAAAAGGGGATTCAACAGTACAAGTCCCTTTAAATTTGATTAATATTAAAGCTTCACCAGAAATAAGGAAAGCACAAAAAGAATATTATTTTCAAGATTGTAACCAGTAGAGATTTCCACATATTACTCAATATTGATTCATTCCACAAGCACAGTTAAATCCATAAACCACCCAGGGTGGAACTATATGCAGAAACTTTTACTGCGCAAGTTATTCATGTTTGTTTTGTGACTATATGCTCCCAGTAAGTTCTTATTTCTCTTCTCTGAAATTTTTATTCATTCAGAAGGAGCCTTGCAAATTGACAGAAATCGGGGGAGACGGCATGAAAAATAAAGAAGAAGCAAAACTCCGAGAATCGGAGGAGACATAGTAGGATAACTAACATACTACACTACGACTACTCTACTTATCTCAAATGTGTGAGTTTCAGGTAGCTCTAAAATACATTTAGGAACCGAAATACCACTCGATCTTAAAAATGATTACCATCATGAAAAGATAAACACACCTTTCCAGGAGCATCCCTCTGACCCGTAGAACCACCGCTTCTATGGGATAATGATGCTCCATGGGAAGCCGGCATTCCTGAAAATCCATGTCTTTTCATCACTCCCTGTGCACAATTAGAAAAAGGATTAGCCATGAGAGACATCACTTTTATAGAGAAAAAATTATACCATTTATATATGGAAAGGAAACAATTTTTTTATGATAATTCTAGATCTCATGAAGCATTTTCAGGACACAAGTATACAACTTGATATTAACCAGATTAGCACAAACATGAAAGAAGACAAAGCAAAGATCACAGCTACACATAAAAGAACTACATACATCTTTCCTAGGGTTTGTATAGCCCCTAATATTTTTATGTTTATACTTGTATCTATGAATTCTGTTATTCTTTGTATTCTTATCGTCTTGAGGATGCACGTGACTTCATTGATAAATTGTTCGTATTATCTTATGATAGCATACACATGTACAGCACTGTAACTTTAATGTTTTAAATTGTATCCTGTAGAGCATGCAGCATGTTGGGTAATTAAGCATGCCAGCCAAAACAAGTTTGGGGGGTTACTGTGTCTCATGTAAATATATTAAAATACTCAACCCCAAATATGATTGCGATTATGCAGATTGGAAGCTGACAATGACAAACAAGCATACAAAATTTTGCCTGTGCTTATTTCGGCTATAACTCTCATTTCAGATTTTGGAGTTAAGTTATTAATGGGACAACATGAGGTTTTTCAATTGAGTTCTGAGCTAAAGATCTATACTCTTGTGGTTATGGTGGTATTATTTGTTATTCAGATAATTAGTTAAACATAAAAAGATAGCAATAACAGATATATGCATCATCAGTATTGCTTGATGCAAAGCCCAAACTAGTGCATGTCCTTGGTATCATATTATGCAGTGCTACCATGATTAAGATAGTATATTTGAGAACCATAGGAAGAAACATCGTACATAAAGAATAATGTTGATGAACATAGTTGACTAGAAACGTCAATGCTAAGGAAGAAAGAAAGAAGGAACCAACAAATTTTTAAAAGTCTTGCCACTGGTTTACAGTTATCACTTGTTGCAGTTCATTTCCATAGATCTACTCATTCAATTGTCATTAAACGGCTTTTAATTGGTACTTTAACTTAAATTCACAGAGAGACATGCATTTATACAAGTCTTCATTGTTCCCACAATAACGTTTAATTTAAGTGCCTTCAATAGCCAACTAACTTAACCATATTAACAAATATAAGAAATTGAATGAAAAGTAAAAGGAGTAAAGGCTGTGAGTTCAATAACTAATAGAGGAATGCTGCAATGGATTCACCTGAAAACCTTTCCCTCTTGTGATTCCTGTCACATCAACATACTGTCCAGGAACAAAATGACGAACGCCAATTGTTGTACCAACTGGAAGAAGTGCATCTTCTGACACCGGAAACTCCCTCAGTTTCCTCTTCAATGGAACACCTTGAGCCCTAAAATGACCTAATTCAGGTTTCGTCAAATGCTTCGCCTTCTTCTGTCCACAGCCAATCTAACTAGCACCATAGCATAGCACCTTTGGTCAATAAATTTAAGCCCTAGGCCATAAGATTTGTAAAAACTGAAAAAACAGACCTCATACATATGGTCTAATCGTCAAGACAACTAGTTTTTTTCTTATAAAGAGTGAAATCGACAATGGGAGTAAATGTTAGTAATCACTAAAACTCTTGTTGTCTTTTGAAGCTAGTCTTGGGTGGGTGAAACTTCCCAAAGATTAGTGGGGTTGGCCATGAGCATGATACAAGGAGTGTGATCCTCAATACCCCAGTTATTAAAATAAAGAAGTCACAAATGGTTATATTCACGTCTAACTAAGGGCATGTTCGAGAATAATTTTGAAATGACTAAAATCACTCCAAAATATAATATTAATAATTCAAAATCAATTTAATGATTGACTATACACTTTTAAATGTCGTTTTCATACAAATTATTTATATGTTTTTTGGAATTTGACAAAAGTGATTTTAATCATTTCAAAATCACAACCGAACATGCCCTGAGTGTATGAATGGAAGTGATGACCGAATAGGGGAGAGTGAAATGCTGTTCCAACACAACAATGTGCAGTTCAGTTCAGTATAATTCCAGATTCCATTGAATTGAAAGTGTAAGACTGCAAGAACAAAAGCTTCTAATCCTTCTCACATATAAAAAAGTATTCCAAAAACAGACTCCTCAGCATCATTAGGCCAAAACCCCATTTCATTTCTGCAGATAGAAACTAACAATACCAATGCCAAAGATCTCAGTTTTTAAATTCTCAGTCATGCTCCTAATTTCATCTAAAGCAGTAATAACAAAAAGAACAGACAAATATCATCTCCGGTAGTACCTGGAGAGCTGTGATGCCTTCTTTCTCAATGGTCTTGACCTGAGACACAATATTATCATCAACCCAGAGCACAGTGATGGGAATCCTAGCTCCCCATTTATCCCAAAGCGCCGACATTCCACACTTGACAGCAATGACGCCCGTCCGCTTCGAGTTAGAAGCCATAACGGCAGGTTTAGCTTCAATAATCGGAGAAGAGGGCAGAGACCCATCACCGGCCTGGATCAAATCATCGGTACTGAAAGTACGGAAGAAGTAATAAGAAGAAGCGTTTGTCCATGATGATGATGAAGAAGAAGTAATTGTCGGGGAAGCGCCGGGATTGATCGAGAGAAGACGAAAACGAGAAAGGAGACCTCTGGATAAAGCCGACATGGTAATGAGAAATGGGGGAAGAATGAGGTTTTGGTTGAGTTTTAGGGTTGATTTCGATCTTGGAGACTGGGGAATTTCATTGTCTTTCTCTCTCACTGTGTGTGCAGCTGATGAACTGTGATGGAGGAAGAGCGGCAGCGGGTGGCGAGTCGGGGTTTAGGGTTCTAAGAAAGCAAAATGAAAACACTTAAAAAACAATATAAAAAAAAAAGGTTTAAAAAGACCTTCCAAGAATTTAATTCGATTTATTTATGGGAAATTGTAGTAAATGACAATTTAAGACTTATTGTTTGCAAATATAGCATGTTTTTAAAAAATTTGCGGATATAGCAATTTCTATCGCTGATATCACTGATGGAAGTCTATCGCTGATCACCTCAGCTTTTTATAGAATTTTGTCAGTGATAATAGTCTATCACTGATAGAAGTGTGATATAATAAAGTCTATCAGTGATAGAAACGAGTTTTTTTTGCCATATTTGTAAAACATTTTAAAGTTTGCTAAATTTGCAATTAGTTTGGGTCTAATTGCTATTTGTGCAACCAGCCCTTTATTCAATTAGTGAATATGTGTTTGCCAATTATTTTTTAAAATTGTTTTCAAATTTTGTGGTATATATTATTTTTGTGTTTTTATTGCAGTGTGATTTTGAATTTAAAATTTAAAATATGTAATTATATTAAAAAAAAAAATTGTAACGGATGTAATTTAGAATAAAATAATTAAAAAAATAGCATTTTTAAAAAAAAATTGTGCAATTTCTATCACTAATATGGTCTATCGCTGATACTAGTCTGTCACCTCCGTTTTTTTATAGAATTTTGTCAGTAATAATAGTCATAGAAGTCTACATATATCAACTCTATTAGTGATAATTTTTGTCATATTTACAAAATATTTTAGATTTTGCTAATTTTGCAATTATTTTGGGCCTATGATTGTTTGTGCAACCCGTTCTTAAAAAAAATAAAAAAAAAATATAGTATTTAAGTTATAAATCCATTCTTTTTTCTTTTTTTTTTTGTTAAATTATATATATAAATATATAATATTGTTAAATAATAATTATACAAAAGCATGAAACGTGTCCTTAAATATATATATAACTTAGCTAGGTGTATCAATTTTAACCTTAAATTTGGTGTATCAATTTTAATCTTAAATTTTAAATTTCAATTTAACCTTCAAATTTTAATTCTTCAATTTAAACCTAAAAATTGTATCAATTTACGCCAACAATTAAGCTTTTGTTTCAATTCGTGTGAGAAAGGTTTCTCACACATACTCAAAGTCAGTCGTATAATATGTACTTATTTATTATTTTTAAAAAGCTCAAATGAAAATTAGAGAAGTCTAGTCGAAGTGTTTTTTAATTCATGGGCAGGGCTTTTTTTTTTACTACTTATCTTCATTTCATTACAATTTAATGGCATAATTATACTTGGATCATCGACTTTTGGTAGAAACAAAATTTATTTGCATCCGATTTTCCCTCAATGCAGTACTTTCATTCTTGAATCGGTCTTCAATATTTGTTTGTTGTTCTTTATATTTTTCGTTGGCCTCGAGCTCGATTTGTCTTCCATTTGCCGCAGCAGACGCAGAGATTTTGAAAATCCCCCTCGTCAAAATGTATGTCCCATTTCTCTCCGACATCAGTGTCGCATTCATCCTCCGTAAGACCGTCGAATGGGTCGACAAGGTTGACTACGACTAATTCATTGTATTCAGGGATGTCACTCTCTCCATCATTGTCTTCCATGTTCCCGTCCCGCATTATGGCCAAGCTCAAACTCCTCACTACTGAAGTCGGTGAAATCGTCATATGGTCATCGTGCCTTCAACGACGTTCCCAATCTAGAATGATTTAGTTTTTTTTTTTTTTTGTTAAACAACAAACAAGTACCCATCCTAGAGCAACACGTGACTTTGGGAATGTGTGAAAAAACTTTCTAACGGTGATTGAAACAGAAAATTAATTGATGGTGTAAATTGATACACTTTTGAAGTTTAAATTGATGAAATTTAAAGTTTATGGTTAAAATTGATACAACCAGGACGGCCAAGTTTATGGTAAAAATAATTTTCGTTCCCTAAATTTTTTTATCAAAGATACTTTTAGATCCAATTTATAAATTTGCTACCAAACACATATTCGAAACATAAAATACAACTATATTATTCATTAAATCTGTTGTTTTCAAATTTTTGTTTTGAGATGAAAATTAATTCTAACCTTTTTGTCTACTCACCAAATAATTTTAACCCAAAAAACATAAATAAAAAATACCTTCCAAAACTTATTGACTTCAACCAACATTAAACATTAAGCAAGTCTAAACAAAATCATAAATTTTAACAAAATTTTACTTGGAGTGTTGATTTCTTTCCCTATAAATTTGTCAATTTTGTATAAGATATATGTTTCATAATTCATCTTCATCCTGCCCAGATAACAATATATTTTTTAATAGTATTTTAACATAATTTATAAATTGCAACATTTATCAACGTTAAATTACAACATTTTATCAAAGTTTAAGGTAAAGATTGCAACGCCAAAGTGAACATAACACTCTTTCATTTCAAATATGGGATTCAAGTATATATATTCCACGTACTAAAAAAAAAAAGGACAAATATTGCAACTCATATCAAAAGCATATATTACAAATTGACAATATTGAAACTTTTGGAAGAAAAAAATGGTACGCCTTGTCAAAAAAAAAATTGGCAACGGTATTTTAATTAATGCGAGAATTGAACTCATAACCTTTTAGTCAATGACACAACCATATGTAGTTATGTTCGATTTGGCACCTTGTCAATTTTAGGTGCAAAGTTTAATTTGTTTTCCTTTTTTATTTTGTATGAATATATCAAATGTTTTTTTTTTTTTTTTTTTTTTTTTTTTTTTTTTTTTTTTTTTTTTTGGGTTATTAGTCTTTTCAAAAAAAAAAAAAAAATCCTTAATGCATTAAGCATTAAGGCAAAATAATTTTTTTTGTTCATAAAGTTTGGAATTTATGTCTATTTGGTCATTTAATTACGCGGAACATCTTAATTTATATGTCTAGAAAATGATTATGACTGATCTCTTACCTCTTAATTAACCTAACAAAATGTTGACTTAATGATTAAGCATGTATTTCTGACAAGATTAATCTCTTTACTCTTATCTTCTTTCACCGCTTTCATTTTCTCTTATTCAATGAAGACCTTTATCATCGTTGTTGTTTTTATATCGTGGAATGAATGAGTCGCTCATTCCCTGCATCTTGAACAAACATTTGTTCTCTATGTATGTGGAATCATTCATTCCACGTATCTAGAACGAACGCACAAACAACATATTTAAAATTGTCCTATCATCGAAGTTAGTCATCATGTTTATTGTCATGTCAACATTTTGTTGTCAACGAACAATCAAATAAGTTCATATACCATTTAAAATCACTTTTCAAACCTTTCGGACTAAAATATAACTTTTTGAAATATTATGACCAAATAACATCAACTCCAAACCGTAGGTTTTCTTTATTCCTAAGTTCATGATTCTAACTTGTTAGATTTCTTTTAGGCTTTAATCTATAATCCTATAGATTGATAATATCTAACATGCATGAATCACAAACCTAATACATGAATCTCTATGTTCATGAGTTGATTAAATAAGCGGAAGCGTACCTGGATTCATGATGAAGAAGATCTTTGAATTGGGTTTGCTCTTCCAATTCTACAAGCGGTTTTTTCCCTTCTCTCTCTAACGATGGAGGTTAATGAGAAATAAAAACTTATTGCTTATGAATCGGGGAACCACAACCCTTTATATTTTTGTTATTTATTTATTATTTAACCATCATAAATAATAAATAAATTTGACGGTTTCTACACCTAACTTCCATACCATTAATTATATTAATTATGTGACTTACTCAATAAAAATAATAAATACTTAATGATCACCTTATTTTTATTGAGTTCCAAATAAAAAATAGCTCAAACACATTTTATATATATATTTGTCCAATAAATCTAACAATCTCACACTTGGACAATATATATAATTACATGTGTTCATCTTTATGCGCAAATAATGTGGCTATCATAATTTAAAGTTACTCCAAATCAATCTCGTCCATTAATCATATCAACATTGAACCAAAGCGGTTTAATTACATTAGTTCGTAATTCAACCCATCAATGATCACGAATATCAATATAATTAAATGACATAGATCATAGTACGAATGTGTAGCATAGAAATGACATCCAATGTGATCCATCATGTCAACTTCTAACTGGTCCCTAATGAGATCAAAATTTTCCATAAACAGAGTGTAACAAAATTCTTTATTATCCATAAACTGCAGTAATCAACAAGTCTGTATAACATACATATATATAGAAACAAACTCCCACTAAATCTGAATATCTTCAAATAACATAACACCCATTTGAGCAGTATGCTCCAAAAAGACCTTGGGTGGTAGTCCCTTAGTTAACGGATCCGCAATCATAGAGTTTGTACCAATATGTTCTATATATAAATGATCACTCTGAACTCTTTCTTTAACAACTAGGAACTTGATGTCAATGTGCTTTGACTTAGTTGAACTCCTATTGTTGTTCGAATACATGACTGCTGATTTATTGTCACAGAATAACTTTAGTGGTCTTTCAATTCCTTTCACAATCTTTAGCCCAGTGACAAAATTTCGCAGCCACATTCCATGATTGGATGCCTCATGACATGCTATAAATTCAGCGGCCATAGTGGAAGAAGCAATGAGTGTTTGTTTAACACTTTTCCATGAGATTGCTCCTCCAGCAAGCATAAAGATATAACCTGAAGTGGATCTCCGACTGTCTTGGCATCCAGCAAAATCTGAATCCGAATATCCAACGATCTCCAGTTGGTCCGATTTCTTATATGTGAGCATGTAGTCTTTAGTTCTTTTCAAATAACGCATAACCCGCTTGACAGCTACCCAATGATCCATACCAGGGTTACTCAGATATCTGCCTAACATTCCGACAATGTATGCCAAATCTGGTCGAGTACATACTTGTGCATACATCAAACTTCCTACTGCAGATGCATAAGGAATTTTCTGCATTTCTTTAACTTCAAGATCATTCTTAGGACATTGTTGAAGACAAAATTTGTCTCCTTTAACAACGGGGGTATTTCCTGATTTACAATCCTGCATGCCATATATTTTTAGTACATTTTCAATGTAACTCTTTTGTGATAATCCAAGTATACCTCGAGAACGATCTCGATGTATCTGAATTCCTAATACAAAAGAGGCCTCACCAAGATCTTTCATTTCAAACTTAGTTGAAAGAAATCTTTTAGTTTCATGCAGTAAGCCTGTATCATTGCTAGCGAGCAATATATCATCAACATATAAAATCAGAAAAATATGTCTGCTCCCACTGAATTTGTGGTATACACAATCATCAATTAAATTACTCTCAAAACCAAATGAGATAATAATTTCATGAAATTTGTGATACCATTGACGAGAAGCTTGCTTGAGACCATATATGGATTTTTTTAGTTTACAAACCATTTTGTTTGGATCTCCCACCACAAAATTTTCTGGTTGATTCATAAAAATTGTTTCATCAATGTTGCCATTTAGAAACGCAGTCTTAACATCCATTAGTAGCTCAAGATCAAAATGCGCCACTAATGCCATGATCGTCCTAAAAGAGTCCTTTGTCGAAACAGGGGAAAAGGTTTCTGTAAAATCAATACCTTCCCTCTGAGTGAAACCCTTTGCAACAAGACGTGCCTTATATCTTTCTACATCACCCTTTGAATCCCTTTTGGTTTTAAATATCCATTTACAACCAATAGGTTTCGCACCTTCAGGTAATGAGACTAGATCCCAAACGTCATTGTCTTTCATAGACTTAATTTCTTCATTCATGGCAATAATCCATTTATGAGAATTAGAACTATGCATTGCTTGATGTAAGTTGATAGGATCATCTTCCATCATTTCAACGCTATCCTCATGTTCTTGGAGAAATACAATATAGTCATCCGAAATAGCATTTCTCCTTTCTCTCGTGGATCTCCGTAATGGCATTTGTTCTTGAGGTTGTTGAGTTTGTTCTTCAGGAATGTTTACCTCATTTTCAATGGGAAGATTTGTATTATTGTCTTGAAGTTATGGAATTGCTTCTTGATTAATATCATAAATAAATTCATGATTATCATCAGTAGCAATTGTAGGAATTTGAACAAATTCCTCTTCAAATACAATTTCCTTAGTATTTCTCCCCTCAAACTCAATATCCTCAAAGAACACCGCATTTCCCGTCTCAAAAATAGTTCTGTTCGTGGGAACAAAAAACTTATAACCCCTTGATTTCTCAGAATATCCAATAAAGTAACAACTAACTGTTTTGGAGTCCAATTTCTTTTCATTAGGCTTATAAGGTCTTGCCTCTGCTGGACATCCCCAAATATGAAAATGCTTTAGGACTGGCTTTTTACCGGTCCAAAGCTCATAAGGAGTTTTAGTTGTTGCTTTAGTTGGAACTCTATTAAGAATATATGCTGCAGTCTTTATTGCTTCTCCCCAGAGAGATTCCGGTAAAGTAGAATGAGAAATCATGCTTCTTACCATATCTTTAAGAGTTCTGTTTCGTCTCTCAGATACACCATTCATGCGAGGAGAACCTGACATAGTGTATTGAGGTACAATTCCACATTCCTCTAGGAATTTAGCAAATGGTCCTGGACGTTGTTCTCCTGATCCATCATATCGACCATAGTATTCACCACCACGGTCAGATCTGACAGCTTTAATTCTTTTACCAAGCTGATTTTCTACTTCAGCTTTGTATGCCTTAAACACGTCCAGTGCTTGGGACTTCTCACTAATGAGATAAAGGTAGCCATATCTTGAATAATCGTCTATGAACAAAATAAAATATCGTTGACCATTCCAAGAAGCCGTAGGGAATGGCCCACAAATATCAGTATTAATGAGTTCTAAGACGTCTGTAGTTCTGTTGGCACCCAATTTCTTTACATTTGTTTGCTTTCCCTTAATACATCCAATACAAACCTCAAAATTGGAAAAATCAAGAGAATCAAGAATTTCATCACTTACAAGCCTTTCAATTCTGTGTTTAGATATATGACCTAAACGCTTGTGCCAAATTGATGCATAATTTTCATTTGTTAATTTTCTTTTAGTACCGCGAGTACTTGTATGCAAGGTTTCATTATATGAGGCAATTGTATCAAGTAAATATAGATTATCATAAACCGACAAAGAACCAGTTGCAATAATACTTGAATTTAAAGAAAGACTAAACTGACAATTTCCAAATGAACAACAATAACCAAATTTGTCCAAAACAGAAATATAAACCAAATTCCGTCTAAAAGACGGTACAACAAAAGTGTCTTTCAAATCCAAATAAAAACCAATTCTTAATAATAATCTAAAATTCCCAATAGCCTCGACTTCAACTGATTTGCCATCGCCCACAAAAATGAATCTTTCATCATCACTTGGCTTTCGGCAGCTCAGGCAACCCTGCATAGAAACACTAATGTGAGTAGTAGCACCAGAATCTACCCACCAAGTGTGACTCGGTACTGAAGTTAAATTAACCTCAGAGCAAACTAAAGTAAGAGATTCACCTTTCTTTGCACGCCATGCGTGATATTTGGTACAGTCCCTCTTCAAGTGTGTGGATTGCCGACAAAAGAAACAACTAAATTCCTCATTTTCTTTAGTTTGTTGTTTCTTTTGCACGGGACCACGTGCAACTTCTTTAGGGTTCTTCCTTTTATTCCTTTTATCTCTGAAATTACTTCCTGAAGCCAAATGAGCACTTTCAGTCCGATCTTGCTTCAATCTCTCTTCTTCTTGCACACAGTATGAAATGAGCTCATTAAGAGTCCATTTCTCCTTCTGACAGTTATAGCTGACCTTAAACTGATTAAATTGTGCAGGAAGAGAGATCAAAACCAAATGCACGAGCAGTTCATCAGAAAGCTCTAACTTTAGTGCTTTTAGTTTTGAAGCAAGGTGAGACATTTCCATTATGTACTCCCTTATGTTTCCTTTTCCCTTATACTTCATTGAGGTCAAGCTCGCAAGAAGCGTGCTTGTTTCAGCCTTATCGTTTTTTGCAAAACGTTTCTCAATTTCCTCAATGAATTCCTTAGCATTAGTGACTTCAGAGATATCACCCGTAAACATTTTCTGGAATTTCTCGCTTAATGATCATTAGACACATGCGATTTGATCTTTCCCATTTTTCATCCTGTTTTTCAACAAGGGTACCTTGATCCGTAATAGTGGGTCGATCAATCCGAAGCGCAAGGTCTAGATCCATACACCCGAGGATAATCAAAACATTTTCTTTCCAATCTTTAAAGTTATTTCCATTCAGTATAGGAATAGAATTGACATTGGCAGATATTGTAGATGCGGAAGCATTAACTGAAATTAAAACAAAAGAATACTATGAACACATTTTTACATCTTGATTAATAAATTCACATTGAGATTTTTCCATCATAAAAAAAAAAAAATATCTAGCACAACATTAATATTTAGTCTTTGGACAGAAATATTAACTTGTAAGTGATATTTTTGTGCAATGATCAAATACTGACAATAAATCCTGTCAAACAATAATTCTATCTTTGGATTGAATTATTGTTCACATGGAACCGAATAATCGTCACATATTTATCATCACAGGTACTTCTGTAATTCGGCCCGACAATATTAATCTTTCTTTGGACCGATATAATATCCGCATGAATTACAGACGTACTTATCATTTAAAATCCATACCGAATCAACATTCACAAGATAAATTACTTTGGTAATTAATATGTTGTTTCAATTGATTGGTTTAAAATAATAAACTCCTTAAATCTAAAAAAAAAAAAACTTTATTGAATTTATTAATTAAATTCTTAATTCCTTAAGTTCTTAATTATTTTATTTACGATAATTATCTAGAAAAACTCAAGCAAACCCTAAAACTTTTAATATTTTTCTGTAAATCTTAATCTCAATATTATGAAAATCTTATACGATTATAAAAATCTTAATCTTAATCATAATCTTATATCATGAAAATCTTAATCTTAATATCAACATATTAACATAGAGATCTGCTCTGATACCAATTGTAGGTTTTCTTTATTCCTAAGTTCATGATTCTAACTTGTTAGATTTCTTTTAGGCTTTAATCTATAATCCTATAGATTGATAATATCTAACATGCATGAATCACAAACCTAATACATGAATCTCTATGTTCATGAGTTGATTAAATAAGCGGAAGCGTACCTGGATTCATGATGAAGAAGATCTTTGAATTGGGTTTGCTCTTCCAATTCTACAAGCGGTTTTTTCCCTTCTCTCTCTAACGATGGAGGTTAATGAGAAATAAAAACTTATTGCTTATGAATCGGGGAACCACAACCATTTATATTTTTGTTATTTATTTATTATTTAACCATCATAAATAATAAATAAATTTGACGGTTTCTACACATAACTTCTATACCATTAATTATATTAATTATGTGACTTACTCAATAAAAATAATAAATACTTAATGATCACCTTATTTTTATTGAGTTCCAAATAAAAAATAGCCCAAACACATTTTATATATATATTTGTCCAATAAATCTAACACAAACCTCATCGACCAAAATATATATTTTACCCAATTATCAAATAAGTCATTTGAAATAGTAAATAGTGTCGGTTGACAACACCTAAATTCTTTTGGAAGAGACCAAAATATATATATATATATATATATATATATATATATATATATATATATATATTACCTAACTATCATCATAACGTTATATTCAATTGATACTTTATACTTTAGAAGAGACTAAAATGAACATCCATAGACTAACCTAGACGAGAATTGGGAGTACAATGACTAAAATATATTTAAACTAGTAAAACAGAAGCTAAACATAATTTATTTTGCCATATAATACTAATGTTGTAGTATTTTTCTCAATTTAGTGTCAAATGTTTAAAAGGTTTAAATAAGGACTCTTATGTATTATTTTTCAATTTAGTTCACCACTATTAGTAAATGTTAAAAATTGTTTGAAATACAAATTTACTTACATAATATTTAGTGAATTGAAAAGAAAAAAAATTAAAAGGGAAGAGAAGAAAAAAAAATCAAAATTTATACTAATTTAATTTCTAAAAAATTTAGAAAAATTTTAAATTTTATTTAGTATGTTTGTATATGCCAATTGAGTTACACCTCGTTTGACAATTTTTTTTTTAATCAAATGATATATTTTATCACTTAAATCCTTCAAATTCACTAAATATATGAAATGTAAGTTAATCTTTGTCAATTTTAACATCTTCTATGGTTAAAAATTACCTTAGTACCTAATAAGTCAACATAAGCATATCTTAACGAAAATTTGGTTCAAAGTTCAAATCGTCATACCGTAATATAACTTGTACTAAAAAGTAAAAAACAATATTACATTAATAAACATTGATATATATAGTTATTTTTTAAGGGAGAAATACATTTTTGTTCACTAAGTTTTGAGGTTAATTTCTATTTGGTCCCTAAGTTTCAAAATGTAACATTTTTATCCATTATTTTTTAGTCTAGTTTTCATTTAGTTCTTAGGTTTCAAAATGTTATATATGTATCATTAAGTTTTTGAGTTAAGTTTCTATTTGGTCCCTACATTTAAAGATTTTACAAATTTAAGCTGAGTTTTCACTATGTCGTTATACCCAGCAGACGAAGCAGACATGACAATCAAAAGAATGAGCCAAAACGTTGCTAGATCTCTACTCTAGAAAGCTATACAGGCAACAACAAAGGCGGTTTGACCGAGGGCTTCCCTTTCATTACTTCTTTCACGACGAGAGAACCGCGTCCGCATCCGCATCAGTCGAAATGGTGCAACGCCCTCCTGAGTCAAAGAGAGAGCTTCTGCACTATAAATATCAAAGTCGACGGTTGAAATATGAAAATCGAAAACTCTTTGAGATCACTTGAGGACAAATTATTGAAAACTAATTTAATTCTTTTAAATCAATTAATAGAAAACTAGTCGATATCAACATCACTCCACCGACATAAAGTATGTAATATGAACCAACGGGTTATAGGTTCGAATCCCTCGTGCTCACATATTGTTGAACTAAAAAAAAATATAGCACAAAAAACCAAGAGTGAGCATTAATAAAAATTCAAGAATAATAACATAAAATCTTGAAACTAAAGACCAAATGTAAACGAAACTCAAAACTCAAGGTAAAAATGTAAGGTTTGAAACCGATACCAAAAAATGGTCAACCGTGAATTTGTATATCGAAGGAATGAGAGTGTGCCTACAAAGACAAATGTAAGTTGATGTCTTGCACCGGTGCGGTGATAACCACAATGGCTCCGACGATCAAGTAAGTTTAGGAAGTAATTGAGTCAATATGGAAAATATTTCTTGTTATGGAAAATAAATTATCCATTTTTCTATGTAGGCTTTGTCTCATATAGACCTTGCTGCACGTAATCCTTGATGCTCTTTAATGAGCCGTTTCGAATAGTAATGACATCGTTTTTACTCTTTATGAACTGACCGACCGACACTTACTGCTGCGTAATCGATCATGAAAGACAATTTTGTACGTGCTCTGGCTGACCCCAAATGGGTCGACCACTCTTGTCCGTGAGCTCCTTCATTGGTCGCCTTTCGTAGGGGTTGGCTTTAGGCCGTTTTTGGGTCTTATACTTTTGTCTGATGTGTTGTGTTTTAAATCCTTGGCTATAAATAGAAACTAAATTCAAAATCAAATAGAAAGAAAGGTTATATTTATATTTTGAAACCTATAAACCAAATTAAAACAATATTCAAAATGAGTTTAAAAAAAAAAAGAAAAAAAAAAAAAATTCCATTCCTTCCGACCCCGTCCCGCCCTTACTTCAAAATTGGCAAAGCCATTCGGTTTCATCAGACACTCCATAACATCATAGCAGCGATTGGAGAAAGGGGTTCGCGCCTTTCTCCAAGAAAAAAAAATGGAATTTGTAGACGACGACGATGACTGGAACTTGACCCCCGAAGAACTCGATTCCCTCGAGAGAGACGCTGTTCAGAAGATTGCTCTTCAAAATTCCGCTGCTTCTTCTTCTTCTTCTTCTAATCAAACCCCCCAACAGTCTTTTCAATCCAATACCCACCTTAATTTCACTGCAAACGAGCCCAAAATCAGCAACACAAACGCCCATGACCCTGCATTTCAATCTTCCCAATTCAATCCTGTACTGGGTTTTCGTTCACGCGGGGTTTGTCTTTGATTATGGTTTTTGTAGTGTGTTATTGTACTTTTAGGGGCTCCATTTCTGAGATTGTATGTTTGTGTTCATGGTGTTCTTTGAGCGAAGTTAAGAAAACAGAGAGGAAGAAGCACTTATGTTTTTTTTTTCCCTATGATTTCTTATCTTTTATCATTTGTTAATATTCAGGTGGAAACTGTATCTCCATTGGCTGGAGTATTACCTTCATCAGCTGTGTCAAAAGAACATGTTGGTAAGCTTTTGTTTTTTCAGCTTCGTAGTTTTATTCTCTCATTACAATTTTGATGCATGATTGTCTGTCTCTTTAACTATATTGTTTCTCATATTCACACTTATATCAGTTAGTTCTTCAGAGGGCTAAACTCACTCGGAAGAAGCTCATGTTCTGTAACTTTTTGAAAATGCGGGTTGTTCTAATGATTAGAGTACAATATTGGTATTGCTTAGGAAATGATCATATCCCAGCATAAATTTGAACTGTTTGTTCTTAAAGTCTATCGACTCACTTCGATACCTTCGTTTGGTCTTCGAATATATATATATATATATATATAGTTTTTTCTAATTATCCATTATCTTTGTTTGGAGCTTGGAAGATTGGAGCCTCTTAATGTAATTATTTTTTCTTGGTTTTAGTTTGGCTCCATCTAATCTATACGGGCTCTTTTTGATATCCCTGATTTATACTTTCATGAAATGAAAGCTGGTTCCTTATAAAAGAAAAGACAACTTCATATCTAATGTATTAAAATTTCCCTTATATTGCTCCAACAAAATAATGAGCGGCTAAAAGTTATTTCATATCTGATATCTGCATATCTTTTGGCTGTTTTTGTAAGGAGATGAAGGTGCAAAGGAACTACCTAAGCTTTCTGTCAAATTTTTTCTTCACAGCAGTGGCAACATTGCCGCAAAATTTTCATACGATCAGGTGCATTTTCTAGCTGCTTGCTAAGATTTTGTTTTCAGCCGCTGCTGATCAAATCCTCCTTTACTCGTATATTTTCTAGGTACTGGTAGAAGCTTTTCGAAAGATCCCTAAAGCCTCTTGGAATGCAAAAGAAAGGTTTCCTCCACTCACTTCTCTCTCTCTCTTCATGGTTGTACTTGTTTGTTACCATTTGTATCTCTTAATTTTAAACTTTCGAACCTGCAGATTATGGATGTTTCCAATATCTAGTATGTCGGCGGCGGAAAATGTTCTACATGTTGCAGTTGGTTTTAAAGTTAAGGTGGTAACTTGTGCCTTATTACTTTTTGCTACAATCAATTGATACAAAATAATATTTATGACAACAGTCTGTTGTGGCATAAAAAAATGCTCGTGCTACAATCAATTGATACCCGTTGGCTTTTTCACAGGTAGAGAACTTAGATAACTTGGTGCATCGTGCTATTGTAGCAGCTTCTCTACTTCCTGATCTACGAGGTACACTTTGAATGTGGTTATAATTTATAAACTCAATGTTGGTAACAATTACGGGTTGCTTTTTAGTAAACTATTTAGCTTTTCTGGCATCTTTTACCCCTTCAGTATTAGTTACATTTGATATTGTAACTTGTATTTTAAGTTTTAATGTAGTGAAGGCTTATTGTCATTGTGTCTTTGGAACATGAACATGTGGTACATAAATTATGACGTGTAAATCAAGCTTCTGGTTTAAATTCGTATATATTGAATGGAAATGCTGCTATAGTATTTTCTTACTTCTCTCTCTCTCTCTCTCTCTCTCTCTCTCTCTCTTCTTCTTCTTCTTCCTTTTTTTTTTCTTTCATATTAGTCAGCTTGAGATTTTAATTTTTCAAATTTATTTATTTTAATTTTCCTAACTCAGGCCTTTGGTTTGACTCCTAGTTACCCCGTCCCTCTGTAAATTATTTTCTTATTTGGGGGTTGTGTTGTGTGTATTTCGATACATATATACACTAAATGTTTTGATGTTTTCTATAATTTTGCACAAGACAAATATAACAGGTTACCTGTTGATATTGAATCAAAGCTTTTGCCATTTCAGCGGGATGGTGTTAGGTATGAAGTATTGGAGAGTTCTATCACTTGCCACTGTGTTATTTTATTTCATAATAAGTTAAAAGTTTTAAATTTGTTATGTGTGATTTTATAATTCATCTCTGTCAATTTTTCTTTCAGGTTTATTTTACAGCATGGAGGCCGTGCTCTTTTAGCAGATGAAATGGGGTTAGGGAAAACTTTGCAGGCAACTGATTCTTTAACTGAACTTTGTAATTGTTATGTTATATTTGAACTTATTTTTGGTCCTACCTTTAGTTTTTCTAATAATAGATTTAAGTGGATGATTTAACTATTCCCATGGAAAATAGTTCTACTAATTTTTTTTATGTAATTGTTGGGTTTTGTCTTGGACTGTGTACATTTACCAATCCCATGGGACAATAGGATATTTAACACCTAGGTAAAATGGTCATCATAGTTTGAACTCGTGAATTAAATACAACTAGGTTACAATTGGCCTTTTGACAATTGGGCCAACCCATAATTCTTAAAGGATGCTACTAGGGTAGCTTTTATCAAGAATTTGGTATGATAATCTGTCTTTTTGATGGCGTTGGTTCAGTAACTTCAGTTTCTAGCCATCACGAGCCTAGGTGTTCATTCAGGTTGTAGTCATCATATGGGGTTGTTGCATTGCATTGCGTATCTGAATCGTAGAAAAGTTCATTATCATATGATTTTTTTTTGTTTTTTATCTTTTTGTGGGTAGCACCTTAGTAATGAATTTATCACGTGTTTATTTTTGCTACAAATCATGTTGTATTTCATGCTACTAATTGGTCTGATTTGAATTTTATAATAGGCGCCATCATTTTAATTATAGTACATCTCTATGACTAATAAGAGTTGGTTTTCACATTTGTTCATTTCCATTAAGTTTTTGGGTAATTGTTATTCTGCCTCTTGATAAGATTGATATTTCTGGCACAATTCAAAGTCGCAAAATTGGTTATTAACTCAAAGGGTCCCAAAATCAATATGACTCTGTAATTCCAAATTCAAATTGATATTGGTCAATATGAACCATCAAAGTTTGGCCTAACGGTCATGAAAGGTCTTGAGACTATTAAAGCCCGCTTAGAGGGAATGAGCTCAATCCTTGGTGGCCACCTACCTAGGAATTAATTTCCTATTTTTTGGCAACCAAATGTTGTAGGGTCAGACGGTTGTCCGTGAGATTAGTCGAGGTGCGCGTAAGCTGGTCCGAACACTCACGGATATAAAAAAAAAGAAGATAATGGACAATATGCAAAAAAAAAAGGGCAGTTGGATTTTCCTCCATCAGATTATTGATTGCTTTATTCCCAGTGACAAGGACAGAAGAATTTGAAATTGTGAACCCCCGTGGCTGTTTTGGTCCAAATCCATGTTAAAGACCTCCCTCTTTAAGTTGGAGGTTGTTCTTAGAGTTATGGCCATGTGGATATGGAATGGAAATTCAAGGCTCCTAAAAAAAAACAAGGTCTTTTGTTGGGCTGCTGTGTGCTAAAGTTATTTCCATTCACATTATTCTGAAAAGAAAATGTATTGCTAGTTTAAGCCTTAATTGGCATGTGTTATGCAAGAGAACTAGTCAAGATCTGTACCGTCTGTTCATTTTCTGGAATTTTACAGAGTTTAGTCGGAATGTAAAGTGCCACTAGGTATGTTACAGAGATTATGTCCTAGAATGTAAGGGCATTGGGGCACTGCTTAGAAGAGTCGTGCTGTCTGTTAAAGACTCAATAGTCAGAATTAGCCTAGAGGGTGGGTCCGTCTTGCTGCATTCTTTGTCGGAGGGCGGAGAAAGATCTGGGTCATCTGCTATGGAGTTGTGTCTTTGCTCGGGTTGTGTGAGATCCTTTTTTTGAGGTGTTTGACCTTCAATTGGCTAGACCCCAGGGATCTTAGAGCGATATCGAGGAGTTCCTTCTCCATCCGCCTTTTAGAGAGGAAGAAAAGTTTCTTTGGCAAGTGGGGGAGTGTGTTGGGTTATGGGGCTTGTGGTGGGAAAGAAACAATAGTACTTTTAGAGGGATTGAGACGGATCCATGTGCTGTTTGGTCCCTCGTTAGGTTCCATATTTCTTTATGGGCGTCGGTGATGCAATTATTTTGTAATTATTCTTTGAACAATATCTTGCTTGACTGAAGCCCCTTCCTTTTGTGGGGTTCCCTTTCGGGACTTGTTTTTTTGTATGCCCTTGTATTCTTTCATTTATTCTCAATGAAAGTTCGGTACCTTTTAAAAAAAAAATGGTTTGAAGCTTAAGAAATATGCTATTTTGTGGGGAGTTTGGCTCAAGAAACAATAGAATCTTTCGAGAGGTGGAACGTTCTTGTGACGAGGTTTGAGAGGCAGTTAGGTTTAACGCCTCTTTGTGGGCTTCGATCACTAAACCTTTTTTGTAATTATGGCCTTGATGTGATCTTGTTGGGTTGGAGTCTGTAAGGGTACTAATAGGGGAAATAGTAGTAGGGGCATAAGGGTAATTAGCTAGGAAGTGGGTTAGGGTATGGGGTTATAAATAGAGGGAGAGGCTCTTGAGAGAGGCAACCATTTGAATAGTGAATTAGGGCTTGAGAGAGTGGTCTCAAGAGGGAGGGTGCAAGTACCTCGAATACTTGTTTATCTTGTAACTCGGTTACTGTTATATTTCAATATATATTATAGCTAGTTAGGAAGTATCCTAACAAATGGTATCAGAGCTCGTTCGTCCTGGGGCATCGCTTCGGGCCATGAATCGAGAGAGTAAGCTACAGGGACTCTTGGATGCAATACAAGAAGAGCTCGAGATTCTAAGACATTCTGTGGGAGGATCACGAAAATGGTCTGAAGAGTGGAATCACCAAAAGATGGTAAGAGAATGGGAACCTAGTAAGGAGGATGATAGCCAAGTTGAAGAAAACGAAGAACCAACAGAGGAGAGAATAAGCAAGGAAAACCAGTTGGAATCAAGAGTGGCTGGAAGAAGTCAGTCGTATGAGAAGGTACCTCCTAAAAGGATAACCAATGGAGTCAAAATCAGAGGCAAAAAGAAGTCGAAGCTGGTGGCGGTGAAAGAGAAATCAAAGAACAGAGGTAAGAAGCATCTGAATACTCGAAAGAGAAAAAAAGATGGAGATGATGTGAAGTCATTGAAAAAAGTTAAGAATCAGAGGAATGATGTTGTATGGAAGAGAATGAGAAAACTCGAAAGGGAAGTAGAAGTAGAACGGCTCCCGAAACTACAGAGAAGGAAAAACACAATACATGATGGTCTAAAGATGAAGCTAGGAAGAAAGGAAGAAATCAGAGAGAAGCGACCGACGAGAGGCCGTTTTGTAACCTACCGGAGTTGGAAGATCGCAGACGTATGGGCAGGAGTGTTATCCAGAATGTCGAAGGCGAGATTGGCGGAGTGGAATCATCGGCCATTATGGAGGGGGCGACCTTTCAGTAGCCGCAAGTGTCGAAAGAAATGGAGAGAAAAAATCGACAGAGGCCGTTGCAGACATGTGTGGCCGGAGACGAAGACTCAGGGAGGGTATCGAGGAAACCAAGGCCGGCGGCGAAGGGGGTTGGTACGTTCGGAAGTACAAGGCGACGGGAAGACGAACAAAATCCATATGCCAAAAATGGCAGATGATGGTTGGCGAGGGTGGAGTGATAAACGACAGAGGAAAGGAAATCAGTCGATTGTCAAATGGTCGAAAGGGCAAGCTGGTGAGCGTTGCAAAAATCACGAAGAAAGGATGCAAATTACTGTTGAAGGCCATTACCAACGACGAATACAGAGGAGGTCGGAGGTTGTTAGAGGACGGCGCGTATGGGAATTTCGTGAAGAAGAAGGCAAAGGAATCCCGAGCCACGTGAAGTGTCAGAAAGTGGGGCCATGGATTTGGGAAACCTTCAGCATTAACATTGGGCTGAATTTGAAAGGATTTGTTGTGGCCTATTTACTTTCAAATGAAGAAAAGAATAAACCTCCAGTGGCCTATTTGTTTACAAAGGCAGAAAATGAATTTTGGGACGATTTTTTCGATATTTTCAACCCAAAACCCTATTCTACTTGGCGTATTTTTACCCCACGAAGAAAACCTAGCCGCCGCAAACACCTTCCATATATTTCCCAAGTATGTCGTCGAACGCACACAGCCGCCAGTGTGTTCTCTGAACTCACACCGCCGGCGTACTCCAACAGACGACTCCGACGATGGAAGTTTCACAAAGAAGGGGGGAAGAAGAAGCGACGAAGGAGGATATGGCCGGAGAAGAAGTTTCAAACGCTGAAAATAGTGGAAGAAGGTTGGCGGCTGAAGGGTGGCAGTCACGAAAAGAAGAAAATAAGAATGGAAAAAGTCACAAATACTAACCCTAAGCACGTGGGCCAGCCATCTTTAATTGAGCTTCACTTGAAACGATTTGTTGAGCCTCATTGCAAGGTAAAGATAATTAATATGAAGGGCTGGACTTGTTGGGCTCTGAGCTGGGCTGCATCCATAAATAGGCTGGTTTTTAATGAATGGATAAAGGCATTTTTTCTGGGGAAGGTTGAAAATGAGACATTTGGGCTTGGGCTTGTTTATACTTTAAAGGCGGAAAAGAAGACGAGGGGAGGAAAAATCCAGACTCAAAGGGCTGTTCCAAATCGTCGCTGGTTGCTGCCGCTATGGCCTGAGTTGAAGACTGGGCACCGTCATTGGCGCAAGAGTAGGAAGAAAGAAACGGCAGCAGGATTGGAGGAGGCTAATCACGAAGAAAAGAAGAAAGTGTGGGCAAATGGAACTAACCCTAACGACGACAAACCTAAGGAACAAAGGGCTGTTTTCATGTGTTTGGCTGGATATGAGAAATTGTTTTTGTTAATTGTTGTAGGATTGTTATATTTTTGTTTGGTTTTTCATTTATTGTTTTTGAGAGGTTCGTCTGGGGTTGTAAGGGTTGTAACCCACACCTTGAGGACAAGGTGTGTTTTCAAGGAGGGAGTAATGTAAGGGTACTAATAGGGGAAATAGTAGTAGGGGCATAAGGGTAATTAGCTAGGAAGTGGGTTAGGGTATGGGGTTATAAATAGAGGGAGAGGCTCTTGAGAGAGGCAACCATTTGAATAGTGAATTAGGGCTTGAGAGAGTGGTCTCAAGAGGGAGGGTGCAAGTACCTCGAATACTTGTTTATCTTGTAACTCGGTTACTGTTATATTTCAATATATATTATAGCTAGTTAGGAAGTATCCTAACAGAGTCCTTTTCTGTAGTTTGTTTGAACTCGTTCGGGCTTGTTTTTGTATGTCCTTGTATTCTTTCATGTTTCTCAATGAAAGTTAGGTTTCTCACAATAAAAGAAAAAAAAAATAACCAAGGAGAAAAACAAACTGATTGGTGATTTCGTCCCTAGAAGAGCAACTAACCAGCAAAGGATGAACGGGCAAGCTTGTAAAACCAAATTGATAAGTGTATTTCAGAGTAACAAAGAACGTGGTATTGAATGTAGGACCACTTAGTGAAGGAGGGAGATGAGGATTATAGGCATTTCCATAGTTGAATGTCTTCAAGGAAAAGAAAAAACTTCATCTCTGTTATAGATAATCAAGGTTTAGTCCCAAATACAGAGCATGATGTCAGGGACAATGTAATTGATTGTTTTAGCAATTTATGTACAACCTATCAAAATCAGAAATCTCAGAAAGGTTTTGTTTTCCAAGATGTTCATTTGAGTCCTATTTTTTTTTTTTTTTGAAATAAATTTGAGTCCTATTTTTATTTTGCATGTCTTCGGGATTTTGATTTTTGTAAAGGGTCTATGGTATTCAGTGAGTATCAAGCTCGAGCTTGGACTTGTGAGATTTTACCCACTACAATACTTTCACCCTTCATAATAAAAGTCATTAATAAGATCTAAAAGGTTTATTGGTCTCATCACTATAAGACTCTGGATGATCATTAGATTCATTTCTACTTACTGCAATAAGGAGCTTATGAATACCAATCATCTTATTCTCATTTTTTTGTTTTAGCCTTTTAGGTATCTGGATTTAATGCATATTTGTTTATTATAAAAAAGGAACTAAAGAAAACCTTTTTTTAGAATAAACATGTATTAAATAAGTAAATAAAATTCATCTGGTACTTATTTCAGAGACAGGTAAATTCTCGTTTTGGGAATTTCAGTTTACATATTGGAATGCCAAAAATAGTTGACAAGAAATTACCAGTCTCTAAAATTTGATGAAGGCAACATTTGATTGAGTTCTAAGGGTACTATTTCCTGTGAGATAAGGCATCATATGAGCCCATGATACAGTTTTTATGGGTACAGGCGTTCTTCTTGATTTATATTTTTTTTTAGTCAAAGATAATCAAATAAATAGTCCATGGGGTCCATGTGGATTCTGCTTCCCTAAATGACACACCTTTTAACCTTTGACTTTTATCTCTTATACATTGCTTTATCTCGAAATCATTAGTTTGCTCATACTCTTTGTAGGCTATTGCTGTGGCTGCATGTGTTCGTGAATCATGGCCTGTTCTCATACTAACACCATCTTCCTTACGCTTGCACTGGGCTGCGGTAAATATTATGTCAATTTCACCTCCTTTTTAAAAAGATAATTTTTGCTTACGTATTACATTCTCTTCTGGTTTCTTCAGATGATTCAGCAATGGCTCAGAATTCCTTCATCAGACATACATGTATTCATCGAATCCATGTTTCTGTAATTTCCTTTTTCTTTTCTTTTAAAAAAAAAATTAATTATTGAATTGAAATTTGTTATCTTGTACAAGATTTCTGGTGTGGTGATGGGGTCTAAAAAGGATACTTCAGTTTCAGCTTTAGATGTTTATATTTTTCTAATTTTCCAATCAGGTTGTTTTGTCCCAAAGTTGCGGGTCAAATAAGGGTGGATTTACAATACTCTCCTCAAGCGGCAAGAGCAGCCTTCATCTTGACGGCCTTTTCAACATCATCTCCTATGATGTGGTCCAGAAGTTGCAGAATATTCTAATGGCATCGGAGTTTAAGGTACCTGTGCATGTCTTTATGTAACTTCTTGATTTTGTTTGTTTTATCATTTCATGCAGCAAGGAAACCATTTCTTATCTTAAAAAAAGTACCTGTGGACAACTTCTATTTTCTCTTGCTTTGTCCTTTTATTTTCTTTGTTACTTTTCTGAGTTCTGTTATAATGTTTTCATGTATTTCAGGCAAGATCCCTGGTTTATGAACTCTGTTTTATTTTCAGTAGCATGGTTTCTGAAGTAATTTATTAGATATTTGTGTCTCGACGATAAACAATGTACTTCATACAATTGTACACTGTACCTTTACATCTTGATTATGCTCTGAAAGAATGAGTTATCGTAACTATTAAATGTCAACGTACGTAGCTGAGATATCAACCTAGTCTTTGACCGTGTCTGTAATATTTCAACAGGTTTGTTTATTATCTACTCTGAATGTCTATACTCTTAACACTGATCTAGCTATTTGTCAGGTTGTAATTGCAGATGAGTCACACTTCATGAAAAATGCTCAAGCAAAGAGGACAGTTGCTTGTGTCCCTGTTATACAGGTTATCTTGTCTTCTTAATGCAGTCTACCCACATCCAGGGAATTTTTATGGCAAGTTTATTTTTGGGGGTTTAACGAGAGTAAAAAGGGGCTGTCTTCAACTTATTTAGTAAACTAGGCTAGTTTTGTCGAGTTAGAACTTAGAACGAATGTGTCTATCATGCTAGTGCATTTGATTTGACTGAGTTGACTGGGAACATGTTTCTAATAAGACACATTCTCTCAATTTTTATGGATGCATTTTGGAAATTGAATGTGTCTCTAGAATGTGTGATGAAATGCACACGGGTTTTATGCACATGCATTCCTTTTCCTTTATAACCCTTGCACATTTTGAAATCTTATTTTCAGAAAGCTCAGTATGCCATTTTGCTCAGTGGAACTCCAGCATTGTCTCGACCGATTGAACTCCACAAGCAGGTAGAGTTTATATGTTCTTCTGGCTTAATACCATGTCCAATGTCTAAGTATTTGGTTTTACGTCAGTTGAATTTGCTTTGAACTTTGCAGCTGGAAGCGTTGTATCCAAATGTATATAAAAGTGTTCATGAGTATGGCAACAGATATTGCAAGGGCGTAAGGAACAATGATTTCAATCAGCTTGTTACGTATAGTTGTGGTCTTGTTTGAATCACTTAGAAACATCATGACTTTCAGGGAACTTTTGGATTATATCAAGGTGCAAGCAACCATGAAGAATTACACAATCTGATGAAAGCCACAGTGATGATCCGCAGGCTTAAAAAGGATGTTCTTTCTGAGCTCCCTATGAAGCGTAGGCAACAGGTAGGGGGGTGGGGGGGATGTGCACTTGAAGAAGTTACTGGTCCTATAATATTTCCTTTTGTTTTCTCAGGTGTTCCTTGATTTGGCTGAGAAGGACATAAGGCAAATTAGGGCTTTATTTTGTGAGGTAACTTCAAATTTCCATTGATTTTGATAATCGTTCTTCAAGCAGCTTCTTCAAGAATTTTCTGAAGATTTAGATTATCCTTGGGCCTTTGTGTAGCAATCCTTCTATTTCACAGGAAACTTAAATTGTACTGCTTAATGTAAAAAAAAAAAAAAAAAAAAAAAAACACTACAGAGAAATAAGAAGATAAAACATCCTCTGGTTGCAAGCTAACCCGTAGAAGATTAACCTATCTAGAATAAAAGAAATACCAAGATATAGGTGCTACTGTTTTGAATTTTTTCTAAAACAAAATTTTGTTTTGTAGAAACCTATTTGGAACGCCCATGGATTGACTTAATGGTCAATAATGATCAATGCAAATAATAAAGGGCTTAGAAGCAATGAGTTCAAGTCATGGTGGTCACCTACCACGGATTTAATATCCTATGAGTTTTTTTGACAACCTAATGTAATAAGATTAGGTAGTCGTCTTGTGAGAATAGTCGAGGTGCGCGCAAGCTGACCGCACTCACGGATATAAAAAGAAAATAGAAAACTTATGATGGTTTTTGAGAGTTGTTTTGGGTCGATTCTTTTGAAAATTGCCTGCAACTTGAGAACCTTCAAACATCATTGTAAACAGTAAAAAAAAGGATATTCCACAGTAGGAATAAGTGCACAGTAATCACCCAACAATTATAATTTTTTTTATTAATCACAACTTTAATAAATTGTTAAATAAAACTACAAAGAAAATGCTCTCAAATAGCAGCTTAAGATTTTACGTTCTTACACTAAAAAGTAATACAACTACCCAAACTTGATCAACACCTTCAATTTTGTCTTAAAATAACTGTTAGGCCCCGATGATTAATACTTATCATAGGAGGGGAAAAAAGGGGATTGCAGAGGTGACAGCCCGTCAGGGGGAAATGGCTCATACGTTTTATGCAGTGGGTTAGCCTGTGGTAGTCTGTTATATGGGCAGGGGAGTGTTGGAGAGAGGGTATCGCTATTTTGGGATTTGTCATTTGTGAGGGTTAGGGAGAGGTTACTAGCCCTCTCAAGGAAATTGGCTGGGAGTTGCTCTGTTCTCGTTTATGCTTAATCGCTTTGTTTACGACTGTTATCTTGTTTCATTGTTTGAATATATCAATACTAAGCATCTGTAAGGAGTTACCTTGCAATAACTTTTTTTTCCCTTTTCAACCCAATAACCAAGCATAAAGCAGAAATCTAACATTTCTGTAGTACCATTTTCCCTTCGGGTTGCAACTTATTGCTTATAGTTTTTTGTTAGGGGGTTTATAAACAATGCTGTTCTACTAATATAATGTGTTTACTTACAGTTGGAGGTTGTTAAAGGAAAAATCAAGACCTGCAGATCAGAAGAGGAGGTAGATTCACTGAAGTTTCAACAAAAGAATCTTATTAATAAGGTAACTGTCAATGCTACTTATTTTACTTCATGTTAAAAGTGTTTACATGATAACTATCATTCCCGAGATCGATTTTTAGTAATAAGTTCGGTACATGGAGGTTTATAGAGATATTTTGATATTCCTTATTGAATAACCTTGAAAGTATGCCCTTATTTTAAAGTCTCCAACTTTGTAATGGAACCAGATATACACTGATTCTGCTGAAGCCAAGATTCCTGCAGTTCTTAATTATCTTGAGACTGTGATTGAGGTATTTTTTCCCTTCCCATCATGTATAATGTATCTTCTTAGTTTGCCCTTTTTTTTTAAGTGAACGGCCTCTTAGAGGAAGTAGTCGCCTTAATTGTTAATCTCATGCTCAAGTTGGCATATCCCTGGATTACTTTACAATTACAACTAATTAAACTATTTTCATTCTCAAAAAAAAAAAAATTAAACTATTTTCTTCCGGCCCGTGGATATATCAAATGTACTCATGGCTCTTGTTTGTTTGTCACTTCTTTTTATTGATTTGTAAATTTTGAACTTACAGTGTACATGTTACTCCTAAAAAGTTGGTTGAACACTTTAACAAAATAGGGTTTCAAATGTACTCATGGCTCTTGTTTGTTTGTCACTGTTCGTTGAACACTTCGTAACACCTTTTCATTTTATCAATGAAAATGAAATTTTCACTGATTCCTTTTAAAAAAAAAACAAAATAATTCTCACAGGCAGGTTGCAAGTTTCTGGTTTTTGCTCATCATCAGCCCATGATTGAGGCTATACATCAGTTCTTTCAAGTAAGCAATTGTATATCTCCTTTAGTTTATGAATCAAGTTTGAGGTGGCTTGAGATCAGTCTATTTCTTATATAAACTGCTGATTTCCAGAAAAAGAAAGTGAATTGCATTCGAATCGACGGCGGTACTCCTTCAGCAACACGGCAAGCTCTGGTTTCTGACTTTCAGCAGAAAGATTCTATCAGGGCAGCAGTGGTACCTTTTTCTTTTTGCCAAAATGTTCAATTGTTTCTGAATATTAGTTTTAAATGGAAACTAAAATGGTGATTGAAATTTAACACTTCTGCAGTTATCTATTAGAGCTGGAGGTGTTGGGCTAACGCTAACCGCTGCGAGCACGGTTATTTTCACTGAGCTTTCTTGGACTCCAGGTGATCTGATTCAAGCTGAAGATCGTGCTCATAGAATTGGACAGGTTTGTACATGCTATATGTTCTTTAAGTTTCAAGTCCAGTAACAATAATAATCCTCATCGGGTGATTACTGGTTACTCGATTCAACGTAGTTTCATTGTTCTTGTAGATGTCGTCGGTTAACATACATTATCTACTGGCGAACGACACAGTCGATGATATTATATGGTAAGTTCCATTGAGCATTCGTTGAAGTTAAACGATATCTGGGAGGAAAGTAATCCATTTATTTCTGGGAGGAAAGTAATCCATTTATTTGCTTCTTACAGGGATGTTGTTCAGAGCAAGTTAGAAAATTTAGGACAGGTAACTCGGTTCTCAATCCAGAAATTTTTCCAACTTTTATTTACTTTTTTGTTTTTTAAAGTTTTAAATCTATTTTGGTCCCAATCTTTTGTATTCATTCCATTAGGTTCTCTAAAGTTTCTAAGTTTCAGATACCCTCTTTTAGTCCTTTAACTTTGCACAAAAATTAGGCTAGTTATAAAAGTTATAGCTTTGTCCTTTATTTCAAAAGTACTCTTATTCTTTCAAAAGTTACAATATTACCAAATTAGGCTAAGTTATAAAAGTTATAGCTTTGTCCTTTATTTCAAAAGTACTCTTATTCTTTCAAAAGTTACAATATTACCTATGACTTTTCATCACGTTTAAAAACTCCTCTTAAAGTAGAAATTCGTTAGAATATTGGACGAACAGTCGACGTGGTGGAACACCTTCTTCAGACTTAATCCATGCAAGCGTCCTAGTCACCGCCCCGCCGTTCCAGGTCATCGTCATGTCGACTTTCCGTCCAATATTCTAACGTATTTCTACTCTAAGGGTAGTTTTGAAACATTTATAAAAGGTCAAATGTAATATTGCAACTTTTGAAAGAACGAGAGTATTTTTTAAACACAGGGCAAAGTTTAGGAGTATTTTCATAATTTAGCTTAAAAATTATTTTAGTCCTTACCCCGTTAAGTTTAATAAATTAACTAGAAATTGAATCTCTTTGAAAACTTTATGATTTAACCCTACTACACGTGGTTTCAAACGCTTTTGTCTATAGTAAAATCGATTGATCAGGTAAACAAACAAAGATGCATCTCCATTTGGTTTTCATTATGCCATGTTCCAACGACTAAAATGACATATTTGAAAATTTAGGAATCAAAACAAAATCAACACGAAAGTTTCGAGACCAAAATATGATTTAAACCTGGTCTTATACTTTTGATTTTGTAGCTTGGATTCATACTTTTTTGTGTGTTGAACTTGTGAAATTTAGATGCTGGATGGGGAAGAGAACACATTAGAAGTTGCAGTGAAGCAACAGTCGATTACAAGTAGCAGTCCAAACTCAAAGCAAAAGACATTAGATTCTTTCATCAAGCGTTGCAACAATGTAAGTTCTGATGTCCAATCCAAGTTGAAACTTCCCAGGCACTAACTAAATCATACAATATTAAGGATGATTTTTGTACTTAACTTTGTATAAAAGCCAAAACTGGCCTCTTAATTATGTATAGTTAGATTTTTTTATGGAAAATTAGAACTGTAAGAGTTGGGTTGGTTCATGATAAATTGAAATTTTATGAGTTAGGTTTATTCTTTTAAGTTCTACTCAAATTTGTTTTGGTTGAACAAAAACCACAAGTTTATTATTAAGTAAAATGCTTTTAGGTTAAATTACAAGTTTATTCTTGAATTTTTAAGGTTAATTCAGGTTTGTGTCTATTTGGTCCTGAACTTTTAATATCGTCTAATAGGTTTTTGAACTTTCAACTTTTTGTCTAATAGATTCCTTAATTTTTCAATTTTGTGTTGTCCTTGACCTGTTTGTCATTTTTTAAAATCCATGAATCTACTAGACACAAATTGAAAATTTAGGGTAAATTAGATATGTAAATTATTTTTTATTTTTAAATATGCTAGGGACCTATTAGACACAAAATTGAAAGTTAGGAATCTAATTTGTTTTTTTTTTTTTTTAATATTTATTTACACGTGGGGTGATAGATTCAAACTTTTGACTTCTTGGGTATTAGTTCATACATTATACCAGTTTTGTTGGCCAAATCGAATATAACTCAATGATCGGGGGTTCATTTTCCACTTCATTAATAAAATACCTTTGAAAAAAAAAAAAGTTAACATGCATGAAATTTAATAAAAAATAAACTGAAAAGTCCAAAACAATTATTTTTCTAAAATTCAATAACTAAAATTGACATTGTATTCGAACAATCACTTGGTGAAGCGGTTTAGTGCATTGCCTAGTTTGTCTTTAAATAAGGTTTCAATTCTACACTTGCAATTTTTTGGGAAAATTACCCTAATGATCCCTAAGTTTGGGTTTGGTAGCACTTGGGTCCCTAAGGTTTAAAATCCAACTATTATACCCCTAAGATTTGAATTTGGTTCGTTTTTTCCCCTCCTCCCTAAAAAAATGTTGAAACAAAAAAAGAAAAACTATTCCGTTGCCGGGAATCGAACCCGGGTCCCCTGGGTGAAAGCCAGATATCCTAACCGCTGGACGACAACGGAATATTTGTTCAATTTATCGTCTTTTAAAATATAAGATATCAACTAATTGGAAAATTTCTACTCCTAAGAGCTTAGAGAGAATTTAAAAGCAACGAAAACTCTCTGAATCTTTGGAAGACTGAACATTCCTTGAAGATCAAACACTTGAAGACTTCACCTCTTCGAGAGAACAAAATGTTGACTTAACAATTTCTCTCCTCCCTCTCCCCTTTCTCCCCTCCTATTTTTTTTTAATTTCTCCACTCCAATTTTTTTAATACAGATCTGTAGATCTGTTATTATTTTATTATTTATTTTTTTGAAAACGTGGAGAGGTGAAGAAGTGGAGGAAGGGGGAGATGGAGGAAGAAGGAGGAAGGAGGAGATGGAGAAGGAGAAGAAAAGGAGAAGAAAAGGAGAAGAGAAAAACGGAAAAAAGAAGAAAAAAATAGTCATCAGCGATACGACGACGAAGGCCATGGGAGGGAGGATGGAAGAGGGAAGGGGAGGAGGAGGGAAAAAAAAAACCAGTCGCCGGCATATCGCCGACGATGGCCATGGGAAGATGAAGATGAAGATGAAAATGGAGATGAAGATGGAGATGGAGATGGAGATAGAGGAAGAAGAAGAATCATAAGAAGAAAAAAAAGAAAAAAAAAAGAAAAGAGAAAAGAAAAAAGAAAAAAAGAAAAATATTTTTTTTAAAAATTAAAAATAGGTGTCACGTCATCGGTTAAAACTTAACATAAATATTGACGGAGGGACAAAAAAATTAACCCAATATAATTGTTGGATTTGAAACCTTGAGACTCAAGTGCTACCAAACTCAAACTTGAGGAACCTTTAGGGTAATTTTCCCAAATTTGTTTTATGAGTGCGTCACGTAGATAGCCTAGAGTTGTGGTTCGATCCTGCACTTGTACAAAAATTTAATTCATTATTATTGCCTAAATTTATATTAAACAACCACTTGGTGCAACGGGTGAGTGCCTTGCCTAGATAGCCTAGTGTGAGGTTCAACATAACATTATTAACGACCATTTTTTTAAGTCTAAGTTAAACTGTTAATAATATGCATGAAATTTAATTAAAAATAAACTGAAAAATCCAAAACAATTATTTTTCTAAAATTCAATAACTAAAATTGACATTTTTATCGAACAACCACTTGGTGAAGCGGTTTAGTGCATTGCCTAGTTTGTCCTTAAATAAGGTTTCGATTCTACACTTGCAATTTTTTGGAAAAATTACCCTAATGATCCCTCAAGTGTGGGTTAGGTAGCACTTGGGTCCCAAAGGTTTTAAATCCAACAATTATACCCTAAGGTTTGAATTTGGTTCGTTTTTTTGTCACTCCGTCAAAATATCTGTTAATCCTAACACAATGTCGACGTGACACCTATTTTTAATTAAAAATATTTTTAATTATTTAAAATTATTTATTTCTCTTTTCTTCTTCTGATTCTTCTTCTGATTCTTCTTCTTTCTCCATCTCCATCTTCATCCTCTCATGGTCGTCGTCGGTGATACGCTGACGACTGATTTTTTTTTTAATTATTTAAAATTATTTATTTCTCTTTTCTTCTTCTGATTCTTCTTCTTTCTCCATCTCCATCTTCATCCTCTCATGGTCGTCGTCGGTGATACGCTGACGACTGATTTTTTTTTTAAAAAAAATCTATAGATTAGTCGGTAACAAATATGTTAAGAAAAACTATTCCGTTGCCGGGAATCGAACCCGGGTCTCCTGGGTGAAAGCCAGATATCCTAACCGCTGGACGACAACGGAATATTTGTTTAAATTGTCGTCTTTTAAAATATATAATATCCACTAATCGGAAAATTTCTACTCCCAAGAGCTAGAGAGAATTTAGAAGCAACAAAAACTCTCTGAATCCTTGGAAGACTGAACATTCCTTGAAGATCAAACACTTAAAGACTTCACCTTTTCGAGAAGCTGGGAAATCCTCAAATAAATTGCAACTTAAGAGAGAGAACAAAATGTTGACTTTACAATTTCTCTTCTCCCTCTCCCCTTTCTCCCCTCCTATTTTTTTAATTTCTCCACTCCAATTTTTTTAATACAAATTTGTAGATCTGTTATTATTTTTTTATTTTTTTTATTTTTTTTTTGGTGAAGAAGTGGAGGAAGGGGGAGATGGAGAGGGAGAGGAGGAAGGAGGAGATGGAGAGGGAGAAGAAAATCGGAAGAGAAAAACGAAAAAAAGAAGAAGAAGAAAAAAATAGTCGTCGGCGATACGACGACGACGACCATGGGAGGGAGGATGGGAGAGGGAAGGGGAGGAGAAGGAAGGAGGGAGGAGGAGGGAAAAAAAACAGTCGCCGACATATCGCCGACGATGACCATGGGAAGATGAAGATGAAGATGAAGATGGAGATGGAGATGGAGATGGAGATGAAGATGGAGATGGAGAAGGAGGAAGAAGAAGAATCATATGAAGAAGAAAAAAAATATATATATATTTTTTTAAATTAAAAATAGGTGTGACGTTATCATTCTCTGTTAAAACTTAACATAAATATTGAGGGAGAGACAAAAAAAAAAAAAAAAAACAAATGAATTAAATTCAAACCTCAAAATATAATTGTTGGATTTGAAACGTTGGGACCTAAGTGCTACCAAACTCAAACTTGAGGGAACGTAATTTTCCCTAATTTTTTTTATGAGTGCGCCCCCTAGATAGCCTAGAGTTGGGGTTCGATTCTGCACTTGTACAAAAATTTAAATGCATTATTATTGCCTAAATTTATATTAAACAACCACTTGCAATGGGTGAGTGCATTGCCTAGATAGCCTAGTGTGTTCAATCCTCCACAAAATTATTAACGACCATTTTTTTTTTTTTTTTTTAAGTCTGAGTTAAAACGTTAATAATATGCATGAAATTTAATAAAAAATAAACTGAAAAGTCCAAAACAATTATTTTTCTAAAATTCAATAACTAAAATTGACATTCTAATCGAACAACCACTTGGTGAAGCGGTTTAGTGCATTGCCTCGTTTGTCCTTAAATAAGGTTTGGATTCTACACTTGCAATTTTTTGGGAAAATTACCCTAATGGTCCCTCAAGTTTAGGTTTGGTAGCAGTTGGGTCCTCAAGGTTTTAAATCCAACAATTATACTCTATGTTTGAATTTGGTTAGTTTTTTGTCCCTCCGTCAAAATTTTTGTTAAGTCCTAACACAATGTCGACGTGACACTATTTTTAATTAAAAAATATTTTTTTAATTATTTAAAATTATTTATTTCTCTTTTCTTCTTCTTTCTCCTTCTCCATTTCCATCTCCATCTCCATCCTCTCATGGTCGTCGTTGGCGAGACGCTGCCGACTGATTTTTTTTTTTTTTGTTTTCCTCTTCCCCTCTCCCCTTTCTCCCCTCCTCCGTTTAAAAAAAATAAAAAAATCTACAGATTAATCGGTAACAAATCTGTTTTTTTTTTTTAAAAAAAAAATGTTGAAGCAAAAAAAGAAAAACTATTCCGTTGCCGGGAATCGAACCCGGGTCCCCTGGGTGAAAGCCAGATATCCTAACCGCTAGACGACAACGGAATATTTCTTCAACTTGTCGTCTTTTAAAATATATAATATCAACTAATCGAAAAATTTCTACTCCTAAGAGCTTAGAGAGAATTTAGAAGCAACGAAAACTCTCTGAATCCTTGGAAAGACTGAACATTCCTTGAAGATCAAACACTTGAAGACTTCACCTCTTTGAGAAGATGCGAAGTTCTCGAATAAATTGCAACCTAAGAGAGAGAACAAAATGTTGACTTAACAATTTATCTTCTCCCTCTTCCCTTCTATTTTTTTTAATTTCTCCACTCCAATTTTTTTAATACAAATCTGTAGATCTGTTATTATTTTATTATTTTTTATATTTTTTTGAAAACGTGGGGAGGGGAAGAAGTGGAGGAAGGGGAGATGGAGAGGGAGATGAGGAAGGAGGAGATGGAGAGGGAGAAGAAAAGGGGAAGAGAAAAACGGAAAAAAAGAGAAAAAAAAATAGTCGTCGGCGATACGACTACGACCATGGGAGGGAGGATGAAAGAGGGAAGGGGAGAAGGAGGAAGGAGGGAAGGGGAGAAGGAGGGAGGAGGGAAAAAAAAAACCAGTCGCCGACATATCGCTGGCGATAGCCATGGGAAGATGAAAATGAAGATGGAGATGGAGATGGAGATGGAGAATGTGGAAGAAGAAGAATCATAAGAAAAAAAAAGATTTTTATTTTTTATTTTTTTTAAAATTAAAAATAAGTGTCACGTCATCATTTTGTTAAAACTTAACATAAATATTGAGGGAAGGACAAAAAATGAACCAAATTCAAACCTCAAAGTATAATTGTTGGATTTGAAACCTTGGGATCCAAGTGCTACCAAACTCAAACTGGAGGGACTATTAGGGTAATTTTCCCTAATTTTTTTTTTTATGAGTTCGTCCTCTAGATAGCCTAGAGTTGAGGTTCCATCCTGCACTTGTACACAAATTTAATTGCATTATTATTGCCTAAATTTATATTAAACAACCACTTGGTGCAACGGGTGAGTGCATTGCCTAGATAGCCTAGTGTTGGGGTTCGATCATGCACAACATTATTATCACCCATTTTTTTTTTTTTTTTTTAAGTAAAATACTTAAAAGGATAAGAAGAATAATGACTATTCTATCAAACAACCATTTGGTGCAACGTGTGAGCACATCACCTAGATAGCCTCCGAGTGGGGTTCGATCCTGCCCTTGTGCAAATGAATGACAATTCTATCAAACAATCATTTGGTGCAACGTGTGAGCACATCACCTAGATAGTCCCCCATCACCTAGATAGTCCCCGAGTGGAGTTCAATCTTGCCCTTGTGTAGAGTGACCGCATCACCTAGATAGTCCAGATAACAAGAGAAATGACTATTCTATCAAACAACCACTTGATGCAACGTGTGAGCACATCTCCTAGATAGCTCCAGAGTGAGGTTTGATCCTGCCCTTGTGAAGAGTGAGCGCATCACCTAGATAGCCTAGGGTAGAGGTTCGATCTTGCACCTGAAGAAATTTAAATGTATTATTACCAAGGTGTCCAATGTTCGAATCCCCTAACTCCGCATTTTTAAACAAAAAATAATAGAGATAAGAGAAAATGCAATTGATACGCTACACATATAACTAAAAAACTACATCTCAACTGACATAAGTGTGGACTAATGATCCAGAGGTTAGATGTTCGACCCCCACCCTGCATTACTTAAATACATTTGCAAATAAAAAAGGAGGAATGACTATTTTTAATTGGTTTTTTTTTTTAAAAAAAAAAGTTAGACATGTTTTTTATTTGAAAAATGATCAAATACTAGAATCTAAAACGAGGTCTTGAACTAAAATACTCCTCCAAATCATAAATTCTTAAAATTTGATTTCAATTTTGGCTATTTTTTTAATAAAATCTTTTTTCAAAATGGAACCTCAAAACAAACATTTAGAAGGATTTTCCAACTTAAAATAGGACAACTCTACATATTTATGGACCAATATGACATTGGGGTTACAAGAAAAATGTCTAAAACCTGAGAAGTAACATGAAAAATGTCTAACACACATTGTTTTTGGAATAATGTAACTCTATGTTTAGTAATTCAATTTACACAACAGTGGACAAAACTACCCATACAATTTTCTACAATTTAAAAATTGAATAAAACTGCTGCAAAATTGTAAATTGTTGAGAGAAGAGAGAGAAATAAGGGATGAGAAGTTAACAGGGACATTAAAACGAAAAAAAATTGACATACATGGTTATACACTTAACATACGAAAATGAATTCAACGTCCATGTATACCTGAGGAAATGTTGTTGCTACAAATGGTTCTGCCACATTCAGGTGTATACAAGACAGTATACAAAGCGATATACCCATCCCACATCCCAGCTTTTGGGTATTGTATACCACAGGAAATGTTGTTGCTACAAATGGTTCTGCCACATTCAGGTGTATACAAGGCAGTGTACAAGGCGATATACCCATCCCACATCCCAACTTTTGGGTACTATATACCTGAGGAAATGTTGTTGCTACAAATTGTTCTGCCACATTCAGGTGTATACAAGGCGGTGTACAAGACGATATACCCATCCCACATCCCAACTTTTGGGTACTATATACTTGAGGAAATGTTGTTGCTATAAATGGTTCTGCCACATTCAGGTGTATACAAGGTGGTATATAAGGCGGTATACCCATCCCACATCCCAACTTTTGAGTACTCGCCAAATGCCAAATCTTGCTCAAAATTCAATGTTGGACGGTAAGCAAATACGACAAAATCTCACAATGTTAGCGTTGGACGGAGTGAGTGATGACTTTCAAAGTTGAATAGAACGCTTTCAAATTAACAAAAATTGAAACTGAAATGATTGCAGGTTAAAATCGATGCTCAACCAACCAAGACGAGAGATCGTTAGAGGAGGAGAAGACTTACAACTGCCCCATCACGTCCCCGTCGGAGATGCAACCGAAAGAAGTCGTCGCTGGACATGAGTGTGTTGTCGGGGATGAGATCGGAGAGGAAGGGAGACGTGAGCTGGTGACGATTGGAGAAGGAGTCATAAGTTGAGGGAGAGAGCAGCTAAATGAAAAAAAAAACGCGAAGAAGAAGGAGAAGAAGAATAGGGTTTGTTTTGAGTATTTAATTTTTAAAACTATTTATTTATTTTTCTCTTTTTTTTTTTTTTTTTTCCTTCTTTTCTAAATGTTGAAATTTGAAAACAGATTAGATACACTTGAATGAAGAATCCAATGAATGATTTAAATTTTTAAATATCGACTCTTCAAATTTCACCTTATTTAATTAATTAAATGTTGTGATGGGGGAGACTTAAATATTCAGATTTAAGGATTTTATTTTACATTTCGAAAACAACAATATTATTATTATGATTATGGGAGGGTTAGATATTTAAAATTAAGGATTTTATTTTAGATTCATATTTAAAAATTTTAGATTTTAAATTCAAATTTAAGAATTTTATTGTGATTAGGGGAGAGTGAATTTAGATTTAAGGATTTTATTTTATTAATTATTTTTTCTACAAACTATTTAAAATGAGATATTCCTCTTAATTTCTCAAAGTTCAACTAGTGCTTTAATGTAAGGGCTGGTAGATTGAGGATAGAAAGATAGAAATATTCTTAGACAATGCGTTAATGTAGAGGTTGTGCTAATGTAGAGGATGTGAGAGGTTAACGATGAAATGTTCATAGAGATGTTGACTGATCGAACCTAAATAGTAGGGTGGATAATTGAATGATTTGTTTGCTATTTAGGTGATGCACCATTACGAAGGTATATCTGCAGGTACACATCATCGGCTCCACACATAACGAAAAATGAAATCCATGCAATTAATGGTAGCTCACCTAAAAAGATTTTGGTCTCCAATCATTTTATTTTAAAATTCTAAATGGTAAATTAAGAAAGAGGTAATAACTTGGTTATAATGGGAATAAAAACTAACAACATTTCCCCTACAATCACTCTCGACATAGAGTGTAAGACATTCTCACTTTTAGACATTTTTCATTTTCTCTATTTTAATGTAGACATTCCTCTTAATTTCCCTATGGCATTTTTATAGTTTAGTGCTTGTTTGGCCCACTTAGTTGAGTTATTTAACCAACTCATTGTTTGAGGTGTGGAGTTAATACACCGCGTAAAATAAATAACTCAACTCTACCAATTTTGTCACCCAACGCCAACAAGAGCATAGCTCAACGACATAATGTATCGCCTAGTGACCATGAGTTCTAAAGCAACCAGTCGTCTTTTGCCCGCTGGTTGGCCCACTGAATTGATTTTTTTTCCATGCAATTGAAATCAAACCTTAAGGACCAAAAAGTGTATTTTCTCCTTTTATATACCCACAATATAAATAATTTTTTCATCAAAATTATATATATATGTCACTTTATTTTTAAATGTTTTAATAATAAAATAAAATTGGATTCAGCCTCAAACTTCACCTATTTAATTTTTTTTTTAACTTTCAAACTTAATTTTGAGAGTTGTGTATTTGGCTTCTTTTTATCTTTTGTTCATATAACACTCTTATTATGGATGGTGTAATTGTTTTTGTTGTTATCAATGAAATCTATTGTCTATCTCATTGATACTTATAAAAAAAATTGTAAAATATTCATAAAATAATATGAGTTAACAACTCAATTAAATTTTAAAAATATGTTGATATCTATCTCTAATTTTGAATAGTTTTGAACAATAAAAATATTTTATTATTGTCCAAATTTAGGGTTCCATCCTGCTTTTGCAACAATTTAAAATGTTTTATTACCGCCCAAATTTTTGACAAGTTCAACTGACATGAGTGGGAACAAAAGTTCAAATCTTTCACCCCACATTTTGTACTAAAACTAAGACTAAACTATAAAAATGCTCCTAAACTATGAGTCTTCTTTCAATAATACCCCTGAACTTTAAAAAACGTCGAAATACCATTACCGATAAGTTTTGGATGAAAAATGTTAAAATTTCATTAATACCCTTACCATTCAAAAAAGTTCAAAAATACCTTTACTAGAAAACATTTTTTTTTCTTCGTGCAAAAGAATAAAACATAGTTTGAAATCTAGCTTTCTCTTTTTAAAAGAGTGGGAGAAAAAAACAGGCGGTTATTTATTTATTTTTTTGGAGAGTTTGACGTGATAATGGTTTTGAGGTTTTGAAGCTTATTTGGTCAAATTATTGCTACAAGATAAACTTGAAGAAAACGCGTTTGGTTAAGTTTACACAGTTAATAAAAAGTTTGATTTAAAAATGTTAGAACCACTATATGAAAATATTTTTCATTTATTTTTCCTAAAATGAATTTAGTGAAAAACTTTAACATAAGAATGATTTAAAAATGTTAGAACCTATGAAAATATTATTCATTTATTTTTCCTAAAATGAATTTAGTGAAAAACTTCAACATAAGAATTTGGTCATTAATTTTTATGAGGAAGAACCTTTGCCAAAACTAATTTGTCTCTCAAAATTTAATGTTCTGACTTGCTTAAGGTACAAAATTCCTTCTCTACCCTGACTTAAGAAATCCAAAAAAAATACTTCTTTTAAATTTTTCATTTCGATAGTTTCTCCTCTTTCTTAGAGTACGTATAAAAACGCGAGCGATCATTTAGCTAAAATGAACTTATATCATTTTACAAGGATATTTTTTTATTTTTATTTTTTTTTTGCATAAAAAACTTAACCTTTGAACGTTTTTAAAAGTTTTTGTGTATTTTTTTAACTTTTTAGAGTAGAGTATTATCGAAACCAGTGATATATTCTATATTTAGCCTAAAAAAGTGTAACCTACATTGAAGTCCAAGGATCAAAATAAGCACTAAAAACAAATGAGATTTATACACGTTTCATATTATAAAAAATTTGACACGAAGCCAAAGAGGCCTGTGGTTCGAATCCTCCCACCCCAATGTACTCAAAAAAAAAAAAAAATTTGACACGAAGATCTTAAGTGAATATTTAAAAATAAGTAAATAAATATTCACAAGACTCATATCTTAATTGTTTTTTGAACAAAACAATATGAACAAATAACCCCTGAATCAAGTAATATTAACTATCCTTTCCTAACTCAGTATAATTCATAAGATGGTAAACAAATAAAAAACTGCACTAAATCAACTACTCTGATGAGTATCAAATTGCAGGTGCAAACCTAGATTGTTTGTGCCCCTCTTGTCCAAGATAATCAGCTACAATTCTACCAACATCTTCCATTCCAACTCCATTGCACATAGGATTTGCAGAAACTCTCACATTTGGTCCATCTCTGCATTTTCCCATGCATTTACACCCACAAACTGCTCCATCAGCTCCCATCACCCTCTCAAATTCCTCCATCAATGCTGCTGCCCCTGCCTTCTTGCACTTGTTTCCCATGCACACTTCAACCCTCCCTACAGATCCCGACCGTGCCACACCGACATTTTCGAGCTGTTGGGTTTGCAAAGGAGGAGGCAGTGTTGATCCTTGAATGGCATTTGTCTGCCATTGATCTGGGAATGGCTGTGAAAGCGAAGGGGGAGGCAATAATGTTGATCCTTGAATGGTATTTGTCTGCCATTGATCTGGGAATGGCTGTGATAGTGCCTTCCTTATTCGGTAGCTCCTCGTGTTGATCATATTGCCTTCATTGTCGCTGGATTCGGAGGACGAAGATGATGATGACTCGTGAATGATTTGTACTCGAGCTGCTTTCAGCTTGGCCTTCTCTAGCTTCCTCTTTCTTTTCTGTTCTTTCTCCTCTGCTTTTAGCTGTTGGAGTTGTCTTCCCAATGCCTCCCTTGTTTCCTCTATCTGCAATCAGGGGAACAACAATCTGATTAATGGATGTTATGATCAATCTATCGAGTTCTTGAGTTATTCTCTTGACGATCAAAGCAAAAACAGATAAATTCCATGGGGAATAAACGTACATAAATCTTAAAGGTGAAGGGAGTAGTTAAAATCACTTTTGTCATATTCAAAATCAATTTGAAAACATAGGCGTAATCAATTTTGATGGTACGAAAATCGCTTTTAGATTTTAATCTTTTCAAAATCAATATCAAACATGCCCTAAATCAACTCCAATTCAACACGATATGATTCATATAGTTTGATTCGAAGAACTATAAAGGAAAACACCGCAATTATTCAGCCGGTGCATACAGATCAAGTGGCTCGAGCAAATAGGATTTGAATCATGAGATTATAACAATGATAGAGAGAAATAAAGAGAGATTCTAGCATCGTTCAACTTACAGAGAAGCGATCCGCCGGAGATTCACCGACCAAGCCATCATCAAAACGAAACACGAAGCCCAATTCATAAGCCGCAGATAAATCCCCAGACAATCCTTTCAGCAATTTCAAATTCTTCTTCACCGCCTCCTTCTCCTTCTTCAATCTCCCGCCATGGCACCTCGGTCCAACATAGTATTGCAAATGACCATCATCGCAAAACCTAGAAGAATCAATATTCCGACGACCGACAAGGCCAAACCCACGAGTTCCAGTACCAATAGAGCGACCGGAAACGGAGAGGCTACAGGGAGCCCGGCGTGCATCGGCGCCGGAGAGCTCCATGGATTGAGCAATCTCACGGCGGAGGAGGGCGGGAAGATGCCGGGAAACGGCGCCGGAGACCTCCATGGATTTGGGGAAAGTGGATTTCGGAAGAATTGATTTGATCGGAGATTTTGAAGTCCAAAAAAACAAACGAGTTGAATTTTGAAAGAAAACTGGGTTTGGATGACGTGGCGGATTTTGATTGGAGAGTTGGAGGACTCGTGGCAACGCACGTTGACCACGTGCTTTTTGCGTTCCCGCGCGAGCGCCGCGTTAACCTCTGCCGTTGGATGATTGTAATGGAGATCGGATGGTTCGTAGAGTGCTCACGTGGACACACGTAGGATGCTGACGTGTATTTGCTTTGAGTTTTTTTTTTCTTCTTTTCCTCTTCCTTTAGCTCATTTGTAGAAATAAAATATAGCTTTAAATTGTTTAAATTTTCTTTTTATTGAGAAAAAAATACTTATTTTTTTTTTAAAACCTGGTTGTAAATGTTATGGTTAACTTTATCCTTTACTATAAAAAATGGTATTTTCAAAGGTTAAATATATATGACCAACTCAATTCATTAGGATTTGTTTAGAAAGAGGGAAAAAGAATTAATTGGTTAAAACATCGCATATCAATGTAAAAAAATAGTACATTCAATTCTCACTCTCCATAAATGGCGAACTCAAAAAAAAAAAAAAAAATAAAAAAATAAAAAAAAAAAATAAAAAAAATAAAATTGCAACGGATGTCAATTTAGAGTAAAATAATTAAAAATATAGAATTTTTTTTTTTAAAGATTTATAAATAGTGATAGTCAGTGATAACTTTCTATGAGTAGTGATAGCTACCAGCCTTCTATCACTGATATTAGGTGATAGCTTTAATTATCACTACACATATCTTCTGTTTTTTTTTTTTATAAAAAATTGTCTATGGCTATCACTGATAGTAGTCTATCAGTGATTGTCATAATATCAATGACTATAGTAATAACAATCTATCAGTGTTTATCACTTATTTTTTGCCATATTTACAAAATGTTTTATATTGCGTTAGATTTGTGATTATTTTGGACATGGACATGATGGTTATTTATGCAACCAACCCAAATAAAAAATAAAAAAATTCATTAATTTGTAAGCATAACTTAATTGATAAAAACCTAAGTACTTTTTTTTTTTTTTTTTTTTTTGAATACATTGGGGGTGGGGGATTCAAACCACAGACCTCTTGGTCATCAAGTCATGCATATGTCAGCTGAGCTATGCTCGCTTTGGCAACATAAGTACTATTTCTACACGAATAAAAACATAAGTACTATTTCTACACGGATAAAAATATAAGTACTATTTCTACACGTTAAAGATTTAAATCACCCATACTTTTTATTATGCGGGAAAAAAAATATCCTCATTTGTTAGCATTTGGTTTTTGAAAATTAAGCTTAGGATGAAGAAAAATCGATAGAATCTTGATTGCCAGCCACACGCACCGCTCTCGCTCGCACGGTCTTTGCCCCTTGAACCCAACTCAATCCGTGCGATCTTTGTCCCAGCTAAGCGCAAGCGCGCCCATCTGCCCAGTCGCCCATCGTGCGATGTACGTGACTACGCGTTCACAACTTACCTTTTCAAATTTTAGTCCGCTTTTGCCCTAATATTATATATATATATATATATATATATATATATACCGAATTTGATATGTTTTTCCCTAATTTCGAAATTCACACTATTTTAACATTTTAGAGAGGAGAGATTTTTTTGAATGAATTTTCCCCACATCTTTGTCATATGAGTGGCTAATTTCATAGTTTCTGATTAAAGATTCCAATGGTAAGACCATGAGAATTCGAGCACAAGTGTAATTTCTTTAATTCAAGTATTTTTTTTTTAGGAAATTCAAGTATTCTTTGTTTCTTGTTTTTATTGTTCTTGAACAATTAATTTTTATTAAATTAACGTCTTAATTCAATATTGATTATTTGATTGTTATCCATGATTTTTTGATTCGTAATATCATGATTGATTGAATCTTGTAGCAAATAGTTAGTTCAGGTATGCCAATGATTCTTTTTTTTTTTTTTTTTTTTTTGAGTACATTGGGGGTGGGGGGAATCGAACCACAGACCTATTGGTCACAAAGTCATACATATGCCAGCTGAGCTATGCTCGCTTTGGCATGCCTATGATTCTTAATTTTCCATGCGACATAACTTGTATGATAGACTCTAAGGAAGCAAAAGGATAAAAATGTTTAGTTGTAGTTATCTAAAATTATTTAGACATCTCATTGTGTTTAATATGTCTTTGAATTGATATGGAACGATCATGCCTAGTTAATTTATTGATAAATTTTTATTGTGATACTTGGTTAGAATCAATTAACTTGAGAAAATTTACATTTTTTGCGAGATTCTAATCAAATAGACTGAGTTCTCGAATTGAGAATTTGTTTTATTTATGTATACTTGTGATCAAAATCACAGTCGATTGAGAATTACACCATTGAATTGAAAATTTGATAATATCAATTTTCACACACACTTTCGTTTATTTACTACTAATTTCAATTTTAAATCAACCAATCAAAATCTCCCATTTTACAATTATATTTAAGAGAAATTATTTACATTGGGTTTTCTTAGGAATTGATTTGATTCCATTATTCCTACAAGTTAGAGTAGAATAATCAAGATTTTATTTTGACAGGCTTTCTCAACCACTCCTAATAATAATTAGATACAAAATCGAAATATTTTTACAATTTCTTTTCTCTTATATCCAATGGTGCAAAACTTCAGCCACATTCTAGCAGCCTCTTCAAATAGTTTCTCATCAATAAGAGGTAAATTTACTCATACTATAATTTCTTCAAACTTATTTACGCTGAGTGAGTTGAAATAGTCCGTGTGAATAATAAATATTATTGAAGTTAGTGTAGTTATTTTATTTACCCTAAACTCAAATAATTTGTAGTCAAACGTAGACTATAACTCAGTCCACCCAATTCCAAGTTGACGTCTCAAACACCCCATAAACTTTTAAGTATTTTATTTTGATCTTAAAACTTTTGTTGCACTTGTAAAATAAAATACACAAAATCTATTTTACCTGAATTTTACCTAACCGACGTGTTCATATTCATATACACTATTTTATATAGACATTTTTTTTTTTTTTACGTTTATTGATTAGGCAAATGAACAAGGGAAATTGCAACAGATGTCAATTTAGAATAAGATAATTAAAAATATAGCATGTTTTTAAATTTTTTGCGGATATGGCAATTTCTATCGTTATATCTTATGGCTGATAGAAGTCTATCGCTGATCACCTCAGCTTTTTATAGATTTTTGTCCGTGATAATAGTCTATAGTCTATCAGTGATATGATAAAGTCTATTAGTGATAGAAACAAATTTTTTTTTTGTCATATTTGCAAAACATTTTAAAGTTTGCTAAATTTACAATTAGTTTGGGCCTGATTGCTATTTGTGCAACCAGCCCAATGAACAAAAGATCTGTATATATCATATACTTGTTAAGTAATATATAAAAAAGAAAATTAACGGTAAGGATTAAAATAAGTTTTTATACAAAGTCCATGCATTAAGAAAATAGAACCTTCACAAAAGTTCAAGTACAATACTACTATAATAGGATGAATAATACACAGTGCAATTTGGCATTAGATTTTCATAAACTATAACAAAGTAAAATTAAGATAATTCTATTGGGAAAAAAGCCTGATAATTGAAACACCAACTTTTTAAGCCACTACAAAGCAACCAAAATATATCTAAGAGAAGACCACCTTCACTAACACAAACCAAATTAATTAGTAATGAACATCTATCTTACTCTTCTTACCCCCATCTCATTTTCAATAAATATCCCGAGTAAAGCAGATTTTTTTTATGCAAAAGTGAGGGGATTCGAAACTCTGACCTCTTAGTCGAAGGTATATGTCTAAAGCAGTTGAGTTATGCTCTTAGTCGAGGGTATATGTCTAAACCAGTTGAGTTATGCTCTGGTTGGCAGAATTATCGTTAACGGTTAAGATGATGGTATGCCAACGATCCATCCTTGAGAGTGGGACCCTCCCAGCACCTGTCTTGGAACCCATTGTTTTATTTCCTCAAAAGCACACAGTGTTTCTGAATCAAGCCCTCCAGCAAACTGCCAAACCAGAAGATAGTTGTATCACGATTCACAACTACCATTTTTTTTTATCTTTTAATGGCAAAATGTCATGAAAGATTGAGAGCTTGTTACCTGGTGAGTTCTGTATGCAAAATGAACGCCCTGAAGTAGAAGAGACTCCTGGTTCGATTCTTTATCCGAACTCCGAATCGAATCCAGCTCCAATTTCACTCTTTTCATGTACATCTTGGCCAGATTCATGGAGGCTTGCTTTATCTGCAAAGGGTTGAGATTATATGTTGTAAGAAAATGGTTGGTCTAGTAATTTGATGAGAGATTTCATGTTTGTCCGGTTGAAAGAAACCACGTACTTTACTCATGATTCCGGAGTCTAGCATCCAACTTGTTGGGAGTTTTAGGTCCTGATAAGAATGCATGACGGTATTTCGAAGCCCGATTAAGCGTTGTATGCCTCGCTCCGACCTTTCATTATACGACGAAAGAAGGGAAAATCAAGATCAAATATGATTTGGATAATTAAAGGTTATCAGATGTGTTGGAGTTCTAACTTGTCTAACAAGCTCGCCATCTTCTTCAAGGCTGCCTCACATTGAGAATTAGTGTCATCCTTGTACAAAGAGATCTCAGTTTCCAGCAGTTTAAGCGCCCGATATTCTATGGATGCTTCTCGCATGGCATCGGCTTTCTTCTCGGGCCACTTGAAATGCTTTAACACAGCGCGCTCATCAGCCTGCAGACAATTTTAACATCCAATAATATAACGGGGGTGGAGCAAAAACCACAACATTTTGACTCTTTCTTACCATCATTATTTTCAATTTTTTCTGCAGTAAGTTGTTCGTGATTATTATTATTATTATTCTTTTTATATCTATGAATATTCGGGCCAGCTTGCATGCAACCCGACTATTCTCACGGGACAACCGCCTGACCCTACTACATTTGATTTGCAAAAAAAAAACTCAGGATAATTAAATCTTAAGTAGGTGGTCATCATAACTTGAACTCATTCCTTCTAAGCCCTTTGTCAATTACATAACTATTATGGTCCACTAGGATTACCTATCACTTAATACATGTACGGTGTACGTGTACCTATTAGTGTTGCAAGTGCAGGTGCAGCCTTGATAGAACGCTATCCACAAGGTGCTATTTATAGACGCAACAAAAACATAGACTAAACTTAACTCAAATTAATGCAGCACCACATTTATCATAAAGACCAACATCAATAAATCAGCTCTAGCGAGCAGCAGGCTCAGTAGTTAATTTATCTGAACGCTTCTCATTTCGGGTTTTTCTTCATTATAAGCTCAAAAGACTTATTTAGAAATAAACTACTGGAATTATCATCAACTGTCAGTTTTCGTGCATAAACATGCTTCCTTCTGTTTTTAAAACTCAGGTTCACAAGAAATATATGGCATATTCCAAGAGATCAACAACCATTATCAGTGACACATCATGGTTGAGGAGTGTAGAGATAAGATAACATATGACAAATGTACGTAGAATTTCCGCAAACGACAAATTTGGACAATCATTCAGAGTCTTCTGGTTTCAAGCAAAATGGACAAAACTGTACAGTTGGCCAGTCAACATCAACAAGGACTTTACCCAAAAATGAACAAAGAAAATGGCATAGCCACGTCATTCTCAAACCAACAGGTTTTAGAATTTGGGTGCAGAGTAGAGTTTTTGGTCCAAAAGATATAAAAAAATTGAATTTCACCACCTCACATGCCCGCACTGCCTAAAGAGGATGAAGTTAACCCAAGAAAATGCCATTGATTTTCTGGAGAGATTAAGCATCATTTGTTAATGAAGGAATGGAGTATGGTCCTAAGGTGGTAAACTTTTGCAGGATGATTCAGCCATTGTACAAATGTTAGAAGCTGAGTGACCGGGAACCCGAAGAGTGAGTCCGGAAAAAGGTCCTCCGGAGACAACCCGAGTAGCAAAGATTAGTTAATGTACAAAATCCATTATAAAGATTTGGGTTTCCTCACTCTCAATTGCCTTTGTCAAAAAAGTAAAAAGAAAAACGAAAAGAGACAATCCAGCCCATGGTACATTTAAAAGTCAGAAGGGGGCCATCTTTGGACAGTCTTAAGAAAGACAATGCAACCAGCATTTGCCAGACATACATTATAGGAAGGCACTAGCCTAGCACAAATCATTATATGTTGATTTTTTTTTTAAGGAGAGTTCAACAACGTGTGGGTTAAGTGATTTGAGCCTCTGACCTCTTGGTCGATGACATATGCTTTAACCTGTTAACAACGTTTAGGTTGACATCATTATATATATATGTGTATTTTTTTTTTTTTAATTTTTTTTTTTTAAAGAAACCAAACTTTCATTGAGACTAATGAAAAAATAGAAGGGCATACAAAAAATCAGTCCAACAAAATGAGTCTTAGATCTACAAGAAGGGACTCCAATCCAACAAAATCAAACCAAGACCATAACTACGAAAAAGTCTATATGCTGAATTATTGAGCAGATCCTGCTTTTCTCCTAATAAACCAGACCATATAAACGAATAATAACCAGAAAATCTTCTACATTGTATGACATAATATGGCCCACCACACCCAGAATTCTTTGTCTTAAAACTAGCTCTTTCCATTGATGTACACACAATGAAAAATAATAATAAAACTGAGAAAAAAGAGACAAGTAAAGATTTACCAATGATGAGAGTTGGGAATCAAGCCAATCGACAAACTTGAGAACATCCTCTATGTCTGTATAAGCTGCAACAAGCACCTTGTCAATGAGTCCATTGATGAACTCTCCTTTGGTTTCAATATCTGCTTTTATCTGGAAATTGAATATGAACACTATAAGCTATGGCATAATTTTCATTATGGGTTGGATTTAGTTCAATCAAATCAAGCAAAATCATAGCCTTATACCGATAAAAGATGCGCAGAACGATTCTGAATTTCCCCAACAATGCTATTATGGACATTGATCGCAGCTGGTTTCCCCAACAATGGAGGATCTCTCTTCCCCTCTTTCTTTCTTAGCGAGTGAAAGAGGCGTATGAGGTCTGGAGATTTCTGTGTGGCCACCGCTCTAGGCAAGGACTGGACGGGAAGAGGAGGAGGCGGCGGCGGTGGTGCCCGTGGTGGTGGTGGTGGAGCCTTGCATTCTAAATCCCTAACATTCCGACATGATTTTGACTTTCTATTTTCGAGTTTCTGATTGTCCTCGGCGTTTCGACGCGAGTACTCTGCAACTGATGATTCCCTCTATAATCACAAACAGAAAATTGAAAATGATTCTGAAATTCCTCCAAAATTGAAAAGTAATTCTCAAAGAAACAACAATAATGGCGTCTTCCTTCCTCACCTGGTCGTTATTGCTAGCATTAGCGAGCTTCGTTTCAGCGACGGCGGCTAGGTCACGAACTAGCAAATCGTTCTGCGATTGAAGTTCGAAATTCAAGCTCTGAGACATCTGCAACTCCTCCTTCAACACAACCAATTGAGACTGCAAATCCTTAATCAAATCCTCAGCGAAACAAAGCTTCTCCTGCAATTCACTCTTAACTCCATTACAATCCTCAACATTCAAACACGAACCACTACCAGAAGAACGCCGCTGCGAAGCCTGCTTAAGACCGCCGCCACGGTTGACCATTCGAGACGAAACTCCAACAATCTCCCCATCTCTCCCCTTCTTAGGAGCAATCGGCGTCAGAGATCTACTAACTCTCGAACTCTGCTTCTTCACAGCAGACTGAGGCGTCGATTGAACAGCCGATACAGAAACCAACCGCTTCGGCGACTCCATAGCCTTCGAAGAAACCCTTCCGCCACGAGACGACATCGTAGAAGAGTACACAGCAGTTGGTTTCCCTCTCTGCTCCATTAAAACCTTAAAGAAGAAGCCGACAATTCGCACGGTGGCGCCGCCGTACTGGCAGAGATGTAAAACCGGCCAATAAGGAAGAATTACCCGGCGGCCGGCGGCATGCACCGGGCAAACCTCAAACCCATTAGCTCGAGAGAGAAGGAGAGAACAACAACGAAGCACCAAATAAAGATCAAAGCTCTACGCCAAGAGGATTGATTAACAATGGCGACTAACTAGTCCGCCATTAACTTAACTTAGAATCAAAATTGAAGCAACAACCCAATTGGGAATTTGGGTGTTCGTCTATATTCAGAATTTTGATGATTTTTAAGATCAATTTGTTGATCATGGGATTGTTGGACCACTTTTTTGAGTTCTTTCATCAAACTTCCAAAGATGAAAATGGAAGGTCGACGCTCAACATCATACTAATTTTTGTTTTGTGTTTGGTGGAAATATTTTCGTATTGAAAATTAAGGATGAAGTGGGAATTTAGGTGAATTCTCCATTTTTATAATTTCAAGAGCTGTTCATATTGATTGGCTTTCTTTGATAATTAAATAACTAAGATAAATTTATCTTAAAAAAACAAAAAATAATTTTAATATCTTTTCTTTTAAGCTAAAAGTTTCAACTTTTCAATTTTTATTTATTTATTATTATTATTATTATTATTTAGAGAATTGAAACCGTGATCTCTTAGTCTTGATTAAGTCTACCGTATGCCAGCTATATTCATATTGGCCGGTTAATAAAATTGAATCTGGTGGGTCTGACTACTAAAAAAACATGTGTTTTCAAGAATGCATTTTTTTAAACATGTGTTTTCAACATGTGTTTTCAAGGAGTTGGGGGGAGTTGGAGTTGTTTTGTCCGGTGAGTTCTGAGTTATGTCTGTTTGGGGAGGGAGTTGTTTAGTGTGGAGTTCTGAAGTATGTGGTGTGTTTGGAGTAGGTTGTTTAGTTGTAAAGTCTGAGTTTATTTGAATTGTTTTCTTCTCCACAATTTTTTTTCTACAAACTTTCAAAATTTTCTTATTAAGGTCTTCTTCCAATTCGAACAAATTCTAAAAATGAAATATTTTATTTTTATTTTATCTATTCTTTACAAATTTCTTTGAAGACAACAAAAATAATTTTGAGCACAATATTTGACATTATTTTTTCACATTGATTATAAAATATATATATATATATATATATATATATTTTGTTAGGGAGTTGTTGAACCTCAAATCTGAGTTTATTTTACTAGTTTTTTTGACACTATTTTTTTTTTCTACAAATTTTCTAATTTTCCTTATTAAGGACTTTTCCTAATAAATTCTAACAATGCAATTTTTTATTTTTATTTTATCTACTTTTCAAATTTATTTGGAGATAACAAAAAAATAATTTTGAACACAATAGCTCACATTAATTTTTTAATCTCTCTCACTTGATTATCAATAATATATATTTATTATTATTTTTTAATGACTCAAACTTTAATTTTTTTAATTTTATGAATTTTAAAAGTGAGATTTTTGTTTTTTGTTTTTTTAGTGTAGGTATATTTTACAAATTTCTCTAAAGAAAAAAAAAAAAAAACAACACATAAACATATTTGTGTGTCAATCACGTTCTTCCTCGCTTCCACCCACTTAAACTCGTAATTTCATATGCACTACACCTAAAACCTATTTTCTATAATTTTTCATATTTTTATTATCAAGAACTTCTTCCAATAAATTTTAAGAATACGATTTTTGTGTTTTTTATTTTATGTATCATTTACAAATTTATTCGAAGATAACCAAAATAACTTTGACTACCATACTTCACCTTTTTTTTTTCAATATCACTCACATTAATTATTCATTTTATTTGGATCGTTTTGAAATAAAACAAATAGTCGTACAATAGTCGATTAACTATTACATGTAAATTTGAAAGATTTTAATCCATTAATTTAAGTGAATCCAAATAAGCTATATTTTTATTTCTTCTTGAATACTACATTTTAAATTTTGTTTAAGTACCAATTTTAATTAAACAACTTAATTTATATTTAAAATAAAAAATAGGTTGAATTGCATTTTTAGTCATTTTACACCTTTTGTTTAAATTATGTTTTTTTTTTAAATAATTAAAAATATTGTAAAAGGAAGAGAGAGAGGGGAAAATGAAGGAGAGTTGAATAGTAATTACTGTAGAAGTCTGGGAAGTTGAATAGTAATTACTGTAGAAGTCTGGGGAGTTGATATTTTTTGTCCGAGTTAAACAACTCCATGGACCAAACGGGGAGTAAGTTTACTCCCCACAACTCCACTCCTCCCAACTCCGTGGGCCAAACGACCCCTTACATGTTTGGTTACATTTTTTTCATAAGTATTTTTATATAAAAGTTTGTTTGATTTGCTCTACACTAAAATTATTTTTACTAATGCTAAATTACTATAAAAAACCATTATTAATAAACCATTAGAATTAACAAGTTTAAACTTGTATTTAAAACACTATGACCAATGTTAACTATCATCGAAGGTCGACTACGGGATGTGGGCGGCGGTGGTGGACGAAAGTGGTCGCTAGAGACGATCGTCGAAAGCAGTGGTTTGAGATTGTCGCTGGAGATCGGAGACGACGGGCACCGAAGATCAACAACGGTGACTGGAAGTGGTCGCTGGAGATTGTCGCCAGAGAAAGTTGTCGGAGATTAGCAGAGGAGATCGACGACGGTGGGCGGTGGTGGTCGCCCACAACGACTATGGGTGGAGAAAATGTAGAAGGAATAATGTAATGAAAGTATTTTGGTAATTTTAATATTATATGAAAATTAGAAAGGATTTTCAATTAAAGAAAAAAAAATATTCTTTTTCTAAACGTTAATATTGAATTTTTCACCCAAAATGATTTATTTCCAAAATTATTTTGGATGATTGTCAAACACCACACTGTTTTCTTCTAAAATGACTTTTTTTAAAAAAATAAACATCTAAGAATACAATCCAAACACACTCTTAGTCTGGTTGAGGTAATATTAATTTTAGGTTTAATTACATCTCAAAATTTTGAATTATGACGGAACACTAGTTTGTTTCTTTTTTTTTTTTTTTTTTTTTTTTTGAAAAACACGGAACACTAGTTTAATATTTTGTTTTAGTTCAACATGTAGAGATGAACAAATTTAAACTTCAGATCTCTTAACAAGTGCATATGACCACCTCGAATAAATTTCTCCAATTGAGCAATGCTCGGTTTGATATAAATACAATTATTTGAAGTATGAAGATGAAATAAATGTGCAAGTTTATGGCATCGTGAGACTTTGAATTTTAGATCACATGTGTTGATTGAGTTTAGAGATAGTAGTAGGTGTCAAATTTGGAATTGGTTTAAGAAATAGGTAGGTTACAATTAAATTAATGGCAACAATCAATCTTGTGTAAATTTATGCAACTATTTGACACAAAATGATTAAAGGAATCAAAATATGTGTTATGATTAAAAAGTGCTAAATTGCTTATTTCTAGATAGTGTTTGGAATTGGTTTAAGAAATAGGTAGGTTACAATTAAATTAATGGCAACAATCAATCTTGTGTAAATTTATGCAACTATTTGACACAAAATGATTAAAGGAATCAAAATATGTGTTATGATTAAAAAGTGCTAAATTGCTTATTTCTAGATAGTGGAAAAATGACTACTAATGTAATTATAATAATTATTATTATTATTTTTTTACGGAAAGAATTCATTGATAATTTAAAAAGGGAAAATGGTAGTAAATGACAATTTAAGACTTATTGTTTGCAAATATAGCATGTTTTTAAAAATTTTGCGGATATAGCAATTTCTATCGCTGATATCTTATGACGGATAGAAGTCTATCGCTGATCACCTCAGCTTTTTATAGATTTTTGTCAGTGATAATAGTCTATCAGAGATAATAGTCTATCACTGATAGAAGTCTATCAGTGATATAATAAAGTCTATCAGTGATAGAAACGGGTTTTTTTGCCATATTTGCAAAACATTTTAAAGTTTGCTAAATTTGCAATTAGTTTGGACCTTATTGCTATTTGTGCAACCAGCCCATTTAAAAAGTATTAAAAAAATAATTAAAAAAAAAAAAACCCATTAATTATAGAAGAAGGTGTGGTAAGAGATTTTATTGTGCCCATAAACCACTTACGAATATAAAAACAAATTTAATTATAAAAGAGAGTAGGATGATAATTAGAAAAAGAGAGTGAAAATTGTAGAAACTATTTTATAATAGTGGAGTGAAAACAAATTACAATGGTTTGTTTAAATTAAAGAATTAATGTTAGTGGGTTTTTATTTTTTATTATTATTATTATTTATTTTTTCTTAAAATTAGAAGTTAAATATCATGGAAAAAATCAAATTTGGTGAAATTGAAAGTCACACGTAGAAATAGAATCATCTAATCAAAATTAAAAGTTTAATGATAAATATTGATTTCATTGAAATAATAATAATAAAAGATAAAAAAAACGATTTTCTCTTGAATAGTGATGTTTAATAAGTCTTCGAACTTTTATTCGTACTAGTAGATTTGTGAAGGTTTAAAAATGTTGGAATATATCAAGTATCTATTAAATAAATAAAAATGAAAATTTTAAGAACATAAAAAATTAGAAATTTAAGGATTTATTACACACTTGATAAAATTTAAGAACCTAGACACAAAACTAAAACTTGAAACATTTTTTAAAGTTGAAAAATAAAGGAAAAATTACTTTAATGGTCCTCGGGTTTGGATTTGATAGCACTTGGGTCCCCAAAGTTTCAAATCCAATCATTATACGGAGGTTTAGATTTAGTTGTGTTTGGTCTCTCCCTCAAATATTTTTTGTCAAGTCATATCATCTATTTTTAATTAAAAATATATTTTTTAAAAAATATATTTTTTTTTTCCTTTTTTTTTTTTTTCTCTTTCTCTTTCTCCTCCCCTCCCTCGTTTCTCTTCCATTTTCATCTTCCACCTTCCATCTTTTTCCTCTCATGGCCATGCGACTGTTTTTTTTCTTTTTAATTTGTATTCGTTCTCTTCTCCTATTTATCTCTCTCTTTCTCATGTTCCTCATTCCTCTTCTCCCTTCCATGGTCGTCGTCGGCGTATTGCGAGATCCAAGTGCTACCAAACTCAAACCTGACCATTATGGTAATTTTTCAAAAAAAAAAAATTAATAAAAAAAAACATGAAATCTACAAATGAGAATTAGTATGCTTATGCAAAAACAACAAATAAATTCATTAATTTTTTTTATTTTTTATTTTTTTAGAGCAGATATTAATTATTTTGAATGTTGGCGTTTTGAGTCGTTTTCCAACGAGGCAAAAATAGCATAAACAAACAAACAATTCATCATCCTTCATATAATCAATGATATTTAAAGAACAATGTGGGTGAAACAAAACATTAATTTTGCGTCAGCTATAATTACAAATCGCTATTAATACTTCATAAAAAAAAAAAAAAATTAAATTAAATAAAAGGTTGACTTGTGTAAAAGAAATAATTTGTTCCGTTGATTATGTTAAGGGTAAATTAGATCAGAAATACACTCACGCCACCACGAGACCAACTTAAGGAAGCTAAGTCAATGTTCAACATATAAGTCTGGTCTTAACGACCTAAGCGGATCCAACCCGATGGGACCTAATCGGCTCTAATCTAGTTCAGCCCGATACGCGCTTCACCTTGAAGCCCTTGTCAACTTGATATAAATGTGTTATTATAATCTTCATGGAGGTAAGTTCAACTAAGCTCGCAACACCCCTAAATTCTGTATAGTGAAATATTCTGATCTAATTAAGACATTGAAGCGCGTGTGACAAACACCACACCTGTGTGTGGTACTCATTGTTTTGCAAGTATTCGACTCTCGAGGTATTCATTGATCAAGTGAATCCGATAGACCAATTTCGACCGAATTTTGAGTTCAACATATGTTATAATTCACTGAAACCAATTTATTATGAGTTGAAAGTTCAAATCTCCACATTTTATTAATGATGTAATATTGATTAAAAAAAGTGTTCCACGATATAAAGAAAGATAAAGTGTGACTTAAAAATTAAAAAAAAAAAAAAAGAGACTAGTTTCTTAATACATTTTTCAGTTTTTAAAATTCAATTATAATTTCAAAATGGATTGAACTACAATTAAACTAAATAATTAACTATGCATAAGGTTAAATCCTCACTGTTCACACGAGATTTCGAACAAAAGATGGAAATTCGGACACGTGTAAATGAAATTTGAATTGTATTTAATTGTATTGTATGTATCAGTGCGTAGTGGATTACAATCTCTAATGTTTATCCTTTGATTCTTTCTCTCTCAAATGTAAATGTGTCTCGAGGGCTTCGCGGCTTGTTCTCGATGTTGGATTTATTTTCGAGGGCTTTGCAGCTTGTTCTCGATGTTGGACTTGTATCGAGGGCTTCGCAGCTTGTTCTCGATGTTGAATTTGGATCGAGGGCTTTACAGCTTGTTCTCGATGTTGGATTTGTTTCGAGGGCTTTGCAGCTTGTTTTCGATGTTGAATTTGGATCGAGGGTTTGTTCTCGATGTTGAATCTGCAGCTTTGCGTAGCGGTGAAGTCTTCAGGTGTTTGAACTTTGAGTGGTGTTCAGTCTTCAGGGAGTCTTGTGAATTCTCTGTGGGGAAAATCTTTTCTGAACCTTGAAAATGAAGAATGAGCTCTCTATTTATAGAGTTCTCATGGGCCTAATGGGCTTGGGCCTGGATCCAATGAGCTTGGACTTGGATCCAATGGGCTTGGGTCCAATGACATTTTGGGTTCAACGGGCTTTTGAGTTTTGGGCCAAATTGCCATTTAAATAGTTTTCTGGCCCGATTCGATTTCGAGTCCAATTGAGCTATGACCGAATTTGCTCGGCTAAGTTTATTCGATCCGCCGACCATGATGAAGACACGTGGCGACCGCTGATTGGCCGAAATTTCTCGGTCAACACTCACATTTTCACCTCAAATTATTGAATTATTAAAAAAAATAATTGAAAAACATAAATGTGTTTGAAACTGAAACGGTTGAAACTGTATCTAAAGTATTATTTTTCTTCTAAGATAAATATAGTCAACGATAATGGACATGTACTCATTCTATTGAAGTCGAATGTTTAAATTCTCATATCTCATTTGTTGTACTAAAAACAAATATTGTTTTCAATATTTGTTGAAAATTAACAAGTGAATAATTTTTTCAATATAAAAAGAAAAAAAACTAATGTTTGTTTCTAAAAACGTAAATACATTTTAAAACGTGATCTATAAATAAATATTCAGAATTTAACTCATAAAAATCTAAAACACAATTGAGTGCAAACATAAAAACTGAAAAATACTCCTTTTAAAAAAAATTCAAAAAAATTATCTTTATTTTTCTAGTACCCATCTCCAGGGGCGGATCCAGACATTGATGTTTTGGGGGCTAAAAAATTAGAGTATATAAATATTAAAAAAAGATCGTCAAAAATCCAGAGGTTCGAATTCACACTCTCAAGTTATGTTGACATTAAAAAAAAGTTATCAGTGATAAACATATATGAGTGTATCAAAAACTTACGGACTAAGTTTAAATAAACTTAATACCATCATATAATTTTGCACATCTCTATATTTAAAAAAAAATAATAAAAAAAAATAAAAAATTTAATGCGTCCCTATACTTTCAATTTTGTTTCTAACAAATTCCTAGATTTTAAAAAATGTCAAATAAATACAAGGATATATTAGACTTAAATTTGAAAATTTGAGGACCAATTAAATACAAAATTGAAAGTTAAAAGATATATTGAACTCTTTTTGAAGTTCGTGGTCTATTAAACACAAAATAAAAAGTTCAAAGATTTATTAAATTTAAATTTATTAGACATTTTTTAAAAAATTATTAAAAACACAATATAACATGAAGTCTAAATTACTTTTAAAAATGTTAATAAATAAACTAATAGGTAATAGATTTTTTTAAAATATGAATAATACGAATAATACTAAATTTAGATATTTGAAATTACAATACTAAAATAATATAACTTTCAAGTAGAGATACTATTTTTTTGCAACTGTAGTTTAATTAAGGCGGGGATTGAACCCATGACCTTTTGGTCACCGGCTCAACCCTATGCCAATTGAGCTATGCTCGATTTGGCAAGTAGAGATACTTGAGAGATACTACAATGACATTTCAATTAAAAAAAATCTTATAAAAAATAAATACTAAAAAAAAATAGTCTTAATTATTTTTTATACAAAATATTAAAAGAGAACAATTGTTTTTTAAAAAAATATACATATATGGAAGGAAATGTAAAGCAAATAAATTATTGGGTTTCGAACTCAGGCACAACAAAATATAAACCATGCACATTACCACTGCAGTAGAATGAGATTTGGTTAATTTGGGGGGTCAAAATGTATTTTTTTTTTTTTTGAAAAATGGTCAAAATGTATTTAATAACAATAGTATATATTTAAGGCATTATTTTTCCTACGAGTATAAGAAAATCAAAAATTTTGGGAGGTCGTGGCCCCCCTAGTCCCTTCAGAGGTCCGCCCCTGTCCATCTCCATCGCCACGATCAGGGCATTCCTAACAGCAGTAGCTTCTACCACTTCCACTTCCGTGACCCAATCAATCGGTCTTGCTAAGGTAAACATTACTTCTCCCTTTTCGTTTCGGATAATCGCACCATAACCATTTTTCATGTTCCTTGCGAATTGCTGCATTAGTAATTAATTTGAAATTTGGGAATTTTAGTGGAATCCATCTCTGATCAACCTTTGAATTTGTATTTGAATTATTTATTCTGCCTCTGTTATTAAATTCTTGAAAATGTGTGAGATAAGAGGAACCAAAAAGGTAAAAACCCAGTCATGTAGCAATTGAACTTACATGATTATTTGACACAAAATAATTAATATGAAATTAAAGTGAGTGTATTTTTATTCAAAATTCCAACACAGATTTAAGAAATTGTGACCTTCCCTGTAATAATTTGAGAAATTTGTCGAGAGTTGTTTTGTTATTAATGTGATCCGAAAAAAAGGACAAAATCAATTATTTTTAAAATTACACATAAGACTATTATAAAGACACCTAATAAACTAAATAATGGATCAAAAGGATTCGCTCGACCATCAAAGTGATCCACCCCTCACGAGGTCGGCTCGGTCGAGGAAGTGACCAATCCTCTCGTGGGGTCGGTTCGGCCAAAGCGACAAGGCCGATCCCTTCCCTCGGGATTGGCTTGACGAGAAGAGCATGAGCGACCTATCTGCTAGAAACGCCTCCTCTCGAGCTGTTATGCAACGTTGTAGCTCCCAGGAGTTAACATCATGTTTTATTAACCTTAAATGGTCATAAAACGGTCCCACGAGTCTCCTATATAAAGAAAAAACCTGAATGACAAAGAGAAAACATTTGATCCTATCGATATTATCCTCTAAACTCTTTTCATATTATTTCTCTCTCTCCCTCAAGTTCTAACTTGAGCGTCGGAGACGGTGTGGATAGCCCCCACCGATCTTAAACTCTCGATTCTTTCTTTTAGGTATGGTAGGATCAAGCTCGTTCCACCACTAATATCAAATTCACAGTCGATACCAAAAATTAGTATCAACACAAGATATACCAACAATCTTAGTCTTACGACTAACATGAGCATAAACTAATGATAATTAAGAGCATGAGTATAACTCAACCGAAATATTATATCACATAGCGATTAAGAGGTCCAAGATTTAAATTTTCTACCTACATGTTGTCAAGAAAAAAAAAAAACTAGCGATAATTGATATATACTTTCTTCTTTTGAGGTCGGTGTTCAAATTTTTATACTCCACGTTTATTATACTAAAAAATAATATAAAAAAAATATTAAAAAAAAACATATATCTATATTATCTATTCCATCTCTCTTCTAGTAGAAGGTGTATTTCTTTGTAGACACGTGTGCACACCTATCCTAAAAACATCATCAACGGCCCAACAAAAGCCATCTGTAAATTCCACGTCGTCCACGTGTCATCTCCACACCGAATCCAACCTCCTCCAAACACCACGTGGCGTCCTGTCATCTTCCGCCACGTGCACTCACCGTTTTACCGCCTTTCTTTTCCCTTATAAAAAAAAAGCCTCAATTCCCCAAATTTATCGGGTACTTAATTTTGTTTGAAATTCATCAAAATTCCAATGGCTTCGATTCGGATTGTTTTTCCGGCGGTGGCGGTGGTGGTGTTGCTGGTTTTTGCGGCGAGTTTCTGCCGGAGCGGGAGCGTGGGGCATATGCCGTCGACGGAGGAGGAGGGTCGAGATTATCAGGAAATGAAGAGTAAGATGTCGGCGAAGGATGGAAAGGAAAAGGAAAAGGAACAGTCGTCGGAGAGTTGGACGGAATGGGCGAAAGAGAAAATCTCCGGCGGACTTGGACTGAAAAATGAAGAAGATGATGGGGTTAAGAAAGCTACTGATTTCACTTATGATGGCGCTAAAAATGCTAAGGACAAATTCCAGAATGCCGCCTCTGGTAATTCTCTTTTTACTTTTTACTGCCTAAACTTTTTCAATATTTATTTAAATTCTTAAATGCTTTTTATGAAAGGTGGGATTAATTAAAAATATATATATATATATTTTTTTAATATTGTTAAGGGCTAGTTGCACAAATAGCAGTCACGCCCAAACAAATTAGGAAACTTTAAAATGTTTTGCAAATATGGCAAAAACAAATCTGTTTCTATCACTAATAGACTTTATCATATCACTCAACTTTTATCAGTCATAGACTATTATTACTGACAAAAATCATAGACTATTATCACTGACAAAAATCTATAAAAAAGTTGAGCTGATCCGCTATAGAAACAAAAATCTATAAAAAGCTGGGGTGATCCGCTATAGAAATTGTCATATCCGCAAAATTTTAAAAAATATGCTATATTTTTAATTATCTTATTCTAAATTGACATTGTTACAATTTCTTGTCAATGATTATATATATGTTAGCCGTTTATTCGTAACTATCACTGATTTTTTTTTTTTTTTTTTTGGGTTATATTTGTAATTAGGCTGATTGCTATTTATGGAGGTTATGTCTTTCAATATTCTCTGACCTTCCCACTTTATAGAAAGGAAAGGATAGGATATATCTCAAAAAGTTAGTTTTAGATTTTACCGACATTTAAAAATAACACAAAAAAAAAAGAAAAAAAAAAATCTCGATAATCATTTATTTGGTTTTTTGTTTTTTTTTTAAATGAAGTCTATAAATAATAATTCAGATATGAATTTTTTGATTTTTTTTTTGTTCTTTCCTATAAATAATAAGGAAAATTGTAACAAATGTCAATTTAGATTAAAATAATAAAAAAATATAGCATTTTTTTTTAAAAAAAATTGCGGATATGATAATTTATATTTTGATACTATGGTTTATCGTCAATAGAAGTATATCGTTGATAGTATAAAATTTTGTCACTGATAATAATTTATCAGTGATTGTCATATATTAACGATGGAGTCAATCAGTGATGGTCACTGATTTTTGTCATATTTGTAAAATGTTTTAAACTTTGTTAAATTTGTAATTATTTTGTAATTATTTTGGACCTGATTGTTGTTTGTGCAACTCGCCCAAATAATAATCTACCTATATATTTTTTTGAATTTTTTGGTTGAATTGTTTGAACTGTTTTCAAAATTTGGAGGGAAAAAAAATTCAATTTTTTATTTTTTATTTTTTTATTTTTTAATATACCTAGTTTTTAATTTTGAAAAACAAAAATTTAAAAATCATAGATGAAAGTCATCGTACTAACTCAACTCATATGTAGCTATGATTTATTAGCTTAATTTTAAAAAATTAGTAAATTAAAATCTAATTAACTCATTAAGGCTTAATTTTTAAAAATAAAAAATAAAAAATAAAAAATCAAATAGTTATGGGCGTTGTAATTCATTTTTTTTAAAATAACGATTTTGTTCCTTGGTGTTATATATATCCTTCAAATGAAATGAGTGTATTGAAAATTGATAAACAAAAACATTATTTATCTCATGACAGAGGCGGGACAATTTGGCGCTGAGAAGGCCAAAGAGGCGAAGGACACGGCGGTGGAGAAGGCGAGGGAGGCGATGGAGAAAGCAGCCGAAATGGCGGAGAAGGCCCGGGGAACAGCAGCGGAGAAGACGACTGAAGCAGCTGCGAAGGCAAAAGAACAAGCGTACAATGCAGCAAAAGCAGCCGAGGAAAAAACCACCTTCCTAAAAAACAAAGCGGAGGAGACCTCCGGCGAGGCGACGGAGAAAACGAGAGAAGCGGCATCGGAGGCCAAGAAGAAGGCGGAAGAGACTAAGGAGAAGGCGAAGGAGAAGGGGAAGGAGGCGAAGGAGAGAGTGGAAGAGGAGGCGGGGAGGGCGGCGGAGACTGCGGATAAGCCGAAGAGCTGGGCGAAGGAAGGGTTCGAGGCGGCGAAGGGGAAGGCGGAGGAGGCTGTGGAAGCAGCGAAGGAGAAGATGGGGGAGCAATACGAGGCGGCGAAGAAGAAGACGCAGAGGATTAAAGACGACGTGGTTCGGTCGGAGATGGAGATCGGGGTGGATGATGAGCTCTGAAGAACTAGGGCGAGTGTGTGTTTAATGAAGTAGTGTTGTATAGAATGATATGAAGGGTGCGTTTTATTTTGTGTTTTTTCTTTGAAGTGAAAGGAAGAGGGAGTATGTAATGTATAGTGTTTTTAATCGTTTTGAGCTTTCTTTTTCAATAATTTAAGAGAAATCCAAAAAAAAGTTTCAATACAGGTTCAATCTCTCACTTCAATAATAGATTCTAAAAAAAAAACACCTCAAAGAAGTTTTTAATGGTTCAAAATATTTGTGGATCACTTTGGCCTGTGATAAAGTAGATTTTGAAAAATTATGCATTGAAGATGATACATCATGTCGTTGAGCTATGCTTTTGTTGGCGATTAAATATTTATTGGCGATTAAATATTTATTTCAATAATATAATTTATTAACTCTTGGCGATTAAATATTTACTTCAATAATATAATGTATTAACTCTTAGGAGTTGAGATAAGGATTAAAAGAATAACTTTTATGACTAAGTGATTATGTTACAAGTTTTATTTTTTCATGCATTTAAAAAAAAAAAAATCACACATTTAAAAAAAAATATATTATTACGATAATATCAAAGATAAAAGAAGCAATTTTTTTTTTTTTTTTCCCTACTGCCATTGAGTTATAGAGCTTTGTTGTGAGCTACTAGAGTTTTGAACGTAATATTTTAATTAAGGATGTTTCAATCTTAGTATATATATTTTAAGTAAGGGATTTCAACCATAGTATATACTAAACCTTTATTGATATTTCTATCAGATTATTTTTTACTCTTGTTCGATCATATGAATGAATATCGATATTTTTACTTCTTTAATAGATTCAAGTGTGACATAAAAGATGAATAATAACTTAGATGAGTCAACTTTTTTATTATATCGTAATTTTTTTTTATATAAAATATTAACAAATCTTTCTACTTTGAGTTGACTTCATTTTGAAACTCTTTTCCAACTCCGAAACTAACGACTCTTTTAGAAAGTAGAAACACCAACTTTTACACGAATTTTTTTCTTCCTCATTCTTATTTTTGTTTTCGTAGATGTAAATATATAATATTGATAATGAATATTTTTATTTATTAAAATGTTTATTTATTATTATTATTATTTTTTTAATATTCATCGACGATTATAATAATGAGACTTCGACATTTTGGTCGGTATCAACACTTTAAATTTTAGTTCGAAATTAACATTTTAAACCTTGTTCTAACAACTAAAACATGATAAATTTTATAGAAATTAAATGTGTTTGATAACTTATAATAAAATGTTATAAAATATATAACATGAGTTTAAGTTAATTTATAGGAAATACTGTTAAATTATGGGGTTTTATTCAAAAATACCCATCAATTTTAAAAAAAGTTTAAAAAATGAACCCATGACCTCTTAGTCTCAGGCACAACCTTATGTCAATTGAGCTATGCTCGGTTTGGCTAAAAAATACTCTTACCATTATGTTTTGGATGGAAAAATTAAATCATTAATACTCCTAACCGTTCAAAAAAAAAATTCACAAAAATTCTTGACGTTTCAAAACAAATCACAAAAATATTTTTAGTGGAAAAAGTTTCTTCTCCGTCTTACTCCATGAAAATTAATAAGAAGTTTTACTTATTTGTTATGTATTCATAGATCATATGAAACTGTTTGGGGGCGCTAAATGGATTAAAATAATAAGTAATTATAATAGTTTGTGAAAAGTAAATGCTATTGAAGTCAATGTGATTACTTCATTTACCCTAGACTTAAATAATTGGTGGATCAAACACACACTGTATAAATTTTTCTTCTCCTTCAACACAACATCGCTCATATGATTTTTGCTTCATTCTTGAACGCTCTTCATGTTCTTGACGTGATTTTGTTGATGGTCTTTTCATTGTTATTTCATCATTAATCATTATATATATTTAAGAAGTGTTAGAACAACTATATAACAATTGTCTTAATTTATTTTGCCTAAAAAGAATTTATGAAAAACTTATGGATATGCAAATAACAGTTAAAAGATTATCAACAAAACCACGTCAAAGGCGTGAAGAATTAAAAAATAAAGCAAAAGTCATATAGATGGTGTCAGTGGCGGATCCAGAACTTGAAGTCAGGGAAAAGCTAAATTCGTATATATGAAGAAATAATTTTAAACACATTGATATATAGTAGCGGGATTCAAAACTTCATGTCGAGAGCACAAATTCAAATAATTTTGAACGCAGTAATATATATTAATTTATAGGTTAAATTAAAATTTTAGTCTCTGAACTTTGAGCTTGACGTCTATTTTGTCCCTGAAATTTTAAAATTATAAATTTAGTTCATGAACTTTCGATTTTTTTAAAATTTACCGATCTACTAGACACAAAATTCAAATTTAAAAGTTCCATTAGATATAAAATTCTATTTTATATAATAAGTCAATTAATTTTTTTTCGAGGACCTAATAGAGACAAAATTAAAAATTTAGGGACATATTAGATATTTTTAAATAAAAAATTAAAATTAAAATTATAGTATTATATATTTTTTATTATTTAATATTTCTAGATAAATATTTTAAAGAAAATATGAGAAACAATAATGTAAATAGTTGTTCTAAATTTAAAAATCTAAATACTTGTTCTAAATTTGAAAAGATATAATTTGTAATATATAATAGTATTGTATTACATATAAACCATAAATAGAAATTCATTATCTTCGTTGATAAATATAGAAAATGTATAACAATAAAGAGAACGAAAATGCAAGCTCAAGGGGACACAAGCTCGAACCAGGGCATCAGGAGGGTTGAGCCCACATTTTCCATCAAGCCAAAGAATTAATTTATAATAAATTACCCTAAATCCTGTATTTTTTATATTAATAACGTAGTTTAATAAAATTATTACTGAAATAGGGTAGGTTTGAAAGTATTTACAAAAATAGGGTACCTAAATCGTGTACCATGGACACGATTTCCAATAATTATATCCAATGTACACGACTTAGGAGGTAATTCGTGTCCATTGTTCACGATTTATGGGGTAACTCGTGTACCATGGACACGAGTTTTATAAGACTCGTGTACATGGTACACGAGTTCCAACTACCGAGCAGCTGCCAGATAAGCGTCCACGTGGTTGGCATGTTACCGATATCGTGTCCATGGTACACGAGTTACCCCATAACTCGTGTTCATGGTACACGATTTCTCGAACTCGTGTCCATGGTACACGATTTAGGTACCTTCTTAGTTTTGTAAATACTTTCAAAACTACCCTATTTATGTAATAACTTTATTAAACTACATTATTGATATAAAAAATCCCTAAATCCTACATAATAAGTATTTTTTTCAAAGTTGAGGGGGCTCGATCCCTTGAACTTGTGGTAAATCCGCCCCTCGAGATTGTGTTGAAAGAGAAGAAAACTTATGGTCTATGAATATATGATAAATAAGCAAAGTTTTTCATTAATTTTCATAGAGGAATCATCTGCGGAGAAAGGAAGAAGAAGAATAAACGTTTTCAAGTGAATATATTTTAATTTTTTTGAAAGGTCGAAGGTTGTAATGAAACTTTAATGTTTTCCATCCAAAACTTAGTGGTGGAGCTCATTTTTTAACACCACTAAAATATAAAGTTTAGAGTTTATATGAGCAACTTACAAATCAACTTTCTTAAATTAGAGTTTCTTTTGTTTGTTGGCATGAGATAACTATAAAACATATAGCTAAAGTTACAATATGTCCATCACTTGTCATACAATGATAAAAGATTCTTAATTCTGATTTTTTCTTTAGTCGCTTTAAAAATCTTGAAGTTGTTAGACAAATCCGAGAGTATCCTTTAAACCGTATACATCAATGTTTTTTATTTTATTTTATGGGATTCTAGGAAGGACGAGTTGCGTATATCTACCATATACTTTACAACTAACATTTTTTTGCTAGCAAAAAACTGTTTGGTTAAATATTATTTGAGAAATAGTGAATAGATTCGCTAAAGTTCATTATTTCTCGGCAGCCATACTATTTTATAGGTTTTTTCAAGGTATACTATTTAATTCAAGAGGGAAATACAATTTACTTTTATCTATCACCTCAGTTATGAAGTGAAAGTTTGAGTTTATTACTTAGAACCACATAAACTAGAAGTGTAATTAAAATCTTTTAAGAAGTTGATTCTTAACTTTCCTATAGAATTCTAAGCATTCTGAACAGGTATCAATTAGCTAACTTTGAGGTATGTACTAGATCACTTGATTTAATTAATTTACAAATTATTATTATCTTTCTTTCATAAGAAAATGTCTATCTCGTCACTTTTGGCTTGGAAGAAGAGAATTCTCCCTCACCCAACTCATTCTAGCTTCTTAAATGACTACCAAAATGCCAAGGTTCCTTACACCTACAGGTTCAAGTAAGTGTTTTTAAGATCTATTGCCAAATATTACTCGAGTTTTTTTTTTATTTAAAAAGAAAAGAAAAATCTAATTATACAATCCTACATTATATATGGGAAAGAAAAGATTTGAATCTACGTTCCATAAAGAAAAAAGTACTAATTATCTAATCGATTGAACTATGTTCCTCCTTTTGAAGCTACCAAGTTTGCTCCAATTCTTTTATTCCCCATAGTTAAGAATGGGAGAAAATAAACATTTACAATGTTTTACATCTTGTAAAAAATTTAAAAAAGAAAAAGAAAAATTATTTTTCTTTGAAAAAACATAAAATATCTTATTAATTTATTATGTAATAAAAAAAAATGAAAACCTTACCCAATTTTTTTTTAAAAAATAGAGATTTAAACTGAAAATAATAACTATAAGTGATTAATGAAAAGAAAAAACAAAAGAAAAAAAGAAAGGAAAGAGATAAAAAAGAAAAACGAAAGGAAAGAGATAAAAAAAAACGAAAATGATAAAAAAAAAAAAATATATATATATATATATATAATGGAAAAGAGAAAAATATGAGAGAGAAAAGTGAGAAAAATATAGATGCAAATTGAAAGAAAGAAAAAAATATATACAATTTTTTTTTGAGAAACCGAGGAGTTTCTCAAATTTTGAACATGTTTTAGAAACATTTCTAAAAATTGAGAAACATGAAACAAAAAAATGTTATTCAACCAACCATTAGATGTATAGAAGAATATAACTTTATTTTATTGGATTATTGATTTTTGGATCAATTTTATATTTTAGAATCAATTTAATGCTTATGGAGTTCACTATTTCAAACCTAGAACATGAAACGAAAAATGTTATCCATGACGGCTCGGGGAGCCTCTGATTTCGAGGCGCAAATCGACTGCAAGAGGTAGGATTCGTCCCGGCCCCCTACCAATTACTACAAGGTAAATTGTTATGCTTCTTGTTCTTGGTACGAATCGCTGGAGTATGGCGATCACTTGGATTTTTCGTGATTTAGAAGGGTCCTTTATTTCTATCGGTTGTCGTTCTTCAAAGGAGTATTGGGTCGATTACTGTTTTGGAAGCACATACAATCTGTGTAGGAATGAAGTCAATTCCTAACACCTGCAATCACAACATTATCTTTGAATCATGTTGTCTACAAGTCATCAAAATCCTTAGAAAATAAGAAATGGATCTTACTGAAGTCAGCCTCTAATTCACGGATGAAATCCATCGACAAGCTTCAAACTCAAAATTTCTGACGTTCAATCAGGTTCCTCGGAATCTCGACAGCGCGACAAATGCGTTTGCTAGACATTCTTGCACGGGAGTCTATCAGAGTGGCTCTTCAAAAATCAGGCATTAGACGTGTGCTTAATTTCGTTTCCTCTTCTCATTATTGTTCCAAAAAAAAAAAATATAGAAACAAGTACTTTTTCATGTGTGCTTTCTTTTAAATGATTTCAAACTTGGGAGGGAGATCTTAATTTCGAGGAACAATCTTAAACGTGGTTGTGTTTATTTATTATTTTTCTTTCTTTTGATAGGTTGGACTTTTGTTGCCAAAGAGGTGGTTGGATACACATTCATGAACAGTTCTAATAATTTAACATTTATTTTAATTAGTACTTTTTCGAATTATTACTTTTTTTTTCTATATGCATAAAGATCTTGTACTTTTTTGTTTATATAATTAAATTTATTGGAATTTTGAATCAGTGCTGACTAGCTTTATTATTATTATTATTATTTTAGAATAATTGTAATTGTATTTTTATCAAATCAAGACTGAATATATAATTTTGTATCAAACTTCTGTTCTATTTTAAAATTTGGTATCTTTTAACCCTCTAATTTCACTCATTATTAATCTTTTTGTTTTCAGTCGAGAGTGAGATTGATTGGTCTTGCACGTGTCCAAAAACCACGCGGGACAGGAATTTAAATGCATTATTAACGCCCAAATTTTAAGAAGATCGAACAACCACTTGGTGTCGTGGGTGAGCGCTCCGCCTAAGATAACATAGAGTGAAGGTTCGATTCTGCAATTATCAAACAACCACTTGGTGCAACGGGTGAGTGAGGTTGATTGATCTTGCACCTGTGCAAAACGCATTATTCAAAGTCAAACCGAGCGTAGCTCAATTGGCATAAGGATCTTAATTATTTCTTAAAATATTAAACTAAGTATCGTAAACTTAATTGATGATATTTTAATTATTTATCGAATCTAACGGTGAATTAAAAAAGCAAAACAATTCAAGAGAAGCGACATAAGACGTTTTAACGTGGTTCGATTTCTCAACCTACCCTACGAAACCACACCCAAAAAAATAAGATTAATAAATCAAAGGTTATAGTACAATTTACGATCATAATTGATTTATGCATTAAAAAAAAAAAAAAAAAAAATCCAAGACTTGAATTTTTTTTTCACAAATATGAGAAAATTCACACTTTTACAATTTCACATGAAAACACTCTCTCAACTAGATATTATAAAATTTGAATAATCTAGAGTGAAATAAATAATTTGATCTAAGAGTGAAATAAATAATTTTACTCCACCAATCTTCTTGTCTTGCAATAGACAATGCTCCAATGTCAGCCTCGATATAAAGAAATGGAATTGATAAGAGAAGAAAGGATAAACAAAAATCTCTTCAATTGAAAAGTCAATTTGAAAGACATTTCAAAAATTGAATTCAAACATGCTAAAAAAGAAAAAGAAAAAAAAAATGGCAAAAATACCAATCAATAAAGTTCGTTTTCAACTTTAAATAAGTATTGGTTGCAATAATTCGAGTCCAAAATAATAGCAAATATCGCAAAATATAAAATACTTTGTAAATAAAAATATATATATATATATATATATATATATTTTGTAAATAAAAATATATATATATATATATATATATATATATATATATATATATATTTTGTGATAATTTGATAGTCATGAATAAGAGAGTTATCACTTATAAACTATTATCAATGGTAGTTATTGACAAAATTCTATAAAAAAAAAAATAGAACTATATCAGTAGCTATCACTGATAGTCATCGATCATCGGTGATAAAATTTTATTAGTGGTTATCATAGATAAAAATGATCATATTTGTAAATCTTTTGAAAAAATGATATATTTTTAAGGGTGAGTTGCACAAACAGCAATCAGGCAAAAAATAATTGCAAATTTAACAAAGTTTAAAACCTTGTGCAAATATGACAAAAAAATCAGTGACTATCACTGATAGACTTTAAAACTATTACGGGTAGACTTTTATCAGTGATAGACTATTATCACTAACAAAATTCTATACAAAAGACTACTATCAGCGATATACCATACTATCAGTGATAGAAATTGTCATATCCGCAATTTTTTTTAAAAAGTGCTATATTTTTAATTATTTTACTCTAAATTGACATCTGATACAATTTCCCTATTTTTAATTATTTAACTCTAAATTGACATCATGAATAATGTTCTTATAATTAATGACCTGATAGTTAAGTAGTATAGTAGTATATTTTTTAATTGATTTATTTTTTATGGCGACAAGTCAATCTATATTTGATAAGTGATTGAATATTAAATTGAATGAGTTATTATTCTATCTAAAAATAAAAATAAAAAATAACTTTCAATTAGTTAAAATATATATCCAAAGACAAAAGATAATTAGAGATTTAAATTATCACGTCAAAATATTGTTGAACTACGGGAAGAAAAAAAAAAAAAAAAAAAAAAACCTATGTTAATGGAAGTATAATATGATGCAAAAATATGAATTTATCACGTGAAGTAGACATGAGGACATATACTCATTTAATGACCATAACATGTGTCAACAAATAATACTTGATAGATGATGGACCATGTGAAAATTTGCACATTAAATAATAAATAAATGACTTGACCCATGTATTGCCTTGACCAAAGACAACGACCAAGATAAACTTACTTCCACGATAATTGACATCTACTAATATTTTTGAGGTCGGAGGTTGAATTCTTATTGAAACAATATAATTTTTTATGCTTTATTTAATTGAGGGAACCTCATTTATATACTAGTTACAAATGTATAATTAGCCTAACCATATAGTAAGACGGGACTATAATGAAGGTAACAAACATGCTAAGTCTTTATGCTTAATTTATGGTGACCATATGTTTGGTTGACAAGACCAAGTTTATGAACAACTATTCTAATTCTATCACTTATGTCCCACATTTGTTGTGCTAAAACAAATTACTAAAAGACCCTCGTTTGAGTCAAACAAACTAACAGATCATTAACCTATTCGACATTTTTTAAAATTCATGAATTCATTGGACACAAAAATGAAAGTTTAATGTTCTAGTAAACATTGAGCATAGCTGACATGTATTCTCTCTCTTTAAGGTCGGAGGTTCAAACCTCTCCTATCTCGAATTGAAAATTCAAATAGAGAATACAAATTTACTAGTAACACAAAATTAAATTTTATGTCCGGTAAATCTATCGATTTTTAAAAAATATTGAATATACTAGAAAGTATAAACACAATTGAAAGTTTAATTTGACATTTTTGAAATTTATGGACTTATTAGCACAGGTTGCAAGCAGACTACAACGATCGTCTTAGCAGGATTCAACAACTTGTTCCGGTAGAACAACAACTCGAACTACTCGGATCTGGCAGAACTCTTGAATACTTTCTCTCAACAAAACCAAGACACAAGAAAATAAAAGAAGAAGAAAACTCGAAAATTAGATGAAGCTTAAATGTTTTTGGGATACTATGACGAATTCAACTACTATTTATAGTAATACAAATCGTAACTCTTACAAAAAAGAAACGCCTGACAATAATTGCATTGTAAATGTTAATGGTTACGAATGTTACAAATTAATTTCATGAAATTAATTTGTATGTTACACCATTACAATAATTACACTATAAAAGTTACAAATTCAATTCAAGAATTTAATTTGTAGGTTACACTCATGGTTAGAATATTAAGGGTTTCTAACCATTACTTTCTTTCACAAAATACAATAAGTTCCAACAATCCCCACATGAAGGAAAGTAAGGAAAAACAAAACAAGACACAATCATTGAGAGGAAACAAACAAGTTATGCATCAGGAGAGGTGTCTTCTGGACTTGAACCTTCCTTAGTGAATATCCATCGAACTTACCGAAGAAATAGAGAGACCAACTCTTGAAATATTCTTCTTATTGGTAAATTGAGACAACAGACATTACACATAACTCATCTTGTATCTTTGAGTTCTATACGTTTGTGTCCATTTTGGTCCTGGACAAAATCCTGAATTCATGAGAGCTTTAGAGAACGCAAGCCATTTAAAAGTCTTCATAGAATCGACCCAGTTCTACTCTCACATAGGTGATATTGATTAAGAGTATTTTGTCATTATTACTCCTCTTATAATCAAGATATCAATAAAACCTTAACACCAACAAATCACACACTTTGGAACATCATAGAAATGGGAAGAAACTAAAAATCAACTATGAATTATCCAACTAGTTTGCCTATTGAACCTAGATCTTGGGATCTCCAGTCAACTAGGTTAGGTTACTGCCAGATAATTCATTTCATAGGCTTTAGCCCCATTTCCCTCGATGCATATGCCACTTGCTCTTTTGGCAATCCTTTCGTCAAAGGATCTGCAATATTCTCTTTTGATTTTACATAATCAATGGATATAATTTCATTAGAGAGTAATTGCTTTATCGAATTATGCCTGCATCTTATATGTCGTGACTTCCCATTATAAAAATTATTCTTAGCCCTCATAGAGGCCGCTAAGCAGTCACAATAAATACATATAACACTAACAGGCTTCGACCATAATTAAATATCTTCAAGAAAATTTTGAAGCCATTCAGCTTCTTCTCAAGCTTTATCCAGAGCTATAAATTCTGATTCCATTGTAGAACGTGTTATACACGTCTGCTTTGAAGATTTCCATGATACAGCTCCTCCAGCTGAGGTAAAGATATACCCACTGGTTGATTTAGTTTCCATGCTATCAGAAATCCAATTAGCATCACTAAATCCTTCTAGTACATGTGGATACCTCGTATAATGCAATCCATAGTCTAGAGTTGTACTTCAAGTACCTTAGAACTCTAACTAAAGCATTCCAATGATCATGCCCTGGATTGCTGGTGTATCTTGCTAACCTTCCTACGGAGTAGGCAATATCAGGTCTTGTACAATTCATTATGTACATTAAGCTACCAACCACTCTAGAATACTCTAAAGAAGACACACCTCCATCGTTATTCTTCTTCAACTTACACTTTGGATCAAAAGGAGTAACTGCCGGATTACTCTAAAAATGATCAAATCTTCTCAACACTTTCTCTATTAGTGAGATTGAGAAAGTATGTATCCACTTGAATTTCTTGTTATTCGAATTCCAAGAATAACATCAGCAAGACCAAGGTCTTTCATATCAAAGTTGGATTTCAACATTTTTTTAGTTGAATCAACGACACTTCTATTAGTGCCCATTATCAACATATCATCCACATACAAGCAAACAATGACATAACTTTGATTTATGGTTTTAACATAGACACATTTATCACACTCATTTATCTTAAATCCATTTGATAACATAGTGTGATCAAACTTTTCATGTCATTGTTTGGGTGCTTGTTTCAACCCATAAAGAGACTTGACAAGTTTACAAACTTTATCTTCAAGTTCTTTAACAACAAACCCTCCCGGTTCCATATAGATTTCTTCATCTAGATCTCCATTTAAGAATGCAGTTCTTACATCCATTTGGTGTATTTCTAAATTTTGTAATGCTGCTATCGAAATTAACATCCGTATAGATGTAATCCTCGTCACTGGAGAGTAGGTATCAAAGAAATATATCCCTTCTTTTTGACGAAATCCTTTAGCTACTAAGCGGACTTTGTATTTATCAATGGTGCCATCAGCTTTCAACTTTCTTTTGAAGATCCATTTACAACCAATTGGTTTACTTCCAGGAGGTAAATCTACCAATACCCAGGTATTATTCTGCATAATGGATTTCATCTCACTATTGATAGCTTCTTTCTAATAAGGTGCATCCGGAGATGACACAACTTCTTGAAAAGTTTAAGGCTCATCTTCTATCATAAAAGTAGTTATGAAATCAGGTCCAAAGGAAGTAGCTTTCTTAGCTCTTTTGCTTCTTCTAGGTCCAGACTTAGTTTTCTAATCATCTTGACCTTTTGAAGAACTAGCCTCATAATTTCTCTTGACACCAAGACTACTCTTTTGTCTTTCTTCTTTCAAAGGATATATATCCTCAAAGAATTCAACTTCAATAGATTCCATAATAGTGTTATTATTAATATCAGGTATTTTAGATTTAATCACTAGTTATCTATAAGCAGCACTCTGATCAGCATAACCTATAAAGACACAATCAATTGTCTTAGGTCCAAGTTTGGTTTTTTGGTAAAGGAATTTGTACATTTGCCAAGCACCCACACTTTCAACATTTTATGTAAGGACAACTTACAATTCCACACTTCATAAGGTGCCTTATCAGTCTTCTTATGTGGAATTCTATTTAGTATAAAATTTGCTCTGAGCAAAGCCTCCCCTCACAAATTATGTGGTAAACCTGAACTATTTAACATGCAATTAACCATGTCTTTTAAAGTTCGATTCTTTCTTTCAGATACACCATTTTGTTGTGGTGTATAAGGTGGTGTAGTTTGATGGATTATACCATTAACTTCACAGAATTCATTAAGTGGTGATGATTCATATTCACCACCTCTATCTGATCTAAACACCTTTATTTTTCTCTCAAGTTGATTTTCAAATTCTACCTTATATGTTTTTAAAGGTTTCATCTTTACTATGAAATAAATATACAAAGCAATATTTGCTACAGTCATCAATGAAAGTAAAAAAATATCTCTTACCTCCTCTTGTAGGGGTACTTTTCATGTCACATACATCACTGTGGATTAGATCAAGTAATTCATTACTTCTTTCCACAAATGAAAATGACTTTCTAGAAAACTTTGATTCAACACAAACTTCACATTTGTGTCTATATCAATGTTAAAGTTAGGCAATAGTCCTAAAGTTATCATTCTTTGTAAGGAACGATAATTGACATGCCCCAACCTAGAATGTCATACACCACATAACTCAACAATATAAGCAGAAGAATTATTGTTATTATTGTTCTTGGGCATTTGTGCCAATACATTCAGCTTGAACATGTCATCATTCAGATAACCCTTTCCTACATACATACCCCCTTAGTCAGAATAAACTTATCTGACTCAAATACAAGTTTGAACCCATTTTTATTAAGTAGAGTTCCTGACACGAGGTTCTTTCGAATCTCTGACATATGTCACACATCATTGAGGGTAAGTATCTTTTCAGAAGTCCATTTCAGTAGGATTTTTCCTTTACCTTCCACAGAGGCAGTTAAAGCATTTCTCATGTATAGCTTAACGCCACCATCTAGCTTATCATATGTAGTGAACAATGACTTGTCCTTACAAATTTGCCTAGTAGCACCAGTATCTATCCACCAACCTTTAGTGTCATAAGCCATGTGTACCTCAGAAATGACAGCAACAAGATCGTCATATTCCACGACATTGGCTTGATTGTTGGAGTTTGGTCCCTTCCTTTGTCTACATGCAGCAACAGTATGACCAGTTTTACCACAAACCCAACAGTTTCCAAGAATGCGCTTGTTAACGTCATTCTTTGGCCCAAGATTCACATTCTTCTTCTTGAAGTGTTGCTTCTTAGGTGCACGCTTTGACGCTTCTGCAACATGAGCATTTGCTTCAACTTTCAGTGGAACTTTGTCTCATTTTCTGTTGTCTTCTTCTGTGAGGAGTTTTACCGCAAGATTCTCCATGGATAACTCTTTTCGCTTGTGTTTGAGATAACATTTGAAATCCTTCCAGGAAGGAGGCAATTTCTCAATCACAGCGGCAACTTGGAATGATTCACTGATACTCATTCCTTCACTTTGCAAATCACTAATGATAATTTGCAATTCTTCCATCTGATTGACTACCAATTTGACATCAATCATCTTGTACTTTAAGAATTTTCCAACAAGGAATTTCTTAGTACCGGCATCTTCCAGCTTGTACTTCTTGTCTAATGCCTCCCACAAAAGCCTTGCAGAATTGAAGGCATTGCAGTAAACATTATACAAGGTGTCCTTAAGACCACTCAAAATATAATTACGACACAAGAAATCCGAATGGATCCATGCCTGCTTGGCAGCTTCAATTTCAGGAGTGACAGTGTCTGAAGGAGTAACCGGGCACTCTTCTTTCAAGATATGAGGAAGGTTCAACGTGGTGAGGTAGAAAATCATCTTCTGCTGCCATCTTTTGAAGTTTTCTCCCTTGAACTTCTCTGGTTTTTCAGCATGAGTTTTGATCATTGTTGATCCCATCACGGTAGGAATAGCAACAACATTGGATGAACTCGCAACCATCAGTTCAGCAAAGCAATTGTCTTTAGAATGTTGGAAATAAGTTGTATTTATGAACTGAGAAACACGAGCACACAGATTACACCGTAACAAGATACAAAATTACAGAAGATGTATAAGGACAGAAATACAGTAACAATAACTACTAATAATTATAACTTCTGATAATCTTGATGGAGATGAAAAACAAAGTCGAGGCACGCTTATAAAGCGTTGTCCTAAAGACAATTGTTCGCTCTGCACAGGTTGCAAGTCGACTACAGCGATCGTCTTAGCAGGATTCAACAACTTGCTCCGGTAGAACAGGAACTCGAACTACTCGGATCTGGCAGAACTCTTGAATACTTGCTCTCAACAAAACCAAGACACAAGAAAATAAATGAAGAAGAAAACTCGATAATTAGATGAAGCTTAGATGTTTTTGGATACTCTCAAATGACGAATCCAACTACTATTTATAGTAGTGCAAATCGTAACTCTTACAAAAAAGAAACGCCTGACAATAATTGCATTGTAAATGTTAACGGTTACGAATGTTACAAATTTAATTTCATGAAATTAATTTGTATGTTACACCATTACAATAATTACACTATGAAAGTTACAAATTCAATTCAAGAATTTAATTTGTAGGTTACACCCATGGTTAGAATATCAAGGGTTTCTAACCATTACTTTGTTTCACAAAATACAATAAGTCCCAACAGTAAATTCGAACCTATAACTTCTTGATCAATAGTTTTTTGAGTTCAATTTGTGGTGGAAGATTCAAACCTCAGACATCATGGTCGAAGTCACATCTTTATGTCAATTGAGTTATGTTCGATTTAACATTCTTTTATTAATAATTCATATATTATGTCAGTTTAACTATATTCACGTTGATGTTAGATTATAATTTTTTAATATGTGACAACTTTTCCATTCTAAATTTTAAATAACACGAAGAACAGTGCGTCAGTCAAAGAAGCATCAGACAAAACGACGTCGTGTGAAACGTCAAGTCAATTTCGTCAGCTAAAATCCGGAGGCGCAAAATATAAAATAAAATAATAATGCATTGCTCAAAGAAAATGGGAGCACATAAATAAAATCAGATCAAATTTAAAATAAAAAAATAAATAAAGCGCGTGGGGTCTAAAGTACGTGGTTGACATTGAAAGTGACTCTCACGCACTGTTCACGCGCGTGGGTACCATGCCATATTATTGAATCGTCCATAATCGAAGGCGCGAAGCCAAGTAAAAGTCCAAAAATAATTAATAATAATTTATAAAATAATAATAAGAAGAGAGAGAAAATCCACATTATTATTATTATTATTATTATTTTTTTGGAAAACCACAAACCAAGTAAAAATCCAAAAATAATAAAAAATGATGAGACTGAAATTTAAAATAAAAAATATATATATTTTGCCTTCAGTCACCATAAACGTGATTGTGTACTTGATTAATCAAATAAATTACACAAAATAAATGCCGAACTTCAAGATGAAGCCAAGTTTTGAAAATGATTTCAACGTGATTTGAAAACATAAATTGATTAAATATAAATAGATTTGTATTTTATATTTTTCAGATAAATATAAATATAAAAATTAAATCTCAATTTAACTAATTATTAAAAATGTGTTTGATCAAATATTTATAAACCATAAAATTAAGTGTAGTTAAAAAAAAAAATAATAATAATAATAATAATAATAATAATTTTGCTTTCCGAATTTCTACTATATGAATCAAAACAGAATCCGAAATGCATACTAACGTATAAGGGTTAGACTCAATAAATTTGAAAAACATAAAATATAATCCAAATTGTCTATCAAACAAACTCTTAGAGTTGGGTTGGTAGATAATCCAGGTTATGCTTTATGGTTTTAGATTCATCTAGTACAACAAAATGAGCAATCTGGATTATATTTTTTTAAATTGTTTTCGAATTTTTTTGATCCAATCATAACAAATTTTATTTTATTTTATTTTTTTTTTTTTTTTTTTTTTTTTTTTTATCCAGATTTTGAATTTGAAATTTAAAAATGCTGAATTATGATTTTTTTTTTTAATAAATAAAATATTTCATGTTTTTTTTTTTTTTACAACATGTTAGAGTAGTGATTGAACCTAAGATCTCATGGCCACTAATACATTGTGTCGTTGAATTAGGTTTTTATTAGCAAATAAAGTATTTCATGTTATAAACTCAATTAATTTTTGTTAAATTAAAATAAGTATAATATAATGTAATATAAATTATATGATATTATAAAATAATAATTATATAAAATATGTTTATAAATTAATTAATAATAATTTATATGGAATCTAATATTTAGTTGGTGTGTATATTAGTTTTATTGTTAAAATAAAATAAAATAAAATAAATAAATAACACATTTTAAAATAATTAGTTATAAATTGAGAACTAATTTCTAAATTTGGTGAAAACACAATATCTCAACCTCAATCATGTTCATAATTTTCAAGAACAACGAGAAAAAAAAAAAAAAAAAAAAAACGTGATTGTATTTTTTTTTTTATAGGTTGGACTTGTCCATTTGGTTAAAAGATATTAAACATTTTTTATGTTGTCTTCCTTATTTTTTAGACATTCTTCTGGTTTCTCCCTCAATAATGTCTATAGTTTTCGAGAAGAATCGAAAACGTGGTTTTTTTTTATTTTTATTATTATTATTATTATTATTATTATTTTTTTGAGTAGGTTAGACTTCTGTTGGTAAAGAGGTGGTTGGATACACATTCATGTCAGTACTAATAATTTAAGATTTATTTTACTACTTTTTATTTATATATAAATTTATTGAAAGCAAGACTGAATATATAATATTTTGTAACAAACTTTTGTGCTATTTAAAAAAAAAAAAAAAACTTAAAACTAATTGACAAATGAGATGAAATCAAGTATCTTTTTGAACTTTATTTTTTCAATATAGGATTCACGGTCAATATAATAAAAAATATAAATATATTTTTCATAATTTTTTTAAATGCGACAATACAAATAATATTACTAAGACTTTAAATAATAAGTGATAGTTAAGTTAACCTTACATGAATTATTACTTATTAGTATAGTGGCATATTTTTAATTGATTTATCTTCTATAGGTGACAATAGTGGCATATTTTTAATTGATTTATCTTCTATAGGTGATAATTAACGCTAAATTTGGTAAGAGATTGAATGTTAAATTGAGTGAGTTTATTCTACAAAAGAAAAAAGTAAAAACAATTTATATGATTTATTCCAACATAACTCAACTAGTTAATACATATATTTTTAACAAAAAGTTAGAGATTTAAAATTTTACATTGTTGATCTTAATTATAAAGAAACAAACTACGTGGATAGAAATATAATATGATACAAAAAGTCGAATTTATGATGGATATAGGACATACCCATTTAATAACTAGAACATCCGTCCACATAGGACGGGACTTATGTGAAAATTTGCACATTAAATAATAAACAAATTATTTATTATTATTATTTTTAGTTCAACAACATATAAGGATATGGACTAGAAGATTATTCGAATCTTTTATCTCTTGATCGATCACAGATGCATTAATCAGTTGAGTTATGTTCAAGTTGCGACCCATGTGTCCTGGTCTTTTTATCTCAAAAATTCTTAAAAAAGAAATCATATAGGGCTAATATGGGTACAAATAAACCTAGTGAAGAGAAGTAAAAAAGGATAAGGAAATTTAACCGAATAAGTCTAAATCTCACAATAACAATTTTACTACCAAAAAAAATAAATAAAAATAAAAATAAAAATAAATAAATGTTAGTCTTTGAAATCTTTGAAAAGTATTTAATAAATCTTGAATTTTTCAATTTTGTATCGATTAAATTTTTTAAAAAATTGTTTAATACATCTATAAACTTTCAATTCTATATCTAATAAATCTACCAATTTTATATTTTGTATTTAATAAATCATTGACTTATTCAATATTTAAACTTATGTACGGATTGAACACAAAATTCAAATTATTTTTAATAGATTTGTTATTTTAAAAACAGATCGAATGTGTTAGAGACATATTTGATGACAAAATTAAAATTTTAAAAAACCATACAAAAAATGTAGGAGTGTATTAAATACTTTTAAATTTCAACCAGCTACTCCACACAATAGTAGTCCCTTTTTTAGGTTGTATCGATTAAAATCATAAACTAACTATTATATCAATTTAAACCCTAAACTTTCATAAGTGTATCAATTTACCTCTTCTGTTAGGATTTTATTTTAAAAACGTTAATTTAAACACGCACGTGTAAATTTATAATTTTAGCAATTAAACCCCTAGACTTTCATACAATTTCATAAAGTGAATCAATTGTATAAAAAATTAAGGTTTAATTGATAAATTATAAGTCTTTACGCGTGTAAAAACTAACATTTTTTTTAAGAGATGGTGTAAATGGATACACTTATGAAAATTTGGAGTTTAAATTGATACAATCATTAGTTTAAGATTTTAATCCATACAACCTCCAAATAAAATAAATTGATTTTTGTCCCAAAAAAAAAAATATATATATATATATATATATTTTATTTTATTTTTTTATTATTTTTTTTTTTTTATTTTATTTTATTTTTTTTATATTTTTTTTTTTTTGGATGTGCTTGTTTAATGAATTTTCAGATTAAAAAAATAATAATAATACACGAAGATCAATGCGTCAGTCAAGCCTCAGGCAAAGGCAAAACGACGTCGTGTAAAGTGAAGTCAAATAGTCAACATCGTCAGGTAAAATCCGGAGGCGCAAAAAAATAAAAATAAAAAATAAAATAACGTATCGTTCAAAGAAAATGGGAGCAAAAAAATAAATAAAACCGAAGCGCGTGGGGTCTAAAGTACGTGGTTGACATTGACGTGACCTTCACGCACTGTTCACGCGCGTGGGGTACCAGTCCTTTATTATCAAAGGCGCGAAGCCAAGTAAATAAAAGTCCAAATAAAATAATAATTATTAAATAAATAAAAAAGGATTTTAAAAAGAAGAAGAAAGAGAGAAACCACAAAGTTCGCAGATAGAAGGAAGAAGAAGAAGCAGTCGAAGAAGACGAAGACGAAGGAGAATGAGAGTTGGGAAGTACGAGTTGGGGAAAACTCTTGGAGAAGGCAATTTCGGCAAGGTGAAGTTGGCTGCCGACCTCCGTACCGGCCGCCGTTTCGCCGTCAAGATCCTCGACAAGACCAAGATTCTTCATCTCAACTTCTCCGATCAGGTTTCATTTCGTTTCATCGTTTATCTTATTATTATTATTATTCACAGAACGAATCGACAACTGATGAAATCGGAATCGATTTCAGATTAAGCGTGAAATTAGCACTCTCAAGCTCCTCAGGCATCCAAACGTTGTTAGACTCTATGAGGTTTGTATTATAAGTAATACGAATGTTGCGTGATTGTTGTGGATTCTTTGAATCAACGAGTGATTTTAATGTTTTCTATGTATTCTGAAGGTTTTAGCTAGTAAGACGAAGATTTATATGGTTTTGGAGTGCGCTGCTGGTGGTGAATTGTTTGATCGAATTGTAAGCGTTTTTTTTCTTCTTCTGATGTTGATTTACTCTGGTTATTAGTTGAATTTCTGTTGGTTTGAGTCGTAGAATTGGAGAATTAGAGGTTTCTGTTTGTGTGTTTTAGGAATCGAAAGGTAAGGTGGATGAAGCTGAAGGACGAAGGCTCTTTCAGCAGCTTATTGATGGTCTAAGCTACTGCCATGACAAAGGAGTTTATCACAGGGATCTCAAGGTATTTCCATGCGGTTTCTGTCTCTTTTCTTTTAATAATCAACTCTTCATAGCGTTTTTGTTTGATATTTCTTGCTGGTTGATATCTTTGTAGCTGGAAAACGTGCTTGTTGATGCTAAGGGGAATATTAAGATTTCTGATTTTGGCCTCAGTGCTTTACCGCAGAATTGCAGGGTAATATTTCACAGACATCTATCTACTTTTTAAATCATCTACATCTACTAGTATGTTTGGGAGTGATTTTAAAATGTTTAAAATCACTTTTGTCACGTTCAAAACTAATTTAATGTTTGGTTTTACACTTTAAAACATGATTTTCATACAATCAAAATTGGTTTTGGATGGTTAAAGACGTGTTTTGACTGATTTTGAATATGACAAAAGTAGTTTAAATCATTTCAAAATCACTCCCAAACATATCTTAAATCTAGTCTACTTAATTAGTAGTTGAAGAACTAGAATTAATGGATAGTTTATGACATTAGGAAGATGGCTTGCTGCACACCACCTGTGGAAGTCCCAACTATGTTGCACCAGAAGTACTTGCTAACAGAGGATACAATGGAGCCGCCTCTGATATATGGTCATGTGGGGTTATCTTGTATGTTATTCTCACAGCTTGTCTTCCTTTCGACGAGACCAATCTGGCTCTACTTTATAAAAAGGTACTTAAAGCTGACTGCAAAAGAGAAAAAAATAAAAATAAAATAAGGGCATCTTTAAAATTGATTTTGAAAAGGTTAAAATCACTTTTCTGTGTTCAAAATTCCTCTAAAATATGTCTTTAAACGTTCAAAATTAATTTAATTTTTGTTTTCACACTTTTAAACGTTGTTTTCACGCAACCAAAGTTGATTTTGAAAGACCAACATGTTTTTTAGAGTGATTTTGAACCTAGTAAAGGTGATTTTAATCATTTCAAAATCAATTTCAGACACGCCCTAATGTTGTGTATTGTTTAGATCACTGTCTCTCTATCTCCCCTTTAGAAAATGTATTTATATGCATCAACGTTGGTTGTAGACTTTGAGGGGGGATTTTCAGATACCCAAATGGTTATCAGCAGGTGCCAGAAATTTGATAAGGAGAACTCTTGACCCCAATCCCAATACTCGGATTACAATAACAGGAATTCAAGAGGATGAGTGGTTCAAGAATGACTATAATCCTGCTTCTCTTTGTTATGATGATGAGGAGGAAGGTCCACTCATTGATCAGGATGATGCCATCTCAATGCATGATGAGGTATATGTATATATATAGAGAGAGAAATTACAAGCTATATATTTCTTTCTCCTTGTCTTCCCCCCACTCAGATCTGTGTTGTGTGGAAATATTTATGGTATTATGGGAGTAGTATGGATACTCCTTCCATTTATTGCATATCTCGTCAACAGTCTTTGGAAAATGATGTGGAGACCACCAGCATTAAAAAAAAATATTTATAAAGACAAAATCAAAAGGAGTATGGTATTCCCGTAGTACTAGAATTTTTTCCGTGTTTTGTTGTTTTAACTGATGGGATTTTGGATTTTACCTTTGGCATGTAGCCAACTGACGTTGAAAACAACAGCCCAGAATCTCCCTCTATTATCAATGCGTTTGAGTTAATTGGGATGTCTTCAAGTCTGGATCTGTCTGGCTTCTTTGAGCAAGAGGTGAGAGTGTAATTCTGTGGCTTGTTTGTTTGTCTTAAAATCTCGTTTGATTACTTAACGTTCTGATCTGAATAACCAATAGGACGTTTCGGAGAGGAAGATCAGATTTACATCCAACCATTCTGCCAAAGACTTGCTCGAGAGAATCGAGGTTATCGCAACGGATATGGGATTTCGAGTCCAGAAGAAAAGTGGAAAGGTTGGTTTGCAACCATTTGCCATAAGTTACAAAGTAAGATGCCGTTTCTCTTCCTTGCAACATGACTAACGCTTTCCTTTTATGCATCTTTAGTTGAAAGTGATGCAAGAGATGAGAAGTCTCAGAGGCCTAAGTAATCTCTCATTTGAAGCCGAGGTAAAATTTTGATTGAAGTTGTGTTAAATTTCATGAAACCTGATGCCATTGGGATATTTGGCGAGATGCCCTTAAATTAAGACCCATTCGAGAGATTGACGCTCAATTTTAAAAATTAGTCAAAATGACCCTTTGCTTACATCACTCTCGCTGGGATTTGTCTCGTTCTCGTTCACGAGAACGAGAAATTTTTAGTTATAAAATGAAGCCCGCAAAAGAACGAGAGCGAGAGCGAGAGAAATCCTAGCGAGAGTGATGTCACCATAATGTCATTTTGACTACTTTTTAAAATTGCGGGTTAATCTCTCAAATGGGCCTTAGGTCATCCGCCAAATATCTCTTGATTGCTCCCATAATTGAACTTGCTGGTCTCAGGTCTTTGAGATAAGCCCATTGCTTCACGTAGTTGAACTGAAAAAGTCTTTTGGAGATTCATCATCTTACAGACAGGTACACATTTCGTAGTAAGACAGGAAGTACTAAATTTGAAAAACTCGTGCTAAACAACCAAATCTTTTATATTTTCTAGGTTAAATTATATTTTAGTCCCTGAAATTTTAACTTTTTAACTTTTTGTCTATTTGGTTCTTGAATTTTAAAAATCATCTATTTGGTCCCTAACTTTAAAAAATCTCTAATACATCATTGAATTTTCAATTTTGTATTTAATAGATTTTTCGCGTATTCAACATTTTTTTTAAATTTACGAATCTACTAGACACGAAAGTAAAATTTTAGGGGTCGTTTGGTAACGCATTCAATTTCTGTTTTTGGTTTTTGATTTTTATTTTTAAGAAAACAAGTCTGTTTGGTAACCAATTAAGTTTTTAGTTTTTCAAATTTTGAAAACGTTTTTACATTCCTTAACAAATTTTGAAAATGAAAAAAAAGGTTTTCAAAAAGTTTTTTTTATTTAAGTTAGATATAATTTCAAATCAAATATTTATTTATTTATTGAAATTGGAATCAAATTGTCATTATTATTATTTTCGAAAATTATCATTAATATTAGTAGTATATTCTAAAAAAAAAAAAATATTATTAATTTTTTTTTGTATAAAAATATTATTAATATAATATATTATAATTTTATTCAAATATTTTTTTTCTAATATATTATACTTTAATATTATTGTGATGTTACACCAATGTACCTAACCACTTTATTCAATCAACATATTTTATTTTCCTGACTTTAGGGATGATAAGCATCAACTAAAGATTGTCTAATATATTAAATCGATACAATTTTTTTTATTTTTTTTTATTTTAGAGAAAATCATTTTTTACCCTAAAATTTCAATTTCATCAAATAATTGTACCTTCATTAAATTTTGATAAATCTTGCAATTTTTACATTATAATAAATTAACATTACTTTAGAAAATTTTATTTTTATTTTATAAAAAAAATACGAAACAAATATTAATTATCTAAAGTTTGAACTTTTGTTGTTTTGAAAAACCAAAAACTAAAAACAGATATCAAACAAGTTTGGTTTTTTATTTTTTAAAAACTGAAAACAAAAAGCAGTCATCAAATATATATGATTTTTATTTTTAAAAAACAAAAAACAAAAATAAAAAAACTGCGTTATCAAACGGAGCCTAGAGTTCCATGCTTGTTTCCTCACCACTTCCTTACAATGATTTTCTTTTTCTTAAGGAACCATTAGTATTCTTAGCCAAAAACAAGTTTTTAAGGCCTCGTTCAAACATTTGATTTTTAGTTTTTTCTCTTTCTTAAGGAACCATTAGTATTCTTAGCCAAAAACAAGTTTTTAAGGCCCCGTTTGATAACCATTTGATTTTTAATTTTTGAAAATTAAGCCTATAAACACTATTTTCAACTATAACTTTTGTTTTGTTATCTACTTTCTACCAATGTTTTAAAAAATCAAGTCAATTTTGAAATCTAAAAAAATTAACTTTACTTTCAAAAGTTAGATAATAAAACAAAGAAACTCATAATTCGAAGTAGTGTTTATAGGCAATTTTCAAAAATCAAAAACCAAAACCAAATGGTTTACAAACTGAGCCTATTTTTTGTATTTTTCCCTAATATGTCGGGAACTTATTATACATAAAATTGAAAGTTGAGTAACTTATTAGACATTTTTAAAGTTAATTAGACATTTTTTAAAGTACAAGGAGCTAGACACAAAATTAAACGATTAAACTTATAATTCAATTTTGTTAACTTCTAACATTGAATTAAATTTGAAACCGTGCAGTTGTGTGAAAGACTGTCAAATGATTTGGGCATAAACCCAGAGCTCGAACGGCTTAATTCAAGCAGCTCATTCACATTAAACAGTTAATGTTAGAAGAAACTTTTATTATATTTTTTTATAATTTGGGTTTGATTTGATATCAAAGGCCTAAGTGGGTTTAAAATTTAAATGTACATAATATTACATGGCAGGAAGCCTCCTTTTGTATGTAACAATAACAACACTCAAAGTTCATTTGTATGATATAAGTTTGAGAATGTAATCATACATTTCTCCTTTCATAACTTAAAACACAAATTTGATATACATTACTACTCTAACCTATCTGATGAAAATATGAGAGTTTCAAATCATGAATTCGCTTTCTTTTCAACTTTATAGACAATTTATTCACAATAATGAGGCTAGATATGTAGCTCGAGAGAAATTCGATCTCCTAACCTCGCTGAGATAAATGGGGGTTCGAGTCTACATGGCAAGCCGATTCCCGAGCTCTTCGCTATAGACCTGTATCAAACCACTGTCATCGTCGTCGTTTTGGAGCTTATGGTTGAGGATGACCTTGTATTGATCATCTCTGTTATCCAAACTGCGTATGAATTCAACCTAAGAGAACAAAAAATTAAAATTTGTGAGGAACTTGTTAGTTACAAAATTGAAAGTTTAGGAACCTATGAGATCTATGAGACACTTTTGAAAGTTTTGAGACAATAGACATAAATCTCAAAGCCAGGACTAAACTTACAATTTAACCTAAAATATAAATAGAAGATTAAGGCTCCGTTTTGGTTCGTGATTTGAAAACAATTTTCCAAAACAAAGAATTTAGTAGAAAATAAAAATAAGGTATATCTCAAGATTTGTTTGGTTCTAATTTAAAAACTTTAAATTTGAATTCAAATTTTGAAGATTGTGTTTGGTTGTAAATTTAGGAAAGTAGCAAAAAGATTAATATGTGATTAGTAAAATGTATTTTATAAAGAAAAAATAATTTAATCTAGTTATTTATTATTTACGATTTTTTGCATTATCGTATCTCCTATTTTTTTCGAAGGATATATCCCGTATTTCCATAATTTTAAAAATGAAATTAAAAACAGTGAAAACAACATTTTGTTGTTTTTTAAAATCCGTCATCTTTTTAGTTATTTTTTGAAATGGTTTTGAAAATAAATATACCAAACACATTCTCATGTTTTTCTTGTATTTTTTTATTTTTGAAAACATAAAAATGAAAACCGATCCCCAACCAAACGGGACCTAAATTTATCATATTATCGGCTTAAATTCAACTTTAGAATTTAGTGATTTAACCACGGTATCAAAATAAAATGTCCAAAATTGTTTTAAATTTTAAGTATGAATCAGGGAGTAAATTTACCATAACCTGTGTCAGCCTAAGCTTTAAGTTTAATGGTGATTTAACACTGCATATTATAAGCTTTAAGTTTTTTGGAAAATCTGTACCTAGGAATCTAAATATGGAAGTATGCAATCATCATCATCTCAAAACGTTGAAACATGGGGGGAAATATTTACCTGTTGTTGAAAAAAGTCGAATTCGTCGGAGCTAAGAGAACCATCACTATTTGAATCAAGAAGTTGCATCATCTCTCGTGCATCTTCTCCGGGAGTGCCAACGCCGAGGTCTTCCATGACGTCGACAAGCTCCTCAATGCTTATTCTACCATCTCCATTCTTGTCCAGAAGGCCAAATACTCGACCTCTATGGTCAGTATGTATGCCTTTATAATTGGAGGATGGAAAATCTTTAAGACGTAGAGCAGCAAGTTCAGCTGCAGCCAACATTTTGGCCTTGAGCCGCTTTGCCTAAAGTATTGATAAATAACGTCAATCAATCTCAAACTTAACAAGCTTGTGCAAATGTTATAGAATAAAATTACTAAATTCAAGTGTATTATAAACCATTAAAATGGATACTAACTTCTTCTGGATCTGTGAGACCCCCCTTGTATAATGAATGTGATGCTGTTCCAGCAGCTGCCAATTTGTCCATCTCTGTAGTTCGTATTTGTATTTCCATTAACGGCTTCGTCTTGCTCTCGTCGACATCCACAGCCATGTGTAAGCTCTTATATCCATTGGGTTTTGGCCTTGCAATGTAGTCTTTAGTCCTATGGGGTATTTCCTTCCACTGTGACTTTATAATTTCACATGCCTGGTAGCAAGCTCTCTCACCCATTTCTGTAGACCTAGGCTTCAATATGACGCGTAATCCTAGAATATCGTTAACTTCTTCAAGTTTCCGACCATCTTTCAGGAGTTTCTTCATGGTGCTAGATCGACTTTTGTAGCGACCTTTGACAGAAATATCATCCACCATGTCTGCTAGTGCAGGATCATTCTTCAAGGACTGTGCCAGCTGATCCTTGTATGTTCCAATCAAAGACTTACTTCCTGACTCGTGGCTTCGCAACCACGTATCCACATAGAAGTAGGAGCAAGGAAACAAGTAACGAAAAGAAAGATCCTCCAATTGAAGTGATAAGAAGTTGGCTCCAACAGCAAATGCTAATGGTGCATGTATCTTCAAAACCTCAAGAGAGAGCATCTGCTGCTGGTATCTTGGTAAAAATTGGAGATGCCTCATCATATCAAGCTTCAGAGCCAGGTCTATAATCAAGGCCCTAATATCATAATATGTCAGGCAGAATCTTCTTAAAGCAGCCGAACCATCATCGTCAAAAATATCGACTCTAGAAGGAATCCGCTTCACACGTAGACTCTCATGGAGTAAATGAGCAGTACTTATGCCTATCTGGGTTTTAACTTCCTGAATAGATATCGCCCCAGCCTCCGTAACCTCTCTAAGAATACCCGTGGAGATAACTTCTGCATCCATCTGTGATAATAATGGTTTGTTCTAAAATCTATCAATAACTGAAAGTCGGAAATCTAACAAGTGCAGACTGAAATTCACAGGAAAGGCTGTTGAGCAATATAGAGCTCCCATTAAGAACAAAAGCAAAAATAAACAACAGAAAGCATTCAGTTCCATCCCTTCCTCAACTAGTTTCTACACCCACCAAGAACCTAACATCAAGTGCATTCCACAACTAAAATAGTGTATGGCATTTGAACGTGCAACTGATGAGCTTTCCTGATGAACAATTACACCTAGTTAAATACGATTCGCGCTTTTCAAGCCATGTTCAAATTTGGATTTGGAATTAGAACTGATTGAGCCAAGTAGAACTAAAGTATCTACTCATTATTCAATTGAACACATGGAAATTCAGTCTCCAAATGAGAGAAATAATTAGGCGAACATTGATAACAGAGAAGAAGAACAAGAATGAACAATTGTTAATCCAACAAAACAGTGGAAGACCCATCAACAAATCAATAATACACTGGGAATTATTCGATAAACCCCTGATTTTTAAATTATACCTTTTAGAAGAAAGCTCTGTAATCTCCTCAAACCATAAGCCCCAAAAGTTTCTGAACTTGATAAAGAAGAAAGGGAAAGATTAAGCTGGAAGCTGAGAAAGTTGCAGAGAAATCCAGTAGCGAAAAGCAGGTAAATCAGATTCAAACAACCAAACTCTAAAATCAACTCTACTAAGCATTGAATAATAGTGAAATTAGTACTCACGATCAACCAATCAACAACAACCAAGACAGTAAGAACAAAAATCGAAGCGATAGCGCAGCTTAATTAGTAACAACAGAAGCGGAATTTGAAAGTGTAAGAGAACCTGAAGATCGGCGAGGATAAGAGCAACAGACAGGGCCTTGGAGAGAGGAGAGCGGCCATCCGGAAGCAGAGGCAAACTCTGCAAGATAGGGATCGAGAGCTTGAGAGCGACGAAGAGAATCACAGACGAACTAGTGGAATTGAGGTTCATCCTATCGGTGAGCTCATTGAAGGCTCCGATGAGCTCCACCACTAATTTCCCGCCGGCATGCTCCGGCACGGTGGTGGGAAGATCCGGGACGCTGGCGGCGGCGGAGGAGGACGGTCGCAAATGCAGAAGGCGGTGAGGAGAGAGAGTGTTGAGTGGGCGGCGACGGTGAGGGAGGAGGAGATTGAGAGGGGGAAGGGGAGGGTGATGCTTGTCGGAGAGAGAACGGAGGGAGTGGATATGGAGGTCCGGCGAAGGATTAACGGCGGAGAAGAGCGGAGCCATTATTGACTTCAAAAAAAGCTTCGCTGAGTTGCATTTATGGTTTATTATTATTTATTTATTTATTTAAGAGATTTTAATTACAAATTATATCATCTGAAAAAAAAAATTACAAATTATATTTTGTTTAGTTTGAATTTATTTTGATAAAATCTTGTGAGAAAGAATGGGTGTTAATGGCTTAAACTAACACAAAATGTTATGAACTTTTTATAAATAGCACCCTTCAACACGACCCGTAACCAAACTTATTGGTTCGTGATTTAAAAATAATTTTTCAAAACAAACAATTTGGTAGAAAATAAAAACAAATTCTTTATTTTTATTATATCTAACAATTTATTTGATTTTAACTTAAAAACTTTAAATTTAAATTCAAATTTTGAAAATTGTGTTTGATTGTAAATTTAAAAAAGTAGCACAAGATTAGTATGTGATTAGTAAAATGTATTTTATAAAAATTACATATAAAATCATAGCTCAACGGGCATAATGTATAGACTAGTGAAAACAACATTTTGTTGTTTTTTTTTTTTAAATTCGTCATTTTTTAGTTATTTTTTTAAATAGTTTTTGAAAATAAATATATCAAACTCATTCTCATCGTTTTTCTAGTATTTTTTATTTTTGAAAACATAAAAATGAAAATCGATCCCAAGGTCCCGTTTGGTTTCTTATTCTTTTTTTATTTTTTATAATTTTGAAAACCAGAAATAAGATGAATTGTGAAAATTGATGTTTGGTGGCTTAAATTTGAAAATTATTTTGGAAATCGAAACCATTTTAGCACCAAATCAGAAAACAACTTTGAGTCGTTTTCATTGTTTTTTGATTTGGAAGCCTAAAATGAAAAAATACGAGATCTCCTTTTAATTGTGATGTCGATAGGTCGATATATCCATAAATCGGAGGGTTCGATATAAATATTAAGGGTTGATGGACATCTCCGATATCTTTTATAAATACTCATAAAATATATTTAAACAAAAAATAAAAAAATATCATCTATTAATTTTAATATGAATCTAGATATTAATAACCAGATGTATAACTTAGTTTGAAAGGAAAAAAACTTAATTATTAATTTAAATATATATTTTTTTAAAAATTGATTTGCAGAAATATCCATGAATATCGATATTTTGTCGATATATCTATTGATATATCCGTAAACTTTAAATATCGATATCAATATAGATATCGATATTTTCATCCTTGCTCACTCCTCCTTGCGTTTCAACTTTCAACTAGCCTCTTCTATTGTTTCTCCTTCGACCATTTCTCTTCCTCCTCACAAAAGAAAAACAAATGTTGAAAACTTGGGGCCATAAAAACGTGTTTTCACGAGGAAGAAGATCATGAGTGGTGGAGGTTTGTCTCTCCTTAACCGACTTTAGTTGATCAAAGAAAAAAAAGGAACACAACTATTTTTAAATTTTAAAATTAACCAAAATAAGAAAGAAAATATGATTTTTCCTTTCCATTGATAGTTGGAAGTGAGAATTGGTGTCAGATTGAGATTGAGATAATAGAGTGATTTTGATAGGCAGATTGTTTGGAGGTTGAGTTGAGTGACGGGTTGCTCAAAGTGTCATTTTAGTTTTTGAAATTTTATTTTCTGTTCTGATAATTCTCCCTCGACTATTTTTTCTTTTTTTTTCTTCTTGCAAGCAAAAACAATTTTAAATTTACAACTAAACATATTTTTTAAATTTTATATTCAAATTTGAGTTTTTAAATTGGAACGGGTTGAATAATAAATTTCGCATTACAAATGGACACATAATTAATTTAAGTTAATGATAAAAATATATATTTATAAATTTTGTACCAATTACAAATTTACACATGTCCTAAAATTGAATTAAAATACATGCAAAATTGGCAAAATCAAATCATGTAATATGTCTAATTCATCACTCAAATTATTCCAATCAAACCTTGTCACATGGCGGTTGGACCCAAAGTTATTTAGCTCGAGATCGCTAAAATTATATTGAGCTATTTAAATAATTCAAGCTATTTGGATTAAGCCCAAATAAATAAAAACCCAAAAGTTGGGCTAAAAGTTAATCGAGCCCAAATCCATACTAGGTTCATCAAACTCTATGAGGAGGTCACCCTTCATTTTGGGCATTCCGCATGTCAGAATCCAGATCATCCAAAGGCATCAAAGACCAGAGTTTAGAAGATTTAAAGGCTCAGAGGATTCAAAGACTATAGGCTTCAAGATCAATTCAAAGGCTCAGAGTATTCAAAGACTACCGACTTCAAGATCAACAAGTCAACAAGCCGCTCTAAAGATCAACAACTTCAAGATCAACAAGTCAACAGGTCGCTCCAAAGATCAACAAGCCGACAGGCCGATCCAGGAAATCAACCAAGCCGACAGGCTGATCCAGAAAATCATCTCATCTATCGGTACGACATTCCTCATCGCATTGTGGCCGACAGCGTGAGGCAAATTTCTAACAACTTAATGGTCAAGTTATGCAAAAAGTTTAGCTTCAAGCAATATAATTCTTCCATGTACAATGTCGCGGCAAATGACCTAGTTGAAGCGTTTAACAAGACGTTATGCAACTTGTTGAAGAAAGTAGTATAAAAAACGAAAAAGAGACTGGCAGGAAAGAATTGACGAAGCATTATGAGCATATCGAACTACCTATCGTACTCCGACAGGAGCCACACCTTATTCTCTTGTCTATTGAGTAGAAGTTGTTCTCCCTTTGGAGAGAGAAATCTCATAGTTGCAAATGACAGTTCAAGAAGGACTCACCGTTGAAGATAATTCTAAGTTACGTCTTCAAGAATTAGAGGCGTTAGATGAAAAAAGACTGGATGCGCAACAAACATTAGAAAGTTATCAAACACGTATGTCTAAGGCTTTCAACAAAAAAGATACGACCTCGCTCATTCCAAGTCGATGAACTCGTGTTGGCAGTTCGAAGACCTATTATAACAACTCGACATACAGAGAACAAGTTCACGCCTAAATGGGACGGACCCTACGTTGTGAAAGAAGTCTACACGAATGGAGCATACAAGATAGTTGACAAAGACACGCTCGGAATTGGTCCAATCAACGGAAAGTTTCTGAAGAAATACTATGTGTGAAATGTAATGCTCCTTATTGCAAGTGGAGCTGGTGAGCATTCGTGTCAGACTACAACAATCAATAAAGGTGATGTGTCTAGACAGAAGTGACATCACAGTTGAATTTGGTGAGCACTAAGTGAAGGGATCTTAACAGTAAATCAAGAGCAACAATATATATATTTGTTTGAACATAACCAAGTGTTTTTAAATATGATGAAAATAAGAAATTTGTTTTCATTTTCTATTAAATTCTTATTTTCGAAAATATTTTTTTAGATTTATTACGAACCAAACAGTCTTAATTTACAACTTGCTTTTTCAGATTTAAAATTGAAATTTACCCAATACTAATTTACAATTCTAAACTAAACCTAAATAAATATATATATATATATATATATATATATTTGGAAAATTGTAGTAAATGACAATTTAAGACTTATTGTTTGTAAATATAGCATATTTTTAAAAATTTTGCGGATATAGCAATTTCTATCGCTATATCTTATGACTGATAGAAGTCTATCGCTGATCACCTCAGCTTTTTATAGATTTTTGTCAGTGATAATAGTCTATCAGAGATAATAGTCTATCACTGATAGAAGTCTATCAGTGATATAATAAAGTCTATCCGTGATAGAAACGGGTTTTTTTGCCATATTTGCAAAACATTTTAAAGTTTGCTAAATTTGCAATTAGTTTGGGCCTGATTGCTATTTGTGCAACCAACCCTATATATTTTTCCAAAAGTATTTAATTAATGTGGTGATTCAACTCATAACCTTTTAGTCAAGACATAACCTTATGCCAATTGAGCTATATGTTCGGTTTGGTACTAAGCCTGAATGGTTGAGATAAAATATTAATTATAAATGTACTAGTTAAATTTTTTATTAAGTCTAAATAATATATTGATATGAATAATTAATTAAAAATAATTAGTAATGATTAATTAATATTAATATTAATCTCACAGGGTATTGAAAAACTATTTTTAAGTTATCGAAATAACAATATCCTTTTAATAAATAAAAAAAAAAAAACAATATCTCGGATTTTAAAAAGTGATAAAAAATTATCAAATAAACATGCCCTAAAAATCAAGAAAACTCAAAACTTCAACTAATTTCTTGGAATTTTGAAGAAAAAATAAAAAACTTTAACCTTTTAGTTCTTTTCCTCTTTATAAATTTCCACACTAATCAAATTAGGTTAAACTATACCATATATACCTTGAACTTTATGATAATTTTTTTAAAAGATGTTACTAGAATTTGAAAGGTTTATCTTTATCTTTAAATTTAGAAATTTGTTCTTAAAATATTTTTGAACTTTAAAATTATTACAAAAAAATATGTTAAAATAAAAAATGAAAATTTAACATGATGTGTAAAAATTAAAATGCATCAATTATATTATTTACAACTATATAGAAGATCAAAAATTTTATTCTTATTTATTTCCTCTCTAAAGATATCATTAAATATCAAACAACCACTTGGTGTAGTAACTGTTTCGCCTTAAATAGGCCAAAGTGGGGGTTCTAAAGTTATGTACTTGCATAAGAACGTAAAGATAATCCCCGCATACCTTATAATTTTTACACATTAGTTGTCGTGTCCGTTCCCATCTTATTTTATATAAAAAAAACTCTCCCACTATATTTTTTTGAAACAAGTTTTAAAGTTGAAGGATAAAAATAAAATCTAAAAATTATTGTATTTTATATAATTTAATTAACCAAATATTAATAATATAAGAAACTAAATGGAAATATTTTATACCATAAAAAATGGGTAAAAAATAATTGGGCAAATTATCCTAATGGTCGCTCAGATTTTCAAATCCAACAATTATACCCCTAAAGTTTGATTTTAGTTCGTTTTTGATCCCTTTATAAAAAATTATCAGAATGTTGACGTGACGTTTTTTTTAGTCCTATCAGAATGTTGATTTTAGTCCTATCAGAATGTACGTTTTTTTCTTCTAAAAAAGAAAACATAATTTTTTGTTTTTCTAAATAATTTTAATAATTAAAAAAATATTTTTAATTAAAAATAGGCGTAATTAAAACTAAACATCAATTTTGACCGAAGAAAAAAAAAAAAAAAAAAAAAAAAAAAAAAAAAAAAAAAAAAAAAAAAAAAATCACTGTTGGATTTGAAACCTTAGAGACTAAAATGCAAATCATAGGAACTCAAGAGCTACTAAACCTAAAGTTGAGGGACCACTATGGTAATTTGGCCAAAATAATTTATACCCCTAAAATTAGCAGCAAATTTAACAAATTGAATTCAAAATTTGTAAACTTGACATCTATTCGAGTGAGGTTGGAATTCTCCTGTGAGAGTGACGATCCAAAACTCAGAGAAGCGCACTGTTGCAATCGTTGCGAAAGCCTGCAGAACCGAACTCCCGGAATACAAAGCACAACTGGAGAGTCGATTAACCATGAAAGCTTCGGCCTCAGCGAACTCAAAGACGCCATTCAAGTTCAGGATGTGAGTTTCTTTATCTCTTTCAACTTCACTATTCTTCTTTTCTCTTTCCTAAATGTTTTCGATCGTTATCTAAGTCCGACGGCGGAGAATCTTGTGCCAATTCGTTTGGACATCGAAATCGACGGCCACAAGTTCAAAGATGCCTTCACTTGGAACCCTTCTGGTAATTTTTTATATTGCTCCTGCCTGTCAATGTTTCCTTTTCAATCAATTTGATGTTTGTTTGATGTGTATGCGTAGCGTAGTTTCAGCTCTTCACTGTTCCAATTTAGGGTTTCTTTTTCCTCCCTAAATTTATGATTTCTGACTTGGGAAAACTGAATTAATCACTGTTTTACCAATCATATTGCCGTATGCCTGATACTTGAATCAGAAACTTGCAAACTTCATTTAGTTTCTTTTTGTATCTCTGAGTTTAATGTCTTCCATTGTGCTTTTTTGTTTTCGTGTAATAGTTAGCCCTGAAATCAGTGTGTTTGAAACTGCTTAGTGTAGGTGGCCACCATGGTTTGAACCCATTCCCTTAATTGGGGAACTCTCATATCTCCAAAGGGGGAAGATTGACCTTGATACAAGCTACTCTCTCTAACCTCCCCATATATTATCTCTCTTTATTCTCCATCCCTTCTAAGGTGGCCGAGAACATTGAACGCCTTTTTAGGAACTTTTTGTGGAAAGGAAAAATGGAGAATGGGGGTTTGCATAACCTTAGATGGGAAAAAGTTAAGCTTCCCATTGAGGAAGGGGGCCTTGGGATCGTGGATATTAGAAAGAAGAACACCTCCCTTTTGGCCAAATGGATTTGGCGGTTTTACAAAGAAAAATCAGCCATGTGGAGAAGAATCATTAGTTCAAAGTTTGGGGTTACTCATTTCAACAATAAGCCGGATGTGAAATCTCTCATATCTTCTAAAGGCCCTTGGAAGTCCATTCATAAAGCCCAAGCTCAGATATTCTCCCACATTATTTGCAAAATTGGAAACGGTCTTTCTACACACTTTTGGGATGATATTTGGCTGATGGATGAGGTCTTAAAGAACTGTTTTCCTCAGCTCTTTGCAGTATCCAAAAGAAAGAATGGATCTGTGGCTTGACTGAAATGTGGGACATGGGTTCTCAATCATGGACCTTTCACCCTAGGAGACATCTAAAAGAGGCTGAAATTGATGAGTGGTCCACCCTCTCATTTGCTCTCGAAGAGATTACCTTAAATTACCTGACAATTGGCTATGGACTTTGGAGAAAGATGAGAGTTTCTCTTCAAAGTCTTCATCAAACAACCTCTCCTCAAAGGGTGCATCGGAACATTTGGAGCTCTATAATATCATTTGGGAAGGAGCATATCCTAAAAAGATTAAATTCTTTATTTGGGAGATTAACCACCATTGTCTTAATACACAAGATAATATTCAGAAAAGGATGCCTTGGCTTTCCATTTCCCCCCAGCTGCTGTCTCATTTGCAAAGAAGGTTCTTTATTTGGGAGATTAACCACCATTGTCTTAATACACAAGATAATATTCAGAAGAGAATGCCTTGACTTTCCATTTCCCCCAACTACTATCTCATTTGCAAAGAAGGTAAAGAAACACACAACCACCTCTTTATTGGGTGCAGACAAGCCAACAAATTCTAGAATCAGACCCTATTGATTTTTGGATGACAAACTGCCCTCCCTTGGGAGATTGGAGTCCTTCTCTCCTTCACCCTTGAAGGTCATCCTTTCAAGAAAGAAAAGGCGGTTATATGGCTCAGTATGATTAGGGCGTTCCTATGGACAACTTGGCTTCATCACAACTCCTTGATTTCACAGATAAGAAACAGAACACTAGTGACCTTTATCAAAAAGAAAAAGGAGTTTCACCCGCTGAGGGCGTGCTTCATTAATGGTGCCTCGCTTTTCAGAGAAGTGCCTAGGCGCCCTTTTTAAATTACTGCTTGAAATAATATTTTCTATAAGCATAAACTTGAAGATGTCTTTTCTTATTTTGTAATTGGGTTTTCGGGTCCACATCCGCATTATGTTCATAGCTCACCCCACTATTTTTCCGAGAGGTTTTGTCCACTCTAGCTTTGGGAGTCTAACAAGAGTTCTTAAGTTTTTAACATGGAAGCTTGAAATCTAGGAAGTCGGTGGTTATCTTAAAACAACCCAAAACCATAGGCATTTGAGGGTTAACTTGAAAATGCCTTTTTTTGCTTTTCTGATATCTTCAGTAATGTTATTATATTTTTTGTTTACTCTAGCCAACTTGAGCATAACTCAACTGGTTAAAGCATATACCTTCGACCAAGAGGTCAAAGGTTCGAATCTTCCCACCCTAAAATGTTGCATTGAACTCAAATATTTTATATTTACTCTAGATCCCGATTCAGAGGTGGTGGTTTTTGCAAAGAGGACGGTGAAAGACTTGAAGCTTCCTCCAGCATTTATAACACAAATTGCACAATCCATTCAAGTAAGGACAATAGTCATCCAAACCTCCCTCTCCCATTCATCATGGATTTGAATGGTCAGCCTAAACCATGTTTTTTTTAGATATTAACAACAAAACCTTCTAACTTAAAACAATACTTGCAATGAATTCTCGACATGCCATCAAATTTACTCATGTTTTCTCTTGGGTTTTTCTTATCAGTCACAACTTACAGAATTTCGATCCTTGGAAGGTCAAGATATGTATACCGGTGAAAAGATTATTCCAATCAAGGTTTGTCTCATTGGTGTTATAATACCAATCTCTTGACAACCTCCTCCCTTCATCATTATTTTACTGCCTGATGCCAAGTAATGTCATTCTGTTTCTTTTCCAGCTTGATCTCCGAGTGAACAGTACGATCCTAAAGGACCAATTTCTGTGGGTAAAGTTGAACGCACTCTTGAAACATTTGGCTGGAACAAACATTTATTAAGCTTACTTGTGCACAATGATATGTCTTGTAGGACTTGAACAACTATGAGAGTGACCCTGAAGAGTTCTCCAGAACATTATGCAAAGATTTGGGTATTGAAGACCCTGAAGTAGGAGTAAGTAAAGACCAATTGAATGAGCTATATTTACCTAAAGTCTCCTCCTGTACATGTTTTTCTCCAACCATTTGATACCATGAGAATTTCGTTTATCTTTGTGAGGTAGCCTGCAATTGCTTTTGCAATTAGAGAACAGCTTTATGAGGTTTGTTTTTTCATGCCCTCCTGTTAAGCCTCCTTTTCCTAAAGACTATATTTTTTCTAGTTCTGTTCACTATCTGAATGATTTATTTCATCACTGCATCTTCACTGTGTCTATGCTTCAGATCGCAAGGCAGAATGTAGCTTCAGCACGAGAAAGCAGAATGAGCAAGAAGGGCCGCCGGGGGTTCGAGCATGTTCCAGCAAGGTATCTATTTAGATATTCTAACTCGTGCATTGTTCCTAATTCTTTTTTGTAATCAGGTGACTTGCAATGAAACTAAACATTTAACTTCATTCATTTGTCTTTAAATTGTGTATCTTTCTCTGTTTGGTGCAACAGTAAAACTGGAGGCGCTTCAGTGGACTTGGTGAAGTTATTTGGTCATAGATCAAGTGTTGTTCGGTTAGTCTATTCCTCCTTTTTTTTGGGAGTAAAATTAATATATTCCTTGTTGCTCATGGATTTTTCTTTTATTTTCTCTCTCTTATGTAATCTAAGAAGCATATGATATATAAATCTTACACAATTATTTAATACTGCCAGTTATGTTTGTTTCCTGGTATCCTTTGTCTTTGTCTTCAAGAGAGAGAAATCCAATGTTTTCAACATCGACCTAGAACTTTAGGGTGTATTTGATTCTTGGGAATCATAAGCTCATGTAGTCATGTGAATGACAACTTATCTCAAGTTTTTAAAAAGATTCCATATGTATGAGGTATCTAGATTCTAGACATGCTGAGATGTCTTCATATGTGGGTTTCCATCTTTTGGGCATAAAGAAAAAAAATATATTTTGTTCTTTGTTCCCTGTTACCATTTTCCTAAGATTATAACATACTTTTTAATTTCAATTTATTTAGATAGTAGCTTATGTTTATTATTAATGTTCTGTCTATTACAGATAAATCCAAGCTAATTTGTTCTTTCTTTATATAATATATCTTAAACTTATCTATTCTCAAGTTTTAGTTTAAAAATTAGTTAAAAGTACAAAAGTCACGTGACATGTCTTTGGAACAATCTCCATACAAGTTATTAATGCACTTAATTCTTACAGTGATTGAAGTATGTTTAATCGGAGCTTAGATCATTATTCTATTGGCTATCTCGGTTTTATACCATTTTTCATTTGCCAGAGTTAAAACTTAAAACTCCTGGTAGTAGTATATTTCTAATATTTGTTACAGCTGAATTGTAAGAGTATAAAAATTTGATGCTTATGGTAGTATACACTAAAATGCAACAGGAAAAGAAAGGACTGGGACATTTACGAACCAATTGTCGATCTTCTATCCAACGAGGAGGTAGATGCCCTTGAAGCAAAAGAAGAGAGGACTGCTCGATAATATATTCTCAGTTGCAGTAGTTGATAGTATCACTTGTATCGTCGAATAGCGTTGACTTTTCCACTGGAGGTAAATTATTCGACATGGATGAAGTTATTAGGCAATTGTTCTTACTGTTTTAACACATAATTAACATTCTTTAACTTCCCAGCTTAAGGCTTTCGAAGCGATTCTTTGTCATCTGCCTCGTCTAGCTGTTAAGTAGGGATATGAACTCTGATATTGAAATGAGTTTTACTGTACTGGCATTGGCATGGCTTATGTAACTAGAGAGGATTGACCTCTGATAAGATCATATGGTAGAATTTTATGATGAGTTCTTATTCTTATTTTTTTTTGGGTTGGGGGATTGAACTCCTGACCTCTTAGTCAATGACACAATTTTATGCCACTTGAACTATGCTCGATTTTGGAGTTATTCTTATTTGTTGCTTTTGATAGCATAGTTAGAACCATTTCAAAAAGTTACTGAATGGCTCATTTAGAAGGATTACACTGTTCCATTTGGCATTTAATTAGTGAAGATATTCATGTGCCAAAAGTTCTTTGATAGAATCATTTGGGAATTTTCCATAATGCTCTATTTTCTCTTCTCCAAGTGTTGCTTTGAAAAAGAATTTTAAGGTATTGTGAATTAAAAAAATGCTTTTTATTTATTACATTTAAAAAAAAAACACTTTTGGTCATCTAAAATTACTTAGAAAAGTCTATATAGGACTTGTAGAAAAAGTGATTGTTATTAAAAAAATAATTTTTAAAATTCATCCCAAATACACACTCATTCTTATTCCGATAAAAAATCAACATGAACATAGTTCAACCGATATTTTGTATAAACTAATGACGGAGAGGTTTCAGGTTCAATTCTCCATCTTCACATATTGTTAAAAAAGATTAAAAGGTTGCTAGTTGATTGATTAATCTAAATAAAATTTAGTGTCGACTTTTAAGTCGGTTGGGCGAACAACAATCTTGAGTAGAGAATTGAGAATTGTCTATAGACGTTGACAATTGGAGGATGGATAGTGGGCGAATGTGAGATGGTTGTTTGCTAGTTATGTTGGAGACCTTCTCAACTACTTGGATAAAGAGCATCTTGTACCTAGTCGCACTCTTACCTAAAATTAAGAAGATTTCATGAAATAAGCAAGTGAGAACTATACATTATACATTTACATGTGAATTCCTACGATGACTTTCATCTTTGTTAAGAAAATCTTACAACTCTTAGCCAAATTTCAAAAACAAAAACAAACCTTTGAAAGCTTTTTTTTTTGTTTCCAAATTTTGGTTTGGATTTTGGAAACACAACTAAAAAATTCATATGTGAATGTATTGTTTATAGACTAATTTTCAAAAACTAAAAACCAAATAGTTATCAAATCGGGCAAATCTTAGGTCCAAAATTTTAAACGTGTAATTGTAACAAGTCCCATGTCCAAGAAATGATTTTTTTTTCTTTTTCTCTTAATTTTTTTTATTTAAAATATGGATTATTTTGATTGGAGGATGAAGTTGAGAGGATAATATTTGTGAAGAAAGGGCTTCACAAGAAGCCCATCCAAATCCCTATCTTTCTTCCTCACAAATCTTTGAAAATGATAGAAAGACAAATTCTGTACGGACTGAGGGAGACTACAGTAGTGGTGGCAGTTGAATTTAGTGGCTCAAAATTGGAGTTCAAAAGACATTTCCTAAAAATCACTTTTTTTTTTTTTTTTTTTTTTTCAATTATAGGATGAAATAATTTAAATTAGACTTCTGATTTCTATAATTTAATGTGACTAACCAGAGTATAGCTCAACTGACGATTAGAAGACATACGAGATCATGTTCGTGCTATTTGGTGGGAACAATTAAAATAGAATAAGATGAGTTATTTGAAGATGTGGTAGATGAGTTTCATGATTTGATGCTTTTGATCTAATGACCAAAAAATCTGACCGATCATTTGTGTACGATTTAAAGATATTATTCTATTTAAAAAGTAGAAAAATAGATATAATATTTTCCATTTAGAGTGTATCCGATATTGTCTATTGAATTTATGTTGTTATTTATTTTAGAGTGCGGTCACAAATAATTTGTCATATTAAATTTTGATTACTTCGTTAGAACTATCCAGATGACAAGTAAATTTTAATCAAATTATGGGACGATAAAAGAAATTTGTAAAACCAGGATAAAATTAGAACTAATATTAAAGGTGTATATATATGTTTAGCCAAACAATAATATAAAAAAAGATTTTTTTTTTAACATATAGGAGTGAAGAGATCGAACGTAGAACCTCATAGTCATTAGTTAATACATCATACTACTAATTAAACTATGGTTTTGTTAGTATATAATTTTATTTATTTATTTATTTTCTTTTATCATCTTTAATTTTGCATATTTATTTAATAAATGTCCTCATCATATTGGTTGTAAATATCTATTCATAAAGCAAATGATTAAGACTATATATGTCATGTCAAACTTGATATCATTAACTAACTAGAAACAAAATATAATTTAAATTACAAAAAAAGAGAAAAAAATATAAACTCTAAATATATAATGAGTGTATAATTTACAAAAAAAAAAAAAAAAAAAAAAAATCTAAAAAATCTAAAAAATCCAAGCTTGTTTTATTCTCTCTCAAATTCAGGCTTTGAAAAGTGGTACATAAATTATAACTAAATATGACCAACCAATCAGATCTGAACCTCTTCCTCAGAGATAAGGCTCAATTCCCCATAAAGAGAGAGAAATAAAGGAAGATTTTTTTTTTTTTTTTTTTTTTTTTTTTTTTTTTTTTGCATTAATTAGAATAAAAATCTTAAATCTCACCATGATTAAAAGTTTCAAATCATGGGGATTCATTCCCTACACATAACAAAATCATCAACCCACAAAATAACATAGAGAAAGGTAGAGAGAGGGATGTATTATGCTTTATCTACATCAATTAAGCAACCAACAATCATCGATGATGACGGCGGCGATGCCGACGATCATTAAGAAGACATATTGCAAGCGGTAGCCGCAGCAGTAGTGGAATTAGCCTTGTCTAAAATAGACCACATCACTTGTACATCTTCATACCCACATGCCATCACCTCTCCTTGGAGATCTCTCACGTCCACTCGCTTCTCTTGCTCTACAAAACCCCAAAACAATAAGTAAAAAGTTAGATCAACTCTCTTCTTACCGAATTCCCAGATGAAAATTCAAATCTTCGAAAACGATATATATATATTAACGGTTAAGGTATGTTTTGGTGAATAGTTTAAAGAAAACTCTTTCTCTTGCTGTTGTTGTTGTTCTTTTTTGCTACGACTTTAAAAGTATGAAAAGAAAACTCGATCGAGAGCTAACCTGAGTCGTCGGAGTGAGACTTTTTGGGATCTCGAGAGGGATGGTTGAAGATGGTGCAAGCCTTTCTAAAGGGAGAAATGATGGTTTTCTTCCATGAAGCCATAGTAGTAATAATGTAGGATGTGTTGGCTGAAAAGTGTTGGAAGTGAAATGGGTGAGAATATATAGCAAATACAAAGAGAGAGAGAAGGCAAAGGCAAGATCCGGAGGATGAGCAACACAACTTTTTATTCTTATCTCAAAATCATTATTATTTTAATTATTAATTAATAATAACAATTAATATTATTATTATTATTTAGTAAAATATAAAAAAAATTATAAGGTGTGGTCTCATACTGCAACAAAGCACATGGCGCACGCTCCCTCACCGTCCTCTCCGACCTTACACGTGAAACCATTCCTTCACTTCTCACTTTCAAATCACTTTTTTCCATTTTTTTTTTTTTTTTTTTTTTTTTTTTTTTAATTTTAATTTTTTTTTTCCCTTTGATTTTACTTAAAAGGTAGTTGTTTTTGTACGACTGCCAAAAAAAAAAAAAAACGTACATATATTTAACAGCATTTCTTTGGTTTTTACCTATAGGACTTTTTTTTCCTCTCTTTTTTTGGTTTTATTTTGGATAAAAGTGGAAGAATATATATATATATATATATGTATGGTGATATTTTTTTTTTTAATGTATAAAACTATGTTCAAATTTCAATGATTGTACAAGGGTTGGGGTATAATTTGCCATATTTATGGGAGAAGAAATATATAGAAGAATGTTGGAATGCCTTAGAATCTGTTATAACCCGCTACATTGGTTCGGTACGGAAGCAATGTCCCTAAAGAAAAAAAATTTAAATTTGAGTTCTACTATTTATTTTGAATTTTGAGTCATTGTGTATTAGGTTATTAGAAGGATATTATATATATATATATATAAAAAAAACTTTTTAATAACTTCAACGGCCCCTAGTCTAGTCTGTCATTGTTGTAATTATCTCCTATTCGTAATACAATTGTTCTCTCTTTTATGTCCATGAACGTAACTAATTAACATAACGTTAGCGAATCACGTAAATTTTGTGTTGATTTTTTTTTTGCACTTTTATTCTTTGTTATTCGATTATATCGTAACAGAGAAATATATGAATTGATTGATAAATTAGTTTAACGTTTGTCTATTAAACTTATGTCGCGTTGCCAACATGAGCATAACTCAATTGACGTAATATATAAACTATGAATCTTCTGCATGTTATAAAAAAAAATATATATTTATGTCGTTTGTTAGTTAATATTTGATGGGGTCTTTTATTATTTTTTTCTCACAATGGTTTTTTTTTTTTTTTTTGTGACCTTCGTGTTATATCATTACTTGTTAGTTTAATTAGTTTGACATGTCGATATTTATGTCACCGTGTTTAATGATAAATGAACATTAATATATCATTCCTTGCTAGTTTAATTAGCCTGTCATGTCATTATTTAAGTAACGACGTGTTAATGATAGAAATATAATTATTTTTTTAAAATTAAATATTAATTAAATAGACACAAATATGTCACAATTTCTAAGTTAAATTTGTAATTTACCTTAAAAAAAAAAAGTCACTCTTTTAAGATTTTAGCGTGTATGATATTTAACATGATGATGAGGGAGACATGTAGAAGGAAAAAGTTTAGGATTGGACAAATTGGTCAACATTTGTAAATATAGGCATGTAAGACCATCATTTCGATAGCCGGCTAAGACTAAAAAAACCTATTATTCAATTCAGTAATTGCAACGGTGTTTTAATAAATGCGAGGGCACAACCTTATGCCAATTAAGCTATGCTCGATTTGACCAGTAATTACAACTTTTTAAAGCAGACAAGAGTATAGTTTAACCGATATAATGTAGGGCTGGTTGCATAAACAACAATTAGGCCTAAAATAATGACAAATATAACAAAATTTAAAGTATTTTGTAAATATAGGAAAAAATCAGTGACTATCACTGATAGATTGCTATCGTTGATATATGACTATCACTAATAGACTACTATCAGTGATAGTCCTGACAAAATTCTATAAAAAACTGAGGTGATAGACTACTAGATTACTATCAACGATAAACTACTATCAGTGATAAAAATTGTCATATTTACAATTTTTTTTAAAAAATGCTATATTTTTAATTATTTTACTTTAAATTGACATCTGTTACAATTTTTCGTATGAATTATGAGCAAGAAGTCAGGTTGAAAGGCTCTTTTTTCTGATAAAAAAAGAAAATAAAAAAAATAAATTAATAATAATAATAATAATAAGGAATTAGAAGTTTAAGGATTGCATTTATTATTATTTTTTATCAAAAATAAAAGTGAAAGAACACAATATGTGATATATACGTATAAAATTATGTTATTAAATGGTGTTTTAAAAGGGTTTTTTTTTTACATGTCTTTGGTATCAAGGGGATAATTAATATGCTAATTATATTCGAGTGGGAATGATGTAAGTTTCAATAGTTTATTTTTTTTATTTTTTTAAATTTAAGCCATTCATGTGAAATTTATGGTACAAGTCAATAATTCATTAATTTACACGTGGTTCGAATTCCCCCATTTCCAATGTACTAAAAAAAAAAAAAAAAAAAAAAAAAAAAAAAAATTCATTAATTTACACAAGTAAACGTTGAAAATAGTAGTCAATGATTGGCGGCTAATCATTATATTATCTATAATTAAACAATATTTATATAATTTCCAATGGGTATAAATTGTTTTTTTTAGTACCAAGCATACAAATTCTTTTTTCAAAGGTAATATATATTACTAAATAAAAAAAAACTTCACAGCCTCAGGTCAAGGTAACGACAAAGACACTAACGAAATTCACGATCTAAAAAGAAAACACACAATTAAAATGAAAGGAAGTAGAACACTGACTCAAGGGAAAAGATCCCATGGAGGAATAAAAAAAAGTGTTATGACAATAATCGACAAACAAAGAATAAAGCGAAAGGAAGAACACACAAATTATGTGATTCACTAACAATGTGTTAGCTACGTCCACAGATAGGAGGAGAAGACGTTTTACCATTTTGTTAGGAGAGATTAGAAGGGGAAATCATTAGAAAAGTTTATATATGACACCCTTCTAATGACCTAAACAGAATGAACTAAAATAAACTCCAAAACAAAATACATAATAGAGAAAGCGAGACCTCATACTTGATCATTCGTAGCACCATATAACAGATTCAAGACATTCCAGCAGAAAGAGATGAAGAACCACTCATCTAGGACCGAGCATCGCCCTGAAAAATCCGACGGAATAATGTGCAAGATAATCGAAAACAAAGATGGATACTTAGAGGCTATTTGAGACGCTGAGTGAGTTATTATAGTTGGTGATTATAATAATCTGTGAGTTATAATAGTTGTGAATAGTAAATACTATTGAAAGTCAGTATAGTTACTTTATTGACGATGGACTCTAATAGTGTCGGTAAGCCAAACATAGACTGAATTATAATAACTCAGTTCACCCAACTCTAAGTTGGTCCCTCAAATACTCCCTTAATAGCATAGTCAAATTAGAATTAAAGCGTAGTACGAGTAGACGTCCTTAGTTATCCTTATCCTTGGCTTTTTGGAGATTTCTGCTTTGCATTATTGTGGGTTTCGTAGGTTTCACAAATCCAATGAATTTTGTTTATTCTTACAATTTCGAGTGTCTTGTTGGATAGTTATTAGGCACAAGATGTACCTTGTGTGTAGGGGTTAGGAGGGGGTCCTTGGGACATAGTCCTTTAAAGAAGTGGTTATTTTTGGTCCATGGTGCAACAAGAGCTAGAAAACTCAACCCATTGATATCATCACTTGTTTCTGTCCTTTGCTTCAAAGATAGCATGTCCCTCAATTTGGTCAATGCCCCTCCATGTTGCCAAAGCTACAAAGCTTGCATTTGTTTATTAAATTATGATTGTGTGTCTTTAGGTCATCTTTTGTCATGTTTGTCGCTTTTTTGTTTCACTTGTAAGATCTTAATCCCAACAAAAGGGGAGATTCTTGATTGAATCTCTCGACCATCTGTGGAAATTTAGTTTGCATTCGATACACATAATTTTTGTTCATCTATGATGGTCGTGTGTTTTTGAATTGTAGTCTTTGTACAATTTTTATTAGGTGAGCATCAATCGGTTCGGGTTATGGTAACAACTTATGGGCTAAATGGACACATTTGGGCCAACTATCACATCTTAATTCTATCTCTCCCTAAACCTAATGTGGTAGGTTCCTAACATTTGGTGTTCCATCTATAGATTATGTCATTGCGAATGAATTATTCATTCACAACTTAATAATTGACTACTTCTATAGACAAGGTGGAGCATCCTAGGACATAACACATAGAGGCTTAGAGCTTCAACGCTACTATAGTGCCTTGCTAACTACCTAGGATTCATATGGAGCCAAAATGCTTTATGGCTAGGGGCAAAAGGAATAGCATCGCGACACCATCAATTTTGACGCACAAGGCGCAAACGCTACACAACTCGTAGCGTTGAGATGCTGAAAACAACTAGTGTCTCAATCCTACCACTAATGCTCCTCAAAATTTGATTACGCGTGCATACGTTTTTTTGAAACTAAGACCCAATTTTTGTTATAAGCCCACTTGTGGGCTAGGTCTACAACTCGCGCACGCACGTGTGTGTATATATATATATATGACCGCACACACGTATATATTATGACCGCGAGCTTGATTAATTTGATTCTGACATTTTTCGGCAAAAGTTTTCTTTGTGAATATTATTTGAGCCTTTTTTGTTTTCGTGCGACAATATATTTTTGATATTGAAGAGTTGTAAATTGTACTGGAACAACTACACTCCTTTCTAGGTTGAAAGTTTATTTCGTTGTTTATCCCAAATTATCGAATTGTGGTGCTTGGAAGTCAAGTAGCTTTTGTTGGACTATTTGAAGATCGATTTGTAGCACAAGTTTGAGAGCCTTTTGTAATCTCTTCATTATAATACAACTGTAGTTGCAGAAGATCGACTAAGCGTAGTCCCGAGTTTGGGGCGAACCAATATATCTTTCGGAGTCGTCGTTTTCTCTTTCCTTATTTCCTTATTATTTGTTGTTGTGATTTAGTAACTCTTCTTACTTAAACATGTGAATAAGATATTTAGTGTGTTTCGAGTATTTCACATATTATATCTTCTTCTTCTCCCAACACTAACGACCAACTAAGTCTCGCTAATGTCCAAACACACGACTACATACTCGTGTTTCAACCCCACTATAACTATCCATAATTGTAGTGCACTTTATAGTTTATACTAAGAACCACATGGTTCTGAGTATAAACTAAAGTATAAAGTTAGATTTGATTACTTCATTTTTCCCTCTCATTTGTTTCTAACCTAAGAACCCTTAAGTAGAAATTTCCCCTCTCATTTGTTTATACTAACAACCTTAAGTAGAAATTTCCACTCTCATTTGTTTACTTCATTTTAAGCTTAAAAAAACTTAGATTTGATTCAATAACGTCTAAATAACTTTTCAATAAAAAGTAATGAGCTAAAAAGTTTAGATTCGATTCAATAGCCTCTAAACAACTTTTCATTGAAAAGTAAGAAGTTGCTTTCTTAATTATATATTTCTAATTCATAATCATTATTCTTTTGCTATATATAATAATAAAAACTACTATCCAGACTTAAAATAATGACAAATATAATAAAATATAAAATATTTTGTTAATATGACAAAAAAAAATTAGTTACTAATATATTATCTATCTAAGAAATAAAAGTATATCAATAACTATCACTGATATAAATTATTATATTTTTAAAAAATTTAAAAATATTATATTTATAATTATTTTACCCTAAATTGATACCTGATATAATGTCTCTAAAAAAAATATTTTTTTCACAATTATGTTTGATTTTTCATTAAAATAGTGAAAGAAGCAAATAATACAAATGCCACTTTTGATAAACACTTCCAAAGTGGCAAATCAATTCCATAATTGGATCTATGAATGACAACTAAAACTAGTGCTCAAAACATCTAATCTCCTCACATAGCTTATTAAACCAACTTCATTTAAGGGTTGACTCATTTTATATTGTGAAAGTCAAAGGAGACATTTTTTCTTTCTTAAGAAAAGCACAATGAAATAGTTAAGAGTCATATATTGACAAAGTAGTACACTATTTTCTTGGGAATGTCATGCACATGAATAGTGAATAGTAAATAGTAAAGATACCTACTAATAAATATTGTAGCAAGTGGAAATATGGATGCTCTCATATTTATTGCTACCAAGGAGAAAGTTAGGCAAATACTCATAAAAAAGAGTTTTTTTTGTTTCCCAAAATATTTTAACATATACCAATATAATTCATATTAGAGATTTCATAATTATTTACTAACAAAATCTTGAAAGAGAATGGAAGAAAGAAGTATACTTAAAATTGAAATATTACATTTAGAGCGTGTTTACCTCCCGTAATTTGTAATCAAAACCTGTAATCAATTTGATGTGATACATTTATTTACGTTTGGTGATGTTTACGCAATTTTGTAAACGTAATCATCGGTGGGTCTCCGATCATATTACCCAATTTGATTAGCCCAAAATAGGTGTTCAATTTCATTCCTATTGATTATTACGTTGGACCCACCCCATTTTCACTCATTAATGCACGAGACCCACGTCTGATTTCTCATTTTTTCTCAACATTTTTGCACTCCACTTTACACAATTTACCCTTTATCTCTCTTCCACGTCCTTTCAAATATAGTCTATATCTATTTTATTCTCTGGTTTCTTGTCTAATTTCTTACTCACCTTATTTTCACTCATTTTGATGCGTGAGACCCACGTCTGATTTTCAATGGTTCTGAACAGTTTTTCACTTCACTTTACACAATTTAATTATCCTTTATCTCTCTTCTATGTTCCTTCATCTTCTATTGTATTGCACATTTTTTCGATTATTTTAATACAACTAGACATACACCGAGATGTTAAGCTAGAATTGTTCATGACCTAGACGAAGAGCGTGAAATAAAACTAAATCTAGTATTCGAATGGGAGCTTACCATCTGATTTAACACAATTCAAAACGTGAAATGAAACAAATGTGAAGCTAGAGTTGCGTTCGATTCATTGGAATATGATTATTGAGCACTAGATCTAGTAATCGAATGGGAGCTAGATACAACACCAGACACCCAAAACGTCTTAAAAAATTACAATAACTATTCACAAACCCTTCATTAAATAGAGTGATGTTGTTTGGACTGCCCAAAGTTTGGCTGATTGACAAATTCAGTACTTCCCGATATAACCAGAATCATAACTAGAATTTCCTCCAGAAAGGAAGATCATGCCATCAGTTTTGAATTGTTTTCAAAATAAGAAGAAGAAAGAGAAAGTACAATGATCGGTAATTTTCAAACAAACGCACTTTTGCATTAATGTTTTGAATTGTTTATTAATTCTTAAGAACATTATCGCAAACAAACAATTTTATTTACAACTCCACATAGAAAAGCAAACGTCATCAATAAGTTTGACATTGTACTATTGAATAAGGGTGTACGTAAACATCAAAAGAAAACTGGTTGTGATTCCCTACGATCTGTTTCGATTGTTGAAATTTTTTAATTACACAAGGGTAAACACGTTTTTAATACAAAAGTATTCAGTATAAAAATTAGCAATCATTTTTACTCCCACAATATAAAAGATTAATTAGTCTCATCATACTAACCATATTAAATAATTTCTCCCAAAATGGAAACATAATCCAAACACATTGCAAATAACAAGATAGGCATTGTTTAATCATATGTTTATGGGGAGAAGTGTGCCATGTTGATAATATAAAAGTAATAGTTGGGTTAAATTCAATGTTGTGAAGGGAAAGGAGGCTTTAAATTATAGGGTAAGTGGTGGGGAAGTGGGAACACAAAGGTTAAGAATCTGACACACAAAAGTTTTTGAAGCTTGAAGGTTTGAAGTTTGAACCACTCTTTTTCTTGTGCATTATATCTTATATTCTGCCCCACATGTATATGTTAGCAAATTAAATGACTGCCTGCCATATGCATATTGCATATGCATTTGCTCTTTCACATTCATGCACTCAATCTCTTGTCCCCCACAACCTTTAGCCTTTGTCCTTATAACTACATGTTCAACATTGTCCCCCACATAATCAATTAACTAACTTTACCTCACCTTTTTAACATTTTTCACGCCGACAATCAACTAATTAAGACGTATATATTCTTCATCAATTATTCACGCGATAATAAAAATAAGGTCAGAATAATGTAAACTTAAAAAACAATTGCAGCCTCTGAACGCTAGTCGGTGCTGCAAACTTCAGGTTAATGCTCTACATTGCATCTTTAATTTTTTAAGAGCCTTCAAATGTTGGTTGGTGCTCCAATCTTCAGGTTGATGCCCACATGACATCTTTAATTTTCTGCGGGCTTTCGCATCATTGCTTTGACCATGCAATATAAAAAAGTTGTGAGCCTCCGAACGTTGGTCGGTGCTCCTCAAGACAGATTAAATTTCATGGTTGTTCACCATATAAGAAGGAGAGGAAGAATCAATTTTCTTCCTTTGTTCTCTTTAGTAATTCAAAGGAGAGCAAAATCAATTTGCGCCCTCAATGTTCCCTTTATTCATTCGAAGGAGACGAAGAATCAAACGCTTTCAGTGTTCCCTTCATTTACGTAAAACAAAAACCAGATCCAAATATTTGAACCAATAAGCAAGCAAAAATTGGGACCAAAAAGTGTCACCAAATTGACCCAAAAATTAACAAAAATAATTTTTACACATCAATTATCACGTCAATTTACGTGAATGATATTGTAAATAATGTCATGTATGTCTTTTAATTTTTACAAATCAATTATCACATTAATTTTCATTCATAATTTAAAAGTTCAAGGGTTAAATTGTAAATTTTCAAAGTCTTTTTACACAATTGAAACCTACCCTAAAGTTAAAGAGTGTTTTGTATACTCTAAAGTTTTAAAAATTATGTACATTGATGATTGTTTTTTGCTTCGCATTTGTTAGGAACGTTCTACAAAATTGTATACAAGTTTTATTAAAATAGTTACGCTAAATTACTATTTAGGTTCTAATAGTTTGAACTTGGTATGTGGTCTTTTGGGTGAAACCAAAGTAAAGTCATGAGGGCTATGTTCAAAGTGGACAATATCATATCATAGTGGAGATGTTTGAATCATCGGGTGTCAATCACAGATATTGATGAGGCTCCAAATGATATAGTCATAATTAGTTAGTGAATCCATGGTTGAGCTTTGCTAGCGCAAGTGTAATTCGGGATGACTATCTGAGGGTCGTGGTTGAGCATTAAAGATAATATGCTCAAGTGTAATACGATGCCGAGGGGGTACTTTGTTTGAGGGGAGGATTGTTGGGAGCAAAGTAGACTCAAGTGTGGTACTTTGTTCGAGGGAAAGATTGTTAGGAGTACAAAATATCCCACATTGACTAGATAAGGGAAATATCCTGGGTATATAAGGGAAAAAACTACGAGAGCTATGCCCAAAGTGGACAAAATTATACTATTGTGGAGATGTCTGGATTCCTTGTCCTTAACACAAGAATTTGAAAATATGGCCACTAGTTGATGCACGTGCGTCAGACTCCCCTTGCGTCGATGAAAATTCGTCGATAAATAAAAAAATTATATTAATTACCGACGCCAGTTTGGACCGCGTCGGTAAATATTATAATTGTCGACGCCACGAGGTCGACGTCGGTAACGACCAACCCCTTTTGCTTAGGGCGGTCGACCGCCTATACCGACGCATTATGAATAACGTCGGTGATGGGCATCTTTACCGACGCGATGAGTGAGAGCGTCGGTAAAAGATTTGCAGCCCTAACTTATACGTTTTTCCTTTTCTTCTTCGACCGCAAATCATTTTTTCTCTCATCTTCTCTCCCGATCGCCGCTCGCTACCGCCGTTGACCTCACCGCTGTAGTCGCCGCCCTTCTCCTCACAGTCGCCGTCGTTATTTTCTCCTCATCGTTATCCTTTTCTCCTCACAGTCGCCGTCGTTATTTTCTCCTCACCGTCGTCGCCGTTGTCTTCAATCACGCTTTCGAAGGCACACACACACATATATATATACACACACATATAAACCATTCATTTAAATTCAAACCTCATCAAATAAACCATTCATTATCAAATAAATCATTCCTTTAAATATCGTTCTATTTCAAATCAAAATCCAATAATCCATTGAGCTTTAAATTCTCTTTGGCCTACTTCAAATTGTTAAGAACTTCAATAATCGCCAACAAGAGCATAACTCTACTGACATGATATATGAACTAGTGACTATGAGGTTTTAGGTTTGATTCCGTACCCCACACATGTTGTCAAAAAAAAAAAAACTTCAATAATCATTTTACTCCTAATTCGGTGACTTCACGACAACAATTGCAAGTGAATCGTCGATGGAATCAAATTCCTCTCCACCATTTTCGATCTTCACTTTCAAAGGGTCGAAGAAAATTTCAGAAGAGTGGAGCTCGAGCTTGTAGAACCTCTAACATCTCAATTCTCTTCTTATGACTGAGAAATTGCACCAATGACCTTCGAGTTGCTTGGGAGAGACGAAAAACTCTACATTAGTCAGATATTGTCCGCTTTGGGACTAAACCCTCCTGACATTGCTTTTGATTCTTCCCCAAAATGTCTCATACCAATGGAGAATGTTGTACCTAATTATACCCATGTTCTTCCCCTCTTCTAACCAATGTGGGACTTTGGTCGCACTCCCAACAATCCTCCCCTCGAACAAAGTACCACCTCCCCCTCCCCTCAAATAGTCATCTATCCGTCTAGTTCTACTCTTATCTAGGCCAACTCCTTTACCGGAGCATACCGTACGATAGAGCTCAACCATGGATTTTCACCAATGACTACGACCTTTGAGGCTCACCAGACTCACCATATCTTTGTTTTGCACCCGAGGATTCTACGAACACGACTAAGTTAGGGGCATGACACTGATACCACTTGTTAGAGACAACATAACTCCACATATCTCCACATTGGTATGATATTGTCCACTTTAAGACTAAACCCTCATGGCTTTGCTTTTGGTTCCACCCCAAAAGGCATCATACCAATTGATAATGTTGTCCCTAATTATACCCATGATCTTCCCCTCTTCTAATCAATGTGAAACTTTGGTCGCACTCCCAACATATTTTCTCTGGTTGGATATAACTGGATAACGTGCATGTAAGTCGTGTCCAACCTTCTAGAGTATCGGTAGATGCACATCAATGAAGTGGATTTTAGCTTGGCTATCAGGTGGCATGTCTACAATGAGGATTGTGATGCATCCAATGGTATTTTTGATATCATATTTCTAGCTTTTTGGTCATTTATTCAATAAAAAAAATCAATTTTATTTTTGATCATTCCTCCTTTTTTGCAAAATTCCTTCCATCTTTATTTGAATAGCTTCAATAATTAGTTCAGACACTTTTTTTGACTCATTGATTTTAGATTATGTTTAGGTAGTTTCGTGGTTGGATCGAGCCAGATCCTAAAAGTTGGCCAGATCAAACAGATTTCTTTTATGACTTTTTTTTTTTTTTTTTTACAATTTTGTGACTTTGATTTTAAATGCTTTGTTGATTGAATTTAATGTTATTTTATTGGTTGATTTATAGAAACTTTTCTAATTCTGAGTTTATGATGAAATATTATTTCCCACTTAAATATTTAATTTAACCAAAGGAGGAAATTTTCAAGATCTAAGTCAAACTTTCATTCAAACGAATGTTTGGAACACCCATTTTGGGAGACTATATAACATTTTTTTCACCTCATATTTCATAAATGTTGTTAAGTTTCAAATATTTCAAATATTACGACTTTAATATGATTCATTTTTTTTTCAATCCAATATTTGTCTCTTATTTTCGAAAATCATAACAAAATAATTATAAAAAATTATATACTTTATATTCCATAAATATGTTATCATTTATTATATATTCTTGTGTATAAGTCCTATATACTACTCTTCATTCATTTTACTAAATATCATTTTAGGTTTTCCTTATTTGTATTATCCAAGAATTTGGAAAATATTTCTTAAACTCAATATTTTAGCCATTAAAGTTTGAGTTTAGTATAAAAAATAATTCATTAATTTCGAAAATATTTTAAGTTTGTGGGGTTCGATTCCGCCCTAAGACAAAATTTCAAAAAAATTATCAAACAACCACTTGGTGCAACGGGTGAGTGAGCGCATCACCTAGATAGCCCAGAGTGAGGGTTGATTGATCTGCACAGGTGCAACAAAGCACGCAGGGCATGAATGATTTAAAACCTGCACGTGTGCAACAAATATAGAGAAAAAATACATTTTACTAATCACATATTAATCTTTTGCTACTTTTTTCAAATTTACAACCAAACACAATTTTCAAAATTTAAATTCAAATTTAAAGTTTTTAAATTAGAACCAAACAAATTTTTAGATATAATAAAAATAAGATTTTTTTTTTAAAATTTTCTACTAAATTCTTTGTTTTGAAAAATTGTTTTCAAATCACGAACCAAACGAGGCCAAACATCTTATTAACTCAAAACAGAGAAAAAAAAATTAAAACTAAAAAACGAAGAAAGACAAAGAAAATCAATAGATGAACAAACTGCGGTGTTGCGGAGGAGGGACCAAACAAAAGAGAGAAAGAAGGCTCCCGAGAACCACAATTGGGGAACGAAGCAGTTGATATGGCGGAGGAGAGACTGAACAACGACCAAAAAAATATTGAAAGAGAGAGAGGTAGGACTAAATCGGTGGAGGCACAAAAATAAAGTGAGTCTAACTAGGTTAAAACTTAAAAACAAGCGTGATTTGCATAAACAGAAACCGAACCAAAATTTATCGGTTCAGGTCGATTTCTATAAGTGCACAATTTTTCGGGTCGATTCAGTTTCTTATCCCCTTAGTATATCGGTTCACGTCGGTTTCTTACACCTTTCATATTTACTATTGACAGACTATTCTAACTACCGATTATTTGAAATCCTAACCGTTCCTAAGAAGTGACATTATTGTCTTTTGAAAAAGAATCTCATAGCTAAATTATATAGAGACCCTATACCCCACAAGAATGAGTGAGTTTTTATTTTAATTTTTATAATTTGGAGAATAATATATTAGAAAGATGAGAGTTGAATTTAAAAAGAAGTACAAAATAAGTATACGGAATATATTGGATAAATGCAATAATATGAATTAAAATTGTGGTGTTTATTGGCAGACACTTTCAGTACTCTTTCTCTATACTTTAGCTGGCAATTGGAATCTCACCCCTATTTACACCTTTTTCCTTACTCTATCAAACAACCTTCAATTATTTTCCTTATACTATTCTATTCTTTCTTCTCAAAATTTTTTTTAAAAAAAAAAAAACATCCATTTTACTTAGATAGCGATATTCACGTGGAGCGTGTTTAAAATGTGTTTGATAATATATTTATAGACCATAAAAATATTTTTTTTTTTGCAACGTTATTTTAATTAAAGCAAGGATTGAACCCATGACCTCATAGTCACGGACACAACCTTATGCCAATTGAGCTATGCTCAGTTTGGCTAGCAAAAAATTGCCTTTATGGGTGGTATATAATGCAGTTAAATATTTTAAATCATTCATGCCCCGTGCAGGATCACAATCAACCCCACTCTGGGCTTATCTAGGTGATGCACTCACTCATTGCACCAAGTGGTTGTTTGATAATTTTTATGAAAATCTTGTTTGATAATTTTTATGAAAATCTGCCCCGCTATCTTAGGCGGAGCGCTCACCCACTGCACCAAGTGGTTGTTCGATTACCATAAAAATAGTTATAGCTACCAACTAAATATTAAGTTGAATTTCAACTATTATTAATTAATTTATTATCATATTTGCATTACGTATAATTATTGTTTTAGAATATCATATAATTTATAATATATTATAGGAAAATTGTATCACGTGTCAATTTAGAATAAAATAATTACAAATATAGTACTTTTTGAGTTTTTGTTTTTTTAGCAAATATGACAATTTTTATCTATGCTATCAGTGATTGCTACGGATACACTCTTATTTTTTTATAGAATTTTAATCAATGACTATCAGTGATTGCTACCAACACACTTCTATTTTTTTTATAGAAATTTTTCAATGGCTATAGTGATAGTAGTCTATCAGTGACTATCCCTGATTTTTTTACCATATTTACAAAATGTTTTATGTTTCGTTATATTTGTCATTATTTTGGATCGGATGACTATTTATGCAACCAGTCCTATATTATATTATATATTTTTTAATTTAATAAAAAATAAAAATAAATTTATAACATGAAATACTATATTTATCACAGTTTTTATCGTAATGTAATTATGCATTTTAAAATTTAATCTCTATCATAGAATTAAAAAAAAAAAAAAAAAAAAAAAAAATCCCAAATCAATATTTGTTCTATATTATTTATCATGTGGCTTTAGATACTATTATTGTTGGTGATTTAAATTTAATTTGACACAAGTGGGTGGAATCCCCCAACTATATACTTCTTTTTGTTCTTTTCACATTGCCATGTGCTTAAGAAATTTAGGAAGTTGTTTCACTTTCCTTTCCAATTCTCTCAATTGGACTCTCTTTACAAAGAAAAAAATATTGTGAAGAAGAGAGCTAGGGCACACTTGAATTGGACCTCTCCAAGTGTCACGAGATGATGTTCTTTATTAGATATTATGGGGTTTCATCTTAAAATTAATTGACAATTAGAGGAGTAACTTATGTATCTTATATTGTGAGTGAAGTCCCTTCATCTTTCTAATGTAAGATCCTCAACATCCTCCCGACGCAACATTTATGTAGTGTCGGGAGAAGACCAAGCTTTTCCCGACGACACCTAATTACCGTTGGGAGAACACACTTTCTCTCGACAGTATCATATACGCGTCGGGAGAAGGAACCATCTCCCGACGATGATTTGTGTCGTCGGGAGAAATTGCTTCTCTTGACCATTTTTTTAGCATTGGGAGAAACAAATTTTCTTGTAGTGATATACAATCAAAATTAATTTTATGAATGATTAAAGACATATATTTGGGTCAATATGAACATAACTCAACCCTAATTAGCCTATATTCCTTTCGAAAAGTGATGATTTAATCAATAATTTTGAAGGACACATTTATATTGTGTTTAGCATGTGCAAAGCTCCATGAATTTTGGAGGTTATTTTGGCATCTATCTCCACTAAGTTGGTTTAAAGTGTTTAAAGTTGAAGTAAGATGAAAAAGTAGTCTTTGTTAGTTAGTTAAGGTCTTTTTCCTTCTTTTGTTATTGTGCTTTTCAAGTGGACTCACCAATGCTATTCACTCAATTATTTTGCTTCCAAGCTTTGCCTGTCAACATCTATTGTTGGACAACAATTATTCGTAATTATTATTTTTTTTTAAGTACATTGGGAGTGGAGGATTCGAACCACAGACCTCTTGATTGTTCAACACATATTAATTAACATAATTCAATAAAGTATATTATATTTTCGATCAAAATGTCAGAAATTTAAATCCCCACTTTAACATGTCGAAAACTAAAAAAATAAGATCATAACTACACTACCAAAGAAGGCTTGGGCTGAGTCAAGTTAACTCAACCCAATCGAACTCAAATAGTTCACTTGAGTTAAACAACTCAAATTTAGTAACCTAAAATTCTATTATTTTCAACAAAATTCTTTTTTCCTACCATAATTGTGTTCCGATTTAAAATTTCAAAATAAATATTTTGGAACAAGGGACAACCTTTTTTATTGGCAGGTTTGAAAAGAGGTCAAACATATTTTTTATTTAAAAAGGACTAAATATTAGAATTTAAAACAATATCCTGAACTAAAATATCCTCTCCAAACCCTAAATACTAAATCTTAAAAAAAAATAAAAAAAATTGTTCCATTTTTGACAATTCTTCAGAAATTTTTATTTTTATTTTTGTTTTTTTGACATTTTTTCAAAAGGATGCCAAAATCTTAGGCCCGGTTTGGTTCGTGATTTGAAAACAATTTTCCAAAATAAATAATTGAGTAGAAAATAAAAACAAATTCCTTATTTTTATTATATCTAAAAATTTGCTTGGTTCTAATTTAAAAACTTTAAATTTGAATTCAAATTTTAAAAATTATGTTTGGTGGTAAATTTGAGAAAATAACAAAAGATTAATATGTGCTCAGGAAAATGTATTTTATAAAGAAAAAATAATTTGATCTAATTATTTCTTATTTACGATTTTTGGAGTATCTTTTTTGTTGTGAGTTGGATCAATTTTTTTTGCAATATCTTATCTCTTAGTTTTGGAAGACTGAATCTCGTATTTCCATAATTTTGAAAACGAAATTAGAAAACAGTGAAAATAATATTTGTTGTTTTTTTAAATCCGTCAACTTTTTAGTTATTTTTTAAAATAATTTTTAAAAATAAATATACCACACCATTCACATCATTTTTCTTGTATTTTTAATTTTTGAAAACATAAAAATAAAAACCGATCCCGACCCGGGGCTTAGCCATTTATACCTATTTCCCAAATATTTTTCGACAAAGAAGCAAGCCGGGCTAGAGAAGTATTTTGGGCCACCATGGGCCTTTCCACAAAAATTGGTCTTACACACATAAGCATGCTGCTGAGCATGGTTCATTTTTCTCCTAAATAATTAATTTAAGGATTCTGTGTATTATTTCGTTTTTTTTTATATCATATATAATTAACTTTTTTTTTTAGAAATTAATATTATATCTTTATAAGTGGGGTGTGAGATTCGAATTTCTGATCTCTCGATCGAAGATACATACTTTAGCTCAAGTAGTAGATTCAAACATCTGACCTATTGATCGATGATACATACTTTATACTAGTTGAGCTAAACTCACATGGTGTAATTATTTTCGCTATTCACTTTATCTATTTAGAGTTATTTATTTTTTAACATTTAAAAGAAAAGTTTTCAACCTACTAGGGTTTATAATGTGATCATATGAGCTAGTAAGCAGATCAAATATACCTTCAAATTATGAGCATTAATGATATCTAATTTAATTAAAGGTTTGATAGTTATTAATTTAATACTACACTAAAAACTAAAAACTTGGAGTAATACAAATTGAGTAAAATTTGGTTGCTGCCTGGGCTACAAGTATCTCTTGCAGCCCAACACCTGCTACGATTTGATTGACCGAATATTTATATTATTTTTTAAATAAAAAAAACATTTGACGCTGTTTACTTAGATTTTTTTCTTCCGTAACTTTCCCTTTCTTCTTCGGTCAGATAAACAACTTCTCCTATTTTCTCTCTCTTTCTTCCACCCATGACCTTTGTTTTCAATTTCATCTCTCACTCTCTTCTTTTCTCTACAATAAGTATTTTTTTTTCTTTTTTTTGGTTAAATATTTTTTTTAACGCCGTAAGATTTGCAATCCTCTAAAGAATATATCTAGACAAATAAAATCTTTTTTGTTACTATTTTTTTTTTGGAATTTTTCTTAAAAAAAATAAAATTCAACGAGCTTTCCCTTTACCAACCTTAGATGAATCTAACTGTGAAATTTCCCACTCTTTCTTTCACTTCCTCTAAAAACCCACTTGAAAATTTATGTTTATATAACACATAATGCAAATTTCAAATAACCCCAATTGAAACTCTATGGCCTTGAAGTTTGGAGTGCAGAGAAATAAAGAGAGAGAAAGTAGGAGAAGTTAATTTGATGGAATAAAAAAAGGAAAATTACATAAAAAAACCAAGTAAACGGCGTGAAATATTTTATTATTATTTAAAAATGGTTTAAATATTAGTCAATCAAATCATGACAGGTGGTTGAGCTGCAAAAGATATTTGTAGTCTAGGCAGCAACCAAGTTTTACTCATACAAATTATGTCCATAAATATAATCTTTACATACAATTATTATTATTATTTTTAAGTTAAATTTGGGTGAAAATTCTAAATTTGTCCAAAATATATGTTTATGACTATACTCGATTTGATTACCTGATTTATGATTGGTAATTAAAGTTAAGATAAAATATTCATCTTAAAGTATTATGGATTCTCTATTAAATAATCTGTTTAATAATCTAATATCCTTAAAATAAATATGAAAAAAAAAAAAAAAACTGGTTACGGCTCTATCAAAATAATGATAAGGATGAGAAAGTGGTCCGATCCCATTATTGAAAGTGAGCTACATTTTATACTTATCTGAATTTTACCATTAGGATATTCTTCTTAATTATTGGAAAATGATTTTTTATTTTATTTTAGTTATCATCTAGAAGTCGGATAATATTTTCATTAGTTTTATATTTTTAACCCGTTGAATTATATATTTTTAATCGGTTGAATTATGTTGATGTTGTTGGAGGTTAACAATTAACCCATCTTAAAAATATGATAAATTTTACAAAAATAAATTGTAAAGCATTTTTGCAAAACATTAATTAGTACTAAATCGAGGGCTGTTTTTTAATAATATTGTATTTTTTTAAAACTTATTATAAAAATATTGTAAGTTTGAAACTATTTATAAAAATATTGCACTTTTAAATGGAGGTCGTCTTTTAAAGACGACCTCCCCACGCAAGCAAATGTCGTCTTTTGAAAAGACGATCTTGCTCCACGTGGATGAAGGTCGTCTTTTCAAAAGACGATCTATGTCGTCTTTTCAAAAGACGACCTCTCCACGCAAGCAAATGTCGTCTTTTGAAAAGACGATCTATGTCGGATAAAGGTCGTCTTTTCAAAAGACGATCTTGCTCCACATGGATGGAGGTCGTCTTTTCAAAAGACGATCTCCATGGTTGACTTCTTTTATTAAAAAAATGATATCTTTTTTTAACCAGATATTCAAAATTTTCAAAAAATGTAGGGTTGAAAAGCTAACAGCGAGAGCTTCAATTTGATACAATTTTCAAAAAAGGTATGGTTGAAAAGCTAACAGCGAGAGCTTCAATTTGATACTTGGTTTTACTATTTTTGGAGTTGTGTATCAAAAGATAGAGACCATCGAAGTTGGACTATAGTTCTGCAAATTTCAGAACTGAAGATTCTTTTGAGGAATGCATTAAAAAAAATTGATATCTTTTTATCCAGATATTCAAAAACTTCGAAAAGGGTACTGTTGAAAATTTAACACAGAGAGCTTTAATTTGATACCTAGTTTCACTATTTTTGAAGTTGTGTATCAAAAGATATATATATCGTCAAAGTTATGAAAACTTCACTAAACCCATAACTGAAGATACGACTGAAAACTTCAAAACTATAGCTAAACTTCGACGATCTGTATCTTTTAATACACAACTCTACAAATAGTAAAACTAAATATCAAATTTAAGCTCTCTGTGTTACCTTTTCAACCGTACCTTTTTCAAAAAAATTTAATATCTGGGTAAAAAGATGTCAATTTTTTAATGCAGTCCTCAAAACAATTTTCAGTTCTGAAATTTGCAGAGTTATAGTCCAACTTCGATGGTCTTTATCTTTTGATACACAACTCCAAAAATAGTGAAACCAGGTATCAAATTGAAGCTCTCGTTGTTAGCTTTCCAACCATACCTTTTTTGAAAATTTTGAATATCTAGGTAAAAAGATATCATTTTTTTAATAAAAAAAGTACGTACCCATGGAGGTCGTCTTTCCTCCATCCACGTGGAGCAAGATCGTCTTTTCAAAAGACGAACTTTGCTTGCGGGTGGACATTTCAATATTTTTATAAATAGTTTCAAACTTACAATATTTTTATAATAAGTTTTAAAAATTACAATATTATTAAAAAACAGTCCCAAATCGAGTCTAACTTAATTGACATAAAATTATGCTCGATCAAAGCTTCAATCCTCCATTTCGCATTAAATAAATACTTTTATAAAAAAATAATTAACTAATAGAGTTTTAAAATAACATGACCAACTTAAGTCCTATTAGCAGAAAATTATTATTATTATTATATATTTTGTCTGGTTGATTAACAATTGATAATATTATTTTTCAAAAAAATCTTTAAATTAACATGTAAATTAGGTAGAGTGAGCATAACCGTAATTGATATGTAATTTTTTTTTTTTAAAGTATTTTAATTAATACAAAAATTATTGAACCCATGACTTTTTTATGTCAATTGATCTATGTCGGTTTGACAACTTCACTCCTTTCTTTGACATACCCTACCTTTATTGTATAGAAAAAATAAATATAAAACCTTAAACCAAACAAAGGTTACATGGTCACAAACTCAAGTTTATATAACTAACAAAAGTTAGAAACCAAACATCTAACAAAATTAAAAAAAATACTTTATCCAAAAAAAAGTTACCGAAGATGAAAAATTAAAAAATACTAAAAATAACACTTTTAACATAAACTTAAGTATAATTAAATATTTAAAGGATATCACTATTTTTTTTTTTTTTGCAACGGTATTTTAATTAAAGCGAGGATTGAACCCATGACCTCATAGTCACGAGCACAACCTTATGTCAATTGAGCTATGCTCGGTTTGGCTTCACTAACCTTTTTAGTAAATGAAACGTTTTAATTCTCACTAAAAAAACGTTATAATACATATACTACTTAAAAAAAACAAAGTATACTTCCAACCATGTTAGCTGCTCAAAACTCGAGGCAAAGCTAACTAGGAAAACATACACACCAATAGTTAAACAAGCATAGTGAAAATTAACCAAAATTTTATTCTCTTAGAAGTAGTAGTGTGACATCAAATCAAATATATATATCAAAGTATATAGGCAGATTAGAGGTAGATAGGGTATTAGGCAAAATAATCCACTAGATTTAGAGCCACCATTATTTTTTTTTACTGAAATGTCAAACAACACAATTACAACCAAAGTTTAACAAAGCTCACAAATCAAGACATAAACTTACCATTTGATTACAACATTAGCAAGAACCTTATCTCTACTGATCAACTTTTTTCTATCAAGACAACCAAATCTATCTCTAATGTCCTGCTTAATCAACTCATTAACAAATTTAACAGGTTAAAATATTTGCTAAAAAAACACACAAGTTTTGGTTGCACCAAATGAAATAGACAACCGCAACAATGACAGCAGACAACACTTGATGTTGTAAATCAGACCTCAGTTGCCCAATCCAACACTTCCAATAAAAAAAATCAGAAGTCATGTTGTGTAACCTAACCATCCATAAACCATCTTTAATAACGCAACAGAGAAATGAGAAACAAAGAATAAACGGTCATAACTCTCCAAAAAATCAGTACATACTGTACAATACGGAGAAGCAATGAAGATTTGCAAGTATAAAAGTTTATCTCTAGTCAACAACTGAGAATTCACCATCTGCCAAATAATGAATCTATGATTAGGAATCGAGAGTCTACACCACACAACTCGAGCATAATCAATCTTCTCAACTCCAAGAAGAGATTTATAAAATTTGCTTAACATAAATCTTACATTAGTCTCAGCAGTCTGCAACATGGTTTTAGAAATGGTCAAATACCGATAGCTACCATTTTCATATGTACTAAAACAAGATTTTTTTTTTTTTTTTTTAAAAATATACACATCCCAAATTATAATTCAAACCATTCATCTCTTCTTCCATGTAGCACCCTAAAATCAGAGCTCCTTCACTTTTAGCCTGGCATTTCTTCATATATTAATACACTTTCATTTTGACTGCCATCATTATCACTTACAAAAGCATATAAATTAAAAGATAATCTTTATTTGATCTTTGCATTTAAAGTAGAGATTTTGTTATAAAATTAGGAAATGGGTGTGTCTTGTTGAACACTAAACTTAGTGCCCTTTTGCTATTTTTAGGGTTTTTTGGCTTTGAGCTGTATGCCATAAGCATTAGGTTCTCTCTTTGGTTACTATTTTCTCATTTCTGACATCATTTTTTTGGCTTCTTATATTGCCTGCCTTTTATTCTTTCTACATTGCTACCTATTTGTTGATTCACAAAAGGATTTGCTTTTATCCTCCTGCTTCACTAGTTTTTGTTTACATCTTTGATTAATTATGCGATTATGCGACTCGAAAGGTTAAAAATTCGAGTCTGCATTTAGTACGTAAGTTTACTTATTTTGAGATATGAGTTATGCGTTTATGCGACTCGAAAGGTTAAAAAATCGAGTAATGCAAGATAAAATTTAATGAAATTAAAAGTTTAAGATACAAACGTACACTTTACTAAGTAATTTAAGCGTAAATTTGATATTTTCACTTTTCTTATAATCGTTTATATATGAAACAAAATCTATATTATTGCAAATGTTAATAAGTGTAGATGATATTACTCTCTTTACTAATGCAACTCATATTCAACAATTATAGACTTAATATAATTAAGTTAAAAATTGTACTTTGGATCCTTGCAATATTTTTTTTGGATTTGATCAAGTACAAAATACCAACAACAAGCACTAGGCATTATGCTCTCTAGAAAAGTATATGCTTGTAAACTTCTCAAAAAAAAAAAAAAAAAAAAATCTAGAATAATTCTAGGTGCAATTCCTATCAGCACGCCTAAGGCTACTTTCAACTCAAAGTTGCGCTATAGATATATACCTCACTTCAATATCTCACACTCACACGACCTGATATAGCGTATCGATACAAACGTGTGTTAACATGTTCAACAACTCAAATCGAGTATCATAAAGAGCTTTGGAACAAATCACTTGTGATATATGTTGATAGAATCAAATAATAGATCTGTTTTATAAAAATAATCCTCTAAGTTTGTATGTCTTATGTGATGTAGATTGGGGTAGATGTCCTTTCGAAGAAGGAAGCACTAAAAAACTTTTTTATATTCTTTCATAATCTAATTTCATTATTTTTGTAGTCCTCTAGAAAGCAAATTATTAATGGTCGTAGCTAGGAATATGAGATATCAAGCTTAATATATTATATACCAAGCTATGGCAAGAATAATATATAGTTGAATTAACATGGTTTATATATCTTCCTTCTTTCTTCTCAAGATCATCATGTCATCATAACTACGTTACTATCCTACACGTCTATAAAACTTTTCATTCAACGTCAAAAATAAAACATTTTAAGACGAGGGTTACTGATTGTAATAGTTGTAAATATTAAATACTATTGGAGTCAGTATAGTTACTTTATTGACGGTGAATTATAATAGTCAGTAGGTCAAACACAGACTGTATTATAATCTATTGAGGATCCCACATCGGAAAGATAAAGGGACCTCACTCACAATATAACATACATGGACTACTCCTCCTATTATCAATTGATTTTAGAATGGAACCCACCATATATAATATGGTATCAGAGCCCACGAAGCCCAAACGTGTATTCTGTCAAAAAGTTGGATTCGACCCAAGATCTTGAACCCAAAGAGGGGGACATGCATCGGGATATTCTGTCAAAAAGTTGGATTCGACCCAAGATCTTGAACCCAAAGAGGGGGACATGCATCGGGACATATTGAAGATCCCACATCGGAAAGATGAAGGGACCTCACTCACAATATAACATACATGGGCTACTTCTCCTATCACCAACCCCATGATGTATAATATAATTCTAAGTCGGTGTCCCCAAACATTTGTTTGATTTATTTAATTATAATTAAAAAAAAATATTTACAATTTCATTAAATATGACATCCATCTCTTACACCTATTTTTTTTCCTACCATTTAAATGGAAAAAAAATTATAATTGAATATAATTGTTTTTTTTTTTTGTTTTTTTTTAAATGTATTTAATTAATGGGCGTGATTGTTTGGTAATTTTTTAAAACTCCGAACAAGTGCAAGATCGAACTCCCACTCTGGATTGAGCTATTTGCACCATTTGATTTGTTTGATAATTTTTAAAATTTTCTAACTAAGGCAGGATCAAACCTCCACTATGAACTATCTAGGTGATGCACTCACTCGTTACATATAATTGTTAATCGTGTTTTTTTCTTTTTTTTGGTACCAAATTACCAATTATTAAAATAGCACAACACTAGTAGCTATCAATAGTTAATAGTAATATATATAAACCATTTATTAAAATTAAATATAATGATATAATAATTATAAAAAAAAAATTAAAAAAAAAAAAAAAAAACTATTAGCTATGTCAAAAAGCCCTAGTAGCTATCAATATGATCTTCCAATGGAAAGTATCAAAACCACTCCTTTTTCTCCTTCTTACATGATGCCCAAACTATTATTTTATAGTATACTTTACCAACAAAAGGAATCACAAGAAAATGGATTTAGGTACGGACCCTTGTACTATATAATATGTAATAATTGTTACAATAGTAACCGAGTATTTAAAGTGAAATTACATCATACCATAGAGTTGTTCCTTTTACAGATTTGATAACTTCCTACCTCATTCAACCATTTCCACATTTGACATCATGAAAATCGAATATTATTCGGCACGAGCTGAGTGAACTTAACTGATTGATGCATGTCGATGTTCTATCCCTTTCTTTTTCTTTTTTAAGCCTTCTCGAACAGATTCTAATACTTCTTGATGGTAAATATGTGAATAGATGAATTTTGAACCAATGAATTTCGCTTTAGAACAAAATCATTAGAATTATGCTTTATGAACTATAGTCTGCTTTTATCCATACAATTTTCCTACCCTAAAAAGAAATCACTATTTTTGGTTGGTTGGGTAAATAAAAAATTGAATTCCCAACACATTTTATTTCTTAACAATACAATATATTTTTTTTTTAATAAACTATTTGTTATTGATTATGTATAAAACATTGCAAAAACATTTCTCGATGAAAGATAATTCGCCACCATACACATCTAGAGACATATATGTGTTTTTTTTTTTCGTGAGTGTCCGGGCCAGCTTACGCGCATCACGACTAATCTCACGGGACAAACCGTCTGACCCTACAACATTTGGCTGCAAAAAAAACCCGTAAAAAATTAATTTCTAGATAGATGGACACCAAAGATTGAACTCATTCCCTCTAGGAAGGCATTGAAGACATATATGTCAAGATGAAAACTTAGAATTTACATAAACAATAATACATTGCCAATGCAATCATCAAGGGTTAGTCTCAATTATTGGTGGTCGCCTACCTAAAACTTATTTTCCTATGAATTTTCTTGACAGTCAAATGTTGTAAGGTCAGACGGTCTGTCCCGTGAGATTAATCGAGGTGCGCGTAAACTGACCAAAATACTTACGGATATAAAATGAAAAAATAATGCAATGCCAATGTATATTTTAGACAAATTTGTCGACTATATACATATCGTCAAGAACACAATAATATTGCTCAAATATTTCCTCCAACTTAAAACAAATCAAACCTTAGGTTTATTGAGAATTGCTAGGAAAAGGATCAAAAACAACACTCAAAGCTAAAAATCAAGAACCAAAATGATTCCAAAGTTGGAAACAATATTTTACCATAATATACCATGTGTTAGAGTAGCTTCCTATAGTAATAATTGAGATTCTTATTTTTTTTATTTATTTTTTCCTTTCTTCCTTAATTCAACAATATTTAGAGTGGGAGGAAAATTCGAAACTCCGATATCTTGATGAATGATGATCGAGCATCAAAACCAATTCATAATCACAATGAAGCGACAAAAAAAAATTCGAACAAGTAAAAACAGTTAGCCAACTTTTTATTGATGACAAAAATGAAAGATTACAAGTAGCTAGAGATGAGAGAAGAAATGGGCATTGGGGAAAAGAAGAAGAGGAAGAAAGAAGAAGCACTTTTGATTTAAACAGCAAGAGTTTGGCTTTCAGGGTCAGAAACACGAGCTTCATAGAATTTAGCAATAAAAGCAGAAGCTTTACGATCAATTCCAGGCTCAGCCACCCATCTTCTATCTTCATCACTTGGCCACATCCTTCTTCTAATTTCAGCACTTTCATCCCAATAAGCACTTTCATAATTGTTATTATCTCTACCTCCCATTGGGAAGCAGCAGCTTTTCAATATGCTGCAGATTGAAAAGCACTTCAAAGACTTTGATCTCCCCCCCATGCTATGTAGAGATCTCTCTCTCTCTTTTTCTTCCTTTTTTCTAGCTAATTTCTATGTGCTTTTTTTCTTTAAGAAAGCACTTCCCTCCAAACACTAGCTCCCAAATGGTGCTTTTCTCTTTGGTTTCTAAGCTACAAAAGATAGTGGAATAGTTGGAGGCTGTGCAGTCACAATGGGAGAGAATATATTGGTTGCTTCAGTTTTTATAGTGAGAGATATGAAGAAGCTTTTGCTTTTGTGACAGCCTGTTCAAGTTTTTTTTTTTTTTTTTTTTTTTTTTTTTTTTTAACTCTACGTCACGAGACGATACATCGTGCCATTTATCTATGCTCTTTTGTTGAAGTTGGTGATTCTAAAAACAAAAAATTTAAAATAAATAATTAATACAATTTATTTAATGTTTTCATATATATATTTGATAGTAAATTTAAAAATTAGCTATGTTTATAAGATATTTATGAATCATAAAATTATAGTTACTAACTAAATATTAGATTGAATATAAATTAATAATATATTTTTTTGTTATATATTTTTGTATAATTATTATTTTACAAATAATATTATATAATTTGTCATGCATTTTACTACACATACTTTAATCTAATATAAATGAATTGTATTTATGACTTGAAATAATATATTTATTAAAATTTTATCTTTTTAAATATAATTCTATATTTTAAAATTTAAAATTTGGATAGACTGAAAAACATAAAAATACAACGTTGTTTTCAAAATTTATACTATTTTGATCACAAAATATTGAAACAGTTTTCACAAACAGGATTCAAATGACATCTATCAACGCATTTTTTATCGAACTAAACAAATCTAAGAACATAAAACAGAATTCAAGTTACATATCAAACTCGCACGGTTTTTTTTTTTTTTATTTTTTTTTTATTTATTTTTTTTTTTTTGAAGTCACCAACATCACTATTTGTCAAGAGCACAATTGTCATCTCCTTGATTGGTAGGGTGAGACATTATGATAGATACATTCACATTTTTCAAGCTCGAGTTGATTGTGACATACCTAATTTTTATTTGTTGATTGAGAGAGAGGAAAGGCAAAGAAAAATAATAGTTACTTGGGTTTTTTTTTAATTTATTTCTTTGGTTTTGTATTAGTTAAATAATTACAAGTTTAGTTTTTGAACTTTCGATTTTATATCTATTTGGTCTCCAACATTTAGAAGGTGTCAAATATGTTTCTGAATTTTTAATTTTGTATCGAATAGATCCCATCCTTGACTTATTCACCATTTTTAAAAATGTATGAACCCTACTAGATACGGAATTCAAGATTTACAATCATATTAGATATAAAATTCAATTTTAAGGACTTATTAGACATTGATCAAATAGATACAAACTTAAAAGTTTATGGACTAAACTTATAATTTAACGAAACCATCAAGGATTGACCTAGTAGTCATAAAAAACATTGGGACTTCAATGTCGTCGTAGAAAGAATGAGTTCAATCCTTGGTGGTCACCTAATCTAGAAATTAATTTCCTACTTCTTGCCAGCCAAATGTTGTAGGGGTCAAACGTTATAATTTGGGTGGACTCCCAAACATCTCCTAAGTTATGCGATTGGCTTTTTTAAGATAGTTTAAGAGTTAAAATAAGATTTTTAAGAAGATAATGGTATAATTGAGTATATTTTATATAAGGTTTTTATTATTATTAATTTTTTACCGAAGAAATGGACGGCCAGGATGAACTGACATGACTTAGCTTGTTAAGATAAGGGTACTACGTAGGCTTTGAAACGTAATAAAATGAGACTAAAAGCACAAAGATTATTGTCCTCTGCTTTTTTATTCACTCCACAACTTTTCTTTCTTCCTTATATTCTTTTGCTTTTCACAGACGGATTCTGCCCTAAACTTCTTGTTTAAATAATGCCTATGGAAACAAACAATTTATTTATATATTTAGGATTAAAAAATCATATCTTTAATTCTCATACAAATATAATCACTAATGTAATTTGGTTACGACCAATAAAAGTATAGCTCAACCCGCATAATATATGAATTATGAGCAAAAAAATCTCAAGTTCGAATTTTCATCTCCGTGTTGTAAAAAAAAATGTAATTTATTTATGATAATACTTCTAAAAGAACTAATTTAGTTCTTTGTAATTGAAAATATATGAACTTGGATAAAATCCCATCAAATCTTTTAAAATATTTAGTAAACTACAATTTTTTTTTTTTTTTTTTTTTGAGGTATATAAAAGGAACACTTTAAGCTTGGAAAAAACTAAGGGGAAAAAACTAAGGGGAAAAAAAGAAAAGAATATGAACTTAAGAAGTAAGGAAAATATATGGCAGATTGCCAACTTTGGCATCACTGGAAAAATTGCCAAAGAAAACTAAAGAAATCAAGGAATGATAGAAAGTTTGATCTCTCTTAGCTTTCTCACTATTTCTTAGAAAAGGTTCATGCACCTCATGCTTTTAAATAATTATAATAATAATAGTCTTTAAAAAGAGAAATATTCAATGAAACCGCTTCGATGTGGTTGTCTCTTACACTACAAGAATTTTAGGATACGTCGACGAAATTTCTCTCAACAGTTTAAATTTTGTCTGCGAAACCACCTATCTCGACAGTTTACATAAACGTCGAAAAAAAACAAAATTTTCTCGACGATTTACAAAATTCGTCGAGAAATACATGACTTATCTCGACAGTTTAAACAACTGTGGAGAAAAAAATCAATCTCTTCCGAAGATTTACAAAAAATGTCGAGAAAAAATCAATCTCTTCCGAAGATTTATAAAAACTGTGGAGAAAAATCGAAGTTCTCTCGACGATTTTTGTAAACCATCGAGAGAGATCTGATATTTCTACTCTAAATCGAAGTTCTCTCGACGATAGATTCAGAAATATGCATGTTCTCTCTAATAACTTTTTTTTTTTTTTACAACATGTAAAGGTGGGAGAATTAAACTTGAACATCCTAGTCACTAGGTCGTACATATTATGTCGATTGAGCTATGCTCATGTTTTGATCTCTAATAACTACTTGATATAAATTTAAAATATTGTGGTTGCCACTTAATAAGAGTCGAATATATAGATTCAGAAATATGCATGCCTTCTCTAATAACTCTAATAACTACTTCAACATGTTGGGGTAGGAATTGAACCTAGAACCTCGCGACACATCATGTCGTTGAACTGTGCTCTTGTTGGCCTCTAATAACAATCTACTTGATATAAATTTAAAGTATTTTTTTTATTTCTCTCTTAAACATCTAACGGCGTAAAATTGATGGTCACATCGAATAATTTTTCCTTTCAAAAGAGCTTTGTTTCTCTCTCTCTTAAATGTTGGTGGTTGGCTTTTGGGTATGGAAGAACCTTTGAAAGAAAGGACAGTGGGTTGAGGGGTTGGGGGAGTTTGTAAGAGACCTCCACAGTGCATTCAAGCTGTGTCTACCTTTCAGGAATCTAAAAGAAAAACCCTAACTCACTCTGGTTTGCACATTTTCCCATTACTTTATTCCACCTATAAATTAATGATAATAAAAATAATAATAATGATATTGTGTGTTTTGAACATCAATGTTTAATTTTGATGATTTGGTTTTATTTTAATATGTCAAAAGCTAGATATTGTCCATGTATATGGATATCTCTTGGCAGCTTCATGAGAGAGAGGGGTTAGGATAGTACATACTCTTTTATTATTTTACTTCAAAAACTCTCCAAAGTACTTAAAGTTTTTTTTTATGAGGGATTGTTTTTTAAACCAATTAAAAAAAAAAAAATAGGATTATTTTGAAACAATTTTTTTTTTTTTTTTTTCTTTTTTTATGGTATTCGGAGTGAGCGGGTTGAAGACGCGCACTCTGACCGGTCAAACTTTGCCAATTGGGTTGCGTTTCTCTTCAACCCGCGTAATGAATAAACGTTGTTTGGACTGCGCATCTTCAAACGTGCAACGACACTTAGAAAAGACAATTCTACTGACGTCGCCGCCTGCCGCTAACGCCGAATGACCATTCCTTTATGCGGCTGATGGGAGTGCACGGGTTGAAAACGCGCACCCCATCCTAAACCCTAATCCTCAATAAATTGGCCGTTTCAAACGATCAATTAAATAGGAGTGCACGGGTTGAAGAACACCCCCCCCCCCCCCCCCCCCTATTGTTCTACCATTTTTCTCACCTTTATCTAGACACCGTATTTGGTCCGGTCATTTGTTTATTATTAATAAATAATTTTTATTATTATTATTTCCTTTAATATCTTATTTAGTCATTTTTAACTTTTAAATTGGAGAAAAATAACGTTTTAATTATTTGAAAATATTACTTTTTACCTCCTTTGACAAATAAAATCAACATTTAAATGAGTATAAAATTTCTAAATTATTTTATGGTTAAAATTTGAAAATTTCTAAATCATTTTATTGTTAAAATTTGATATTCATGTAAGAGTATAAAATGTGTGTTCATTTTAGGGTTAAATTTGGTTTCAATTGAGTATAAAATTTCGAGTCATGAATGAGTTGATTCTATTTTGACATTCTCATCGTCTATAAATACAAGGGGAGAAGACTCATTCGAGGAGGACATAATAGAATATATACGAACAAAAGGCTAGCACAATAAGAAAAAATATTGATTTTTTAGAAAAGTGAAACCTCTTAGGGGCTGTTTGGTTTGAGGATTTGCAGATGTCTGGGAATAGGGATGTCTGAGAATGAGATGTCTGAGAATCAATAATGTTTGTGTTTGGTGTTGCATGAGAATGTCAGATTTTCATGGAAATAAATGATGTTTGTGTTTGGTGATGTATGTGAATATATATATATATATATATATATATATATATATATAGGGCTGGTTGCACAAACAGCAATCAGGCCCAAAATAATTGCAAATTTAACAAAGTTTAAAACCTTTTGCAAATATGGCAAAACAATCAGTGACTATCACTAATAGACTTTATGACTATTACTGATAGACTTCTATCGGTGATAGACTTTTATCACTGATAGACTATTATCACTGACAAAATTCTTTAAAAAAAGACTACTATAGCGATAGACCATACTATCAGTGATAGAAATTGTCATATCCGCATTTTTTTTAAAAAGTGCTATATTTTTAATTATTTTACTCTAAATTGAAATTTGTTACAATTTCTCTCTCTATATATATATATATATATATTTTATTGTTATCAACATTTATCATTTTTTATTTTATTTACAATTTTTTTTTCATAAAATACAAACTTAAATTTAAATATCTTAGGTCCCGTTTGATAACCATTTGGTTTTTTATTTTGGTTTTTGAAAATTAAGCCTATAAATAATACATTCACATATGAATTCCTTGGGTGTGTTATCTATCTTTTGAAGTGTTTCCAAAATCCAAGCCAAAATTTGGAAACAAAAAAAGATCGAGAAGCTTTCAAAAATTTGCTTTTATTTTTTAAATTTGGCTAAAAGTTGTTATATTTCCTTAACAAAGATAAAAGTCAGGGTAGGAATTCACATGTCACTACAAGAATTTTATATTTTCTCGACGGATGTTCTCTCGACGGTTCCATTTTCGTCGAGAGAACAAAGCTATCTCGACGCTTTTTACAATCGTCGGGAGAGTAGCATATTCTCTCGACGAAATATTCATTCGTCGAGATAACATCCGGTTCTCTCGACGTTTTGAACGACCGTCGGGAGAACGAACATCTATCTCGACGATTTTTTCATAACCGTCGAGATAGGTATTTTAAATTTTTTTTTTAAAAAATTTAATACGTTATCTCGACGGTTTTTAAAAACCGTCGAGATAACGTCTAGTTTTCTCGACGGTTTAAACAAACCGTCGAGACAAAGGGCCGGTTCGCTCGACGATTGTTTAATCGTCGAGATAAACTCAAGTTCTCTCGACGGTTTTAAGCAATCGTCGAGAGAACTGTCCATTTGTCTCGACGGTTCATATAAATCGTCGAGAGAACTGGCTGTTGTCTCGACGGTTTTAAATAACCGTCGAGAGAACCCTTAATAACCTAAGGGTTTCGTTCGTCTTCTTCATTTCGCATCAATTTCGCCGCCTGCTGATCTCTCTCTCTCAATCGCCTGCCGTCGTCGTTCCACCCATCTCCGCCACCTCGCTCCCTCGCCGCCGTCGCCTTCCCTCTCCCTCGCTCCTTCGCCGCCGTCTCCCTCGCTCCCTCGCCGCCGTCACCTTCCTCTCTCTCGCTCCTTCGCCGCCGTCTCCCTCGCTCCCTCGCCGCCGTCGCCTTCCTCTCTCTCGCTCCTTCGCCGCCGTCTCCCTCGCTCCCGCCGCCGCCCTCCCCGCCCTCGCCGTCGCCTTCTCTACCTCTATCTCTTGTCGCCGCCGCCTCCATTGCCCGCCGCCGCTGCCTCCACCACCCTAGCCCGCCGCCGCCGCCGCCTTCTGCCTCCACCACCCTAGCCCGCCGCCGCCGTCTCCTGCCTCCATCGCCCTAGCCCGTCGCCGCCGCTAGGTATTTAATTTTTTTAATTCACTGATTTTTTTTTTAACTTTGTTTTTGTATATAATTTGCTTTTGCTTTTAATTTATGATACACAGGTACCATTCGCCGCTCGCTCGCCCGCAAGACAACAGTCGTTCCCCGCTCCACGCTACTCCAAACAGCTCGATCGTTCGCCTTTAGGTATCATTTCTGCTCGCCAATTCTTTTTACGATGATTCATGGTTTTTGAATTATGGTTTCTGAATTAGGCTAATTTGTATATATGGTTAGGCTAATTTATTTTATTTTTGTAAAGTGAATGTCGTTAGGCTGAAATTGATATGTTTAGATTTTTATTCAATGTCTACAGGACTTAACTATTCACGATTCACTGTTGGGTTTGAAAATTGTAGAATTAAGAATGAATAAAGATTGGATTAAACTTAGAGATAGGTTCTCTACCGAGTACGTAGAAGGGGTTGCTCAGTTTATGGAAATGGCGAAGTCTCACGTTAACCATTTGGGGAAAACAAGATGTCCATGTAAACATTGTATGAATGGAATGTGGCAGTCTTTGGATGGGGTAGAACGACATCTATTTACAAATGGAATATCTCCCTCTTATGGTCAATGGGTATATCACGGAGAACCAAGCAACTTATCTAGGTTCAAAAATATTTCAACTAATTCAATACCCAATGATGGACTACGTACAACATCAAATTTTTTTGATGAAGAGAATGAGATTTTGAACATTCTAAATGACTTACAAACCCCAAACGTAGAAACAAGTGTTCACCAAGAAGATTTTGCAAACGGGATTCCCACTAATGTCCCGGAAAGTGACAATTCAAAACGATTTGAGGATTTAATGGCTGAAGCATTTAATGAACTGTACCCTGGTTGTACGTTATCTTCATTAAATTTTTTGGTGAAGTTAATGCATATTAAGGTTATTAACAATTGGAGTAATAAATCATTGGATATGTTGTTAGAATTGTTAAAGGACGCATTTCCAATTGGTGCATGTATACCTAGTTCATTTTACGAAGCTAAGAGGAAGTTGCGTGACTTGGGGTTCGACTATCAGAACATTGATGCTTGCAAGTATGATTGCATCTTATATTGGAAAGAAAATGCCGATTTGCAAGAATGTCCAATATGTGGTGAATCTCGGTATAAAGTTGCTGAGGAAGGAGGGAAGAAGATTCCACACAAGATTTTACGTCACTTTCCTTTGATACCCAGATTGAAAAGGATGTTTTCATCCAAACACGTTGCTTCTGAAATGAGTTGGCATAAAGACAAGCGTGTCGATGATGGTGTGTTACGACATCCTGCTGATGCGGAAGGGTGGAAGCATTTTGATAGTAAATTTCCAGAGTTCGCTTCGGAACCACGAAATGTTCGTCTGGGATTAGCTTCAGATGGATTCAATCCATTCGGGAATATGAGCAATTCGTATAGTATGTGGCCAGTGATGCTAATTCCGTACAATTTGCCACCTTGGAAATGCATGAAGGAAACCAATTTCTTCCTTTCTTTACTTATTCCCGGCCCAAAGTCTCCTGGAAAAGAGATTGATGTTTTCTTGCAACCATTGATTGAAGAGTTGAAAGAGTTGTGGAATAATGGTGTGCACACCTATGATTGCGTTAGTGGTGAATACTTTCAACTACACGCAAGTTTGTTGTGGACGATTAATGACTTTCCTGCATACGGTGACTTATCTGGGTGCCCTAACAAGGGCTACAAAGCATGTCCAATTTGTAAGGAAGATACACCATCGCGTTGGATAAGGGGTAAAATGTCTTACATGGGACATCGACGTTACCTTCCAGCCACACACTATTGGCGTAGGAATAAGAAACACGACGGTTGTCTAGAACATAGACCACCTCCAGTCGTAATGGATGGAGACGAGATTTTACAAGAATTGAATATGCTCAACTTTCCAGTGCTTAGTAAACATCCAACAAAACAAGTAAAGAAAAGGAAACGAGATGATCCTTATTGGAAGAAAAAAAGTATTTTTTTTGAACTCCCCTACTGGTCAAAACTTTTATTAAGACATAAGTTGGATATAATGCATATTGAAAAAAATATTTGTGACAACGTGGTTGGCACATTGTTAAGCATTGATGGAAAATCGAAGGACACAGAAAATGCTCGAAAGGATCTACAAGATCGAGATATACGGAAAGAATTACACTTGATACCTTTAGGAAAAGGCAAGTCTAAAAAACCACATGCTGCGTACACATTCAGTAAGAGTGAAAGACTCGAGTTCTGTAAGTTCTTGAAATCACTGAAATTTCCTGATGGATTTGTCTCGAATATATCAAGATGTGTGAGTGTGAACGATGGAAAAATTCATGGGTTGAAGACTCACGATTGTCATGTTCTGTTGCAGAGGCTTGTCCCTATTGGTGTTCGAGCATATTTACATAAGAATGTGTCGACTACTATTGTTGAGCTATGTACATTTTTTCGTGATCTATGTGCGAAAACGATTACCACAACTGATTTGGATCGATTACAGTCAGACATTATCATGATACTTTGTAAGTTGGAAAAAATTTACCCACCGGCATTTTTTGATGTAATGGTGCATCTTGCAGTCCATTTGCCATATGAGACCAGAATTGTGGGTCCTGTTAGCTATAGTTGGATGTACCCTATTGAAAGAAGTTTGCGAACTTTAAAACAGTACGTTCGAAATAAAGCACGTCCCGAGGGTTCTATAGCAGAAGAATATGTAATAAATGAATCGATGAATTTCTGTTCAATGTACCTAAGTGGTATTGAAACGCGATTCAATAGAGATGAACGAAATGATGATCAAATTCCCGAGAACGATACTTATGGTGAATTTGAATTGTTTAGACAAAGGGCAAAACCGTTTGGGGGTTCAACTTCAAGGACCTTATCGATTGAGGAGAAACGGATAGCACAATGGTATATTCTGAACAATTGTGATGAGATAAGACATTACCGTAGGTACGTATCGTTTTCAATCATTTTAAGGGTGCAAGTAAAATAAATATGAGTCGTAATTCTTACTTTTTGTGTTCATAGGCAACATTTGAGACTGATTCGTTCTCAAGCACGAAACATATCCGACTTAGATAGAAGACATAAGGAACAATTTCCTGATTGGTTCAAATCTCATGTAAGTATATAGTTATGAGAGTTTATAAATTGAATTTTAATTATGATTAATGTTATGCATTAGTAAGATATATGTTTGAATGAACAGGTTCTCTCATTGCGTAAGAGAGAAAATGTGTCTGATGACGTGTATTCTCTAGCAATGGGTCCCACTTCTTTAGTGCGATCGTATACTGGATGCAATGTTAATGGAGTGCGTTTTCACACGGTAGCACGTGATAATCGTCGGACAACGCAAAATAGTGGAGTCATGGTGCCTGGAGAAACTGATAGTGAAGGTGTTGAGTCGAAATTCTATGGTGTAGTGACCGATATTTTGGACTTGGAGTATGTTAAGAGAAGACGTACTATTATTTTTAAATGTAAATGGTTTGACACTAACAAGAATAAACCACACGTGGATTTAGGGTTTACATCAATTAATACGTCTCATTGTTGGTATGTTGATGATCCTTTCATCTTTGCTAATCAAGCACAACAAGTATTTTACCTCAATGACCCAAAATATGGTAATCATTGGAAAGTAGTGCAAGTGGTCCAAAATAAACGCTTATGGGACATTCCAGAGGTAGAAGATCTTGGAAATGACCAACTTGATTTGTTAGAAGTAGATGGCGGTATGAGAGTCGATGAGAACATATTCATTGATGATGACACCACATTATGCAGAGATGATGTTCCTCCTATAATTGTGGATGACCCAAGTACTGAATCACAAAGTAGAAATCTATCGTCCAACAATAATGATGATTTCATAAATGAGGAAGAGGAAGAGGAAGAGGAAGAGGAAGAGGAAGAGGAAGAGGAAGATCCTGGCATTGATTCAAGCGATGAACATTTGGATTGAAATCAGTATGTAGATTTATGTAACATTTGTAGATGTATGTAACTATGTGTTTCATTTATACATTTCATGATTGTTTTGTAGGTAGACGATGTCATCTGATCGTATTAATTCCCGAGATTCAGCTAATATTTATTTGGAGGGATTGCGGATGACAGGCACACCATCTTCTGCGGAGGATGAGGCTTCAGGTTAACTTAATTGAATTGATACTTATATTTTTCGATATGATATGAATATTAAATTGTATGTTCATTATTTATTTCAGTTAGGATTGTACGTAACGTGAGGGGATATAGTCGAAATCTAAATTTGGATAGATATGTTCGAAAACACGGAAAAATCCCAATACATATTTCTGATGAAATCCGGAAGCCGACGTGTGATTTTGCCTCAACGTTCAGCTTAGCCATTGGTACCATTGTGAGAGAAAGCTTTTCTGTGAGATACAAATCATGGAAACAAGTGCCACAAGACGTCCGAGACCACGTTAAAGATCGACTATTGGTAAGTTTATTTTTTTAGTTGTTTGTGATTATTAGCTAAAAATACTTTACTTATGTTTTTCTTTTTTTGCAGAATCATTTTGTGATCGATTTGTCACAACCCGTTGTTCATGAATGCATTGAGCACATTTCAAAGAATGGTTTTAAAGAGTTTAGAGCGGAATTGCTCAAACATTATAAAGAATCATCCACCCCTGAGGAAGGACGTGCATGGCCGCATGAACGAGTACCTGACATGGCAGATTGGCTTCACCTGTGCGATAGGTGGGATGACCCTGAATTTAAGGTACATTACTTAAATTTGTTAGAGATGTGATCATATGACGCCATTTAAATTAATTTACACTAATAATCTCTTATTTTCTTAGAAAAATGCGGAAAAAAATAAAAAGAATCGACAAAGTCTTCCTTTCAATCATTGCACTGGAACTAAGTCATTCCTTCACGTACACGAAAAAATGGTAGGTTGGAAAAAATGATTTATGATTTCAGTTTTTTTTGGTATTGAATAATTATTGATATGGTAAAAAACTTTGTTGTAGAAAGCAAAAGGTGTGAACTTAGGACCTATTGATTTATTTCGTGCCACAAGAACACATAATAAAGGAGGTGAAGATGATCAGTGGGTGAATGAGGCCGCTCGGGATAGTTATGTAAGTTTCCTACTTCTTAAGGATAATTAATTTGTAAAGTTAGTATCAAAATTCTTATATGAATTAATAATCGCAGCTTAAAATGAAATAGATGCAAAGTCGACCCACTCCAGAAGGGACCCAACCACTTTCTGAGGAAGAAATACGTGAAGAAGTATTGGGTAGTCGATCAGGTCACATTAAAGGTGTAGGTTATGGACCAAGACCGTCGAAATCAAGAAAACATAGTTCAACCTATAAATCACAGAGAGAGCATGAACTAAGTCTTGTTGTGACTCAGACACAGCAAGAGTTGAACAACACAAAAGAACAATTGAATCAGACCGTGGAACGACTGAATGAAACCCAACAAGAGTTGAAACAAATGATGACTGAAAATACATCTGAACGAGCTAGAAATGCAGCTGAATTAGCTAAAAATACAGCTGAAGTAGCTAGCCTCAGAGAAATGGTTAGCCAACTCGTTCGTTCACAAGGCCGAACATCGAAATAGGTATCATCTTTATCCTCTTGTAATCAAATTATTTGTAGGTAATAAGACTTGTTGGTTTGGCTATCCTGCAGTTATGGTAGCCAATATGATTTTGAGTATATGTGTTGAGTTTGATGTTGTTTGAAGTTAAGTTTCGCTAATGATACATGGATGGAAATTGGGTGAATATTATTTTGGTTTGACTATCCTGCAGTTATGGTAGTCAATATGATTTTGAGTATATGTTAGTTTAAAGTTAGTTTAAGTTTAAGTTAATTTTGAGTTGTTTGGTGTTGTTTATAGTTGTTGTTTTGGTTTGTTTGGAGTAGATTTGAGTTGTTTGGAGTAAATTTGGGTTGTTTGATGTTGTTTAGAGTTGTTGTTTTGGTTTGTTTGGAGTAAATTTTAGTTGTTTGGTGTTATTTAGAGTTGTTTTGGTTTGTTTGGAGTAGATTTGAGTTGTTTGGAGTAAATTTGGGTTGTTTGATGTTGTTTAGAGTTGTTGTTTTGGTTTGTTTGGAGTAGATTTGGGTTGTTTGATGTTGTTTAGGTTTGTTTGGAGTAGATTTGGGTTGTTTGATGTTGTTTAGGTTTGTTTGGAGTAAATTTGAGTTGTTTGATGTTGTTTAGGTTTGTTTGGAGTAGATTTGGGTTGTTTGATGTTGTTTAGGTTTGTTTGGAGTAAATTTGAGTTGTTTGGTGTTGTTTAAAGTTGTTCTTTTGGTTTGTTTGGATTAATTTTGGGTTGTTTGGTGTTGTTTAGAGTTGTTGTTTGGTTTGTTTGGAGTAGATTTGAGTTGTTTGGAGTAAATTTGAGTTGTTTGATGTTGTTTAGAGTTGTTGTTTTGGTTTATTTGGAGTAAATTTGTGTTGTTTGATGTTGTTGTTTAAAGTTAGTTGAAGTAAACTAACTTTAGTAATTTAGTAGTTAGTTTAAGTTAAACTAACTTTAGTTTTCTGTTTTAGTTTAGTTTAAGTTCATATATAAATTTGGGTTGTTTTAAGTAAACTATATAGTTAGTTTAAGTTAAACTAACTTTAGTTTTGTGTTTTAGTTTAGTTTAAGTTCATATATAGATTTGGGTTGTTTTAAGTAAACTATATATATATATGAGTTTATGTTGATGTTTAGGTGAATTTAGATTTTGCATGTATGTTGAGTTTATGTAAATTTAGATTTTGCATGTATGTTGAGTTTAGGTAAATTTAGATTTTGCATGTATGTTGAGTTTATGTAAATTTAGATTTTGAATGTATGTTGAGTTTAGGTAAATTTAGATGTTGAGTTTAGGTAAATTTAGATTTTGCATGTATGTTGAGTTTATGTTCATGTTTAGGTAAATTTAGTTTTTGCATTTCACTTTATGTTTTAAGTTATAATTTTTTATGTTTTTGATGCTATGTTAATATGAGATTTATTATTTTATTTTTCAGGTATTTTGGGTTGATGTTCACAAAGCTGCTCTCGAAGTGGACTCGACTGCGTTTAATTTTGAATATTTATGTCGGTTTAATTTTGTTGTGTAAACCAACTTTTTAACAATTTTAATTTACATTTGAATGAAAATAACTTTTTACAATCTAATGTTTGAATTTAATTAATTAAATGTGTGTTTCAAACCTATTAGGTATTTTAAATTGAAAAAAAAAAAAACAGGAATTAAAAATGTGAATTAAATAAAACTGATCTTCTCCCGACGATTTTGGTTAATCCGTCGAGAGAAGTCAACTTCTCTCGACGGATATTGCTAACCAAAATCGTCGAGAGAAAGCGTTTCTCCCGACGATTTTGGTTAATCCGTCGAGAGAAGTCAACTTCTCTCGACGGATTTTGCTAAACAAAAGCGTCGAGAGAAACGATACTCTCTCGACGGATTCGAAAACCCTAATCCGTCGAGAAACGATACTCTCTCCCGACGGATTAGGGTTTTTGAATCCGTCGAGAGAGTATCGTTTCTCTCGACGGATTAGGGAACCCTAATCCGTCGAGAAAGAATCCTTTCTCGACGAATAGTCTGATCGTCGAGAGAAACTGTTCTCTCGACGGTGGAGGTAAACCGTCGAGAGAGTAACCTGTCTCGACGAAAATTTAAAAGCGTCGGGAGAGCCTCTCCCGACGCCCTTGTCCCGACGAAATCTCCCGACGGTTGTTTTTCCGTCGGGAAAACTTCTCTCGACGGATTTAGGGTCTTTCCCGACGGATTTTCTGCGTCGAGAAAACCCTAAATTCTTGTAGTGTGTGAATAGTATAAGCTTAATTTTCAAAAACTAAAAACTAAAAATCAAATGGTTATTAAGCGGGCCTAACATTTTGTAATTGATTAGTATAGATTTAAAATTTTCAAATTGATTTCAAATTTTAGAGTAAGGAGGGAGAATATTGTTGGAAGGTTAAATTTGTCCTAAAGAAAAATTCATCAACGTAAAAAATCAATCACGAATTGCTATATTTAAAATTTTAGATTCTGGTCAAATCCAACATAGTTCAATTGTGGTTGTGCCTTGACTAAGAGGTCATTCAATTCTCGCATTAATTAAATACATTTGCACAAAAAAAAAAAAAATCTTTTACCCATTTATCAAAATCTACTAAAATTTAGCTATTTTTGTAGCAATGTATGTTTATGTCTAGTAAATCTATGAACTCTAAAAAAGTATCAACTTTTAACTTTACATCTAATAGTTTCTTAAACATATTAAAAAAGTGTGGGGCGGACCCTGGGACTAGGGAAAAATAATGCCTTAAATATATATTAAAAAAGAGTTTTTGATTATTTTATACACGTAGGCAAAAATAATGTCTTAAATATATATTATTGTTATTAAATACAATTTGCCCCCTAAATTAACAAACTCTCATTTGTAATTGTGATAATTTATTTTACCTTTCCTTCCATATATATGTTTTAAAAAAAATAACTATTCTCTCTTTTAATATTTTGTTTATATATATATTTAAAAATATAAAAATGTCATTCTTAAAAATAATTAAGACCTATTTATTTTAGTATTTACTTCTATAAAAAAAAAAATTAATTAAAATATTATTGTAGTATCTATACTTTGAGAGTTATATTATTTTAGTTATTGTAATTTCAAATATCTAAATTTAGTACTGATCATCCATACTTTAAACAAATCTTTAAATGTAATTTAAACTATCTTAACATCTTTTTTATAAATTTTGGAAACAAATTCATGTTATAGTGTTTTTTCTTAAATATTTTTTTTTAAAATGTCTAATAAATCTTTAAACTTTCAATTTTGTGTTTAATAGACCCACGAACTTCAAAAAGAGTTCAATATATTTTTTAACTTTCAATTTTGTATCTAATTGGTCCTCAAATTTTCAAGTTTAAGTCTAATATATCCTTGTCTTTATTTGACATTTTTTTAAATCTAGGAATTCATTAGAAACAAAATTGAAAGTATAGGAATCGATTCAACACGTTTAAAGTTTAGGGACGCATTAAAGACTTTTTAGAGTTTAGGGACTTATTAAAGATTTTTTTTTTTTTTTTTTAAATATAGAGATGAGCAAAATTATATGATGGTACTTAAAGTTTATTTAAACTTAGTCCGTAAGTCTTTGATATACTTACATATGCTTATCACTGATAACTTTTTTTTTAATGTCAACATAACTTGAGAGTGTGAATTCGAACCTCTGTATTTTTTGCGATCTTTTTTAATATTTATTTACTATAATTTTTTGGCCCCCCAAACATCAATGTCTGGATCCGCCCCTGAGTCCGTGAACTTTTAATTTTATGTCTATTAGGTCTCTAGCATATTCAATATTATAGTTTCTTAAACATATTAAATAAGTCCGTGAACTTTTAATTTTATGTTTATTAGGTCCCTAGCATATTCAATATTTTTTTTAATTTAGTAATACAAAATTGAAAGTTTTATTGTCAAACCTAGCATAGTTCAATTGACAGTGGGTTCTAATCTTTGCACAAAAAAAAAAAAAAAAAAAAAAAAAAAAAAAAAAAAAAAAAAAAAAAAATTATTATTATTAAACAGTTTTTAAAGTTGGAGGATCTATAATATTAGACTGTTTTTTAATAATATTGTATTTTTGAAAACTTATTATAAAAATATTGTAAGTTTGAAACTATTTTTAAAAATATTGCAGTTTTAAATAGAGGTGGTCATTTCAAAAGACGATGTTGCTCCACAACTTGCTCCACGTGGACACGATCTTGCTCCACATTGGATGGAGGTCGTTTTTTTGACGGTATGTACTTCTTTTATTAAAAAATTGATATCTTTTTAATCAAATATTCAAAATTTTCAAAAAATGTATGGTTAGAAAGCTAACAACGAGAGCTTCAATTTGATATCTGGTTTTACTATTTTTGAGTTGTGTATCAAAAGATAAAGACCATCGAAGTTGGACTATAATTCTGCAAATTTCAGAGCTGAAGATTCTTTTGAGTAGTGCATGAAAAAATTGACATCTTTTTACCCAGATATTAAAAAGTTCTAAAAAGGTACGGTTGAAAAGCTAACACAGAGAGCTTCAATTTGATATCCAGTTTCACTATTTGTAGAGTTGTGTATTAAAAGATACAGATCGTCGAAATTTAGCTACATTTTTGAAGTTTTTAGTCGTATCTTCAGTTCTGGGTTTAGTGAATTTTTCATAACTTTGACGATATATATCTTTTGATACACAACTCCAAAAATAGTGAAACTAGATATCAAATTGAAGCTCTCTGTGTTAACTTTCCAACAGTACCCTTTTTGAATTTTTTGAATATCTAGATAAAAAGATATCAATTTTTTAATGCACCCCTCAAAAGAATCTTCAGTTCTGAAATTTGCAGAACTATAGTCAAACTTCGAGGTCTCTATCTTTTGATACACAACTCTAAAAATAGTGAAACCATGTATCAAATTGAACCTCTGGTTGTTAGCTTTTCAACCATACATTTTTTGAAAATGTTGAATATCTGATTAAAAAAATATAATTTTTTTAATAAAAGAAGTACGATGCGTCTTTTGAAAAAACCTCCATCCAATGTGGAGCAAGATCGTCTTTTGAAAAGACGACCTTCATCCAATGTGGAGCAAGATCGTCTTTTGAAAAGACGACCTTCATCCACGTGGGGAGGAAAAGACGACTTCCATTTAAAACTGCAATATTTTTAAAAATAATTTCAAACTTACAATATTTTTATACAATATTATTAAAACACAGTCATAATATTAGGGATTGTTTGTTTGTTAAGAATCTAGATAACCAAAATCTTTGGATGCCTAAAATTAGAGATGTCCGGCATTTTCTATTACCATGTTTGTTTTGATGGAATAAGTTGTAAGAATGACCGAGAATATTTGGATACCTATGTTTTTTTTGTTTTGTTTTTTTTTTTCTCTCTCGTGTGTGTGTACACTATTTGGGTACAAGATGTCTAAACGGTATGTGTTATACCAATAATGATCTTACAAATATTTAGGTCATGTATATATTATTTTAATCTAATTTAAATTTAGATAATATTTGTTGAATAAGAAATTTCGGTCAATCACAAATCATCGCGTGTCCTCAAATTAAATCAAAAGACATGAAAATCGGTAAATCAAATAATGCCTCATGTCTAATATTAATCCAATGGATGATTTAAACTAGTTCAATCAAATATGCCACGTGGAGGTTGGACCGAAGATAATGTAGGCCGAGATCACTAAAAATGAATTGGGTCAAATTTAAATAATCCAAATCTAGAAAAAATGATTGGATTAAGTCTAAATAAGCTTAAGCCCAAAAGTTGGGCCCAAAAGTCAATCGGGCCCAAACTCATACTAGGTTCATCAAATTTCTATAAATAGAGGAGACCACCATTCATTTTGGGGAAGTGAGCCTTGAGCCAGAATCCAGAGAAGTCAGAAGCTCCAACAATCCGAGAGTCAGAATCCAGAGAATTCAGAGGCATCAAAGACTCAGAGTTCAGAAGATTCAAAGACAGAAACTACAAGCCGAAGACCTTCAAGAAGCTACAAGCCGAAGACCTTCAAGAAGCTACAAGCCGAAGACCTTCAAAAAGTTACAAGTTGAAGACCTTCAATAAGCTACAGCTGAAGATCTTCAAGAAGCTACAAGCCGAAGACCTTCAATAAGCTACAAGTCGAAGACCTTGAATAAGCTACAAGCCGAAGATCTTCAATAAGCTACAAACGAAGATCTCCAAGAAACTACAAGCCGAAGATCTTCAAGAAGCTACAAGTCCAAGATCTTCAATAAGCTACAAGTCGAAGACCTTCAAGAAGCTACAAGCTGTAGACTTCCAATAATTTACAAGTCGAAGATCTTCGATAAGCTATAAGTCGAAGACCTTCAAGAAACTACAAGTCGAAGACTTTACAAAGATCAAAAAGCTAGAGACTTAGAGACTGGTCATCCAAGAAGATCAAAAAGTCCAAAGGCCGATCATCCAAGAAGATCAAAAAGTCCAAAGGCTGATCATCCAATAACATCAAAAAGCCCAAAGGCCGATCATCCAAAGCCCAAAGATCGATCATCCAAGAAGATCAACGAGTTCAAAGATTAAAGTTGACATACTCGAGAGAAAGCATCAGAGGATAAATATTAGAGACTATAACACTCATATATATATATATATATCAAAATCAATAAAAATTTAAGTTCATTTACACGTATCAAATTTCTCCTATATTGAAATCTCGTGTCAACAATATCAAATTTTGATATTTTATTTTTAAATAAATTTAGTTTATAAAAATAACTAAAATCATTTCAATATTTGTATAAGTGGGAAAATTCACTAAATACACAAGTATTTGTGCACTAACGAAAAAATATAAAATAAAAAGAATGTTGCTCTTTAAATTTCAATTGAAACTAAATCGATATATTATTAAAGTTTATTTTATATATAAATGTAAAATATAAATATAGTTAATTGTATATGGTCATTTTGTTAGTGCAGGAAAGCATTAATTTATTATACTAAAAAAATAAAATACATTAATTTATTTTTAGCTAAAAATAAAATAAAAAATTTGCAATAAAGAAAATTGATTTAAAAAAAAAAGGTTGGAGGGTAAAAGTTTCATGAGAGGATGACCTGTACATGGGCATCCTAAGATATTCGGACATCTTGAGATACTCGAATATTTCACATTACCGAAAAATAAATGGGGTAAGCGAGATATACATAAACATAACAACAGTGGAATAAAAGTTGGGGCATGAGAGGAATACGCCATATAAAACTATGAACCTTTTTCACATAATTTTTTATTCTAATTTCATGTCAATAACATGGTAGCACTTAGAAATAGAAGAAAGACAAGCAGTCTACAAGTCTGCATCCATAGCTCTTATGAGTTTTCAAGTTGCAACTTCAGTTGCAAGAGTTTTTTTTATCCCGAAAAAATCAAAATAAGCTTTGAAGCAAGTTTTTTTTTTTTTTTTAGTACATTGGGGTGGGGGATTCGAACCACAGACCTCTTCGTGTTGTTACTTAATTTGCTTCATGTTTAGAGGAAAATTTTGTTGCATGAAAAGAAGAAGTATAAGGAAGAAAAGAAGAAGTATAAGGAAGAATATAACTGAGTAGGAATCAATCTTAATAGAAAAGGCGTCAGATTAATTGAGTTAAAAGCGATTCATAAAAATATCTTATTTTATTAGGTTTTCATTTTAAAAATGAAATAAAAAATAAATCAAATCATTAAAAAATGAAAATGAGAAATAATATTTTTTTTATTATTATTATATCTACATATTGAAACCAGGCCTATTTAACGTGGGTTTGGATTGACTACTAAAAAAATATTTTTCAAAGAATGCATTTTTTTTAAAACTTTTTTTCTAGGAATGTTTTTAATTAAAACACGCATTTGTTTGGTTACATTTTCTCAAAAGCATTTTTATCTACTAGTGTGTTTGGTTTGCTCTGTTTCTCTTAATGTCAAATTACTATAAAAGAAAATTATTAATAAATTATATGAATTAATAAGTTTAAATATAACTTTGCCAATTGAGGTATCAAACCAAGCATAATTTAATTGGCATAAGGTTATGTATTTGACTAAGAGGTCGGGGTTGAATCCCCCATCCTGCATTAATTAAATATCTTTGCAAAAAAAATAATTTAAATTTGTATTTTAAAAATTATGACCGACGTTTACTATTGTCGATGGTCGGTGACGGAGTAAGAGTGGTAGTGGTCGCCGGAGGCGGCGGAGAGGGTCGTCGGGGAGTGGCGACGGTGGTCGGAGGAAGTCGTCGGAGGTCGGAGGGGGTGACCGGAGAGGGTTCACCAAAGATCAGAGACGGCCACCGGGGAGTGGCGATGGTGGTAAGAGGTTGTCCTCGAAGGTCGGATGGGGTGACTGGAGACGACCACCGGAGATCGACGACGGTGGCCGAAGAAGTTCGTCGGAGATCGGAGACGGTGGCCACCGACGTTGTCGGAGGAGGTGGCCGACAACAGTCGTGGATAGAGAAAATTTAAAAGAGTAATGTGAGGGTATTTTGATAATTTTAATACATTCTGAAAATTAGGTAGGTTTTTCAATTAAACACCAAAAAAAAATATTTTTTCTCAAAGATAATATAAGTGTTTAATCCAAATAAATTATTTTTAAAACTCATTTTCAAATAATTCATTTTGGGTATTGCCAAACACCTCAATTTATTCTAAAATGATTTTTTTTCAAAAATTAAACACTTAGAATGCAAACCAAATACACCATTAGTTACAACCTTTGCTTTCTCAAAGAAAATAAACTATTAAAAATCCTATAAACTAAAACTATGGTTAAAGTAAGAAAATTGACACCTTAAATTATTATTGAAATAAATGAAAATAAGAATAAAAACTTTACATATATAAATATTAAATAAATATAATCAGATAATAGAGATTTTTATTAGAAACCTCAATTTTTTTTTTTTTTTTTTTTACCTTTAATTAAATTATAGATAAAGAATTTTTAACCCCTATAAATATTTTGTAAAAAATATTACATTGAATTAGAAATTCATTCTATTTTTTCAATTGCGACGATTAAATAATAATAGGTTATTTTAATCGAGTTAAAAGTGAAAGTTACAATTAAGAAATTGTGAAAATAAAAGGATTTAAAAAGTAATTTTTGTTGTGAAACTTTAGAACTTAAACAAAGTAGGGAATCAATGTATTATCTATTTAGTTGTGTATATCAAAGGCCATAACGACCATTATAAATAGGTTTACGAGATATGAAGAAGATCATGGATTAAGGAAGGTCATGGAGGAGAGAATGGAAGAAGATTAGGGAAGATCATGGAGGAGATAATGGGAGAGATAAGATAAATTTATCTTATCTACGGATATAAATATTCATAACAATTTTATATAAATTTTGAAAAAACATTGTTTTACCAAATAACAAAAACAGTTAAGATTTTGTTAAAATTAATTTTCTACGCTCCCACTGCAATCCCAAACGGACCCTAAGTAGGCCCTGGACCCATGATTCGGGTCGTTAAATTCTTTTAGGCGGTGTTTGGACCACCAACTCGGAGTTGGGTAGACTGAGTTATTATAAAGGGCAACGAAACATGATCATTTTTAATAAGAGATTTCTATAGATGTTCCTTTGTGTGATAGAAGTCTCTTTTATATTTTTAGAGGGATATATGGCCAGACCCTAAAAAAGAGAATGAATGTCAAAATAACGATTTGGACTAAAATACCCCCAACTAATTCAGATTAAAATCCAATTAAATAGAGATTTAAAGCAAACAAAATTTTAAATCCCAAAAATGGATCATTTAAAACTCGAACAAAATAAAATTCGCAACATTTTAAAATTGATTACTTTAATGTAATTTAAATTTAAAAGTAATTTAAATTTAAAACTAAAATAAATTATTTTTCCCGGTTTTGTAGTTTACACATTTTCAGGATAATTTGAACTTTACATAAATCGGAAAAAAAACAATCATAGAATTTGTAAATACACTGTATTTATATTTGCAATTCTCTAGATTTGCAAAACACTGTATTTTCAATTTAGTGGAAGTGGAAATATTCACATTAGTGAAATACATTGTATTTTCAATTCACATAAGTGAAATTCCGTGTATTTTCAATTCAGTGGAAATAAAATACCGTATTTTCAATTCACATAAGTGAAATTTAGTGTATTTTCAATTTAGTGGAAATAAAATACCGTGTATTTTCAATTTAGTGGAAGGTGCTTTGCAATTAGAGTATAATTGCAATTTTGTAAATTGCAATTATATGTAAATACTTTGTGTTGCAATTTTGCAAATTACAGTCATGATACATCGCCAATTGAAAAAAAAAATTATAACATGTTGTAAATAGTTATAGGACAACATAACATATTGCAAATTGTAATTAAATATAGTTATAGGACAACACAACATAACATATCAAAAATGTATACGACAACATACAAGTAGTAAATGAAAATGTATAACCAAACATCACATGAACATTATAAAAAACAAGAAACCATTCATTCATTTAATCAGTTGTTCCATACAAAATAATTTTTCTAAACTAAAAACACAATCTAAATTGAAGTTCCTAACTAGAATGAAGTGAAGTGAAGTTTTAGATGAATGTAGGTGACTGAAAATCAAAGTAAACACCATCAAGTTGAGATCCAACTCTTCAAATTATTTTGAGGGCTCTTAATTTCTCTTTCCCCTCACTCAAATAAAATACATGTTCAATTATCCACCTTTTTCAAATCAGTTAATTGTTTCTCTCATTAGACAAAAATGGAGTTTACATAAAAGAAAAAAACACAAAAGTGGGTGGTTCCATCTCCAAATTTCAAGCTCAAAGTTCATGAGATTAGAAGAAGGTCGACAATGTAGACAACCACATCCAACAAATAACACAAAACTTCCTCAAATAAAATCACAATAGACTGATTTCCTACCTCCGATGAGTCGCACGGGTCCTCAAATCCATGGTGCGCCATACTCCTTTGCACTAGAACGCGCCGTCGTTCCCCCGATCAAGTTGACGCCGGAATCTGCAGCAAGTTACGGCCATCGATAGAGATGGAGAAGTCGCGCACTGCTAACGCCCAAAATCAGTGAGCGTGAAGGAGAAGTCGAAGGGGACGCGCTCTAAAGTGGTCGTCGATGGCGTAGCTGCTCGTCGGGGGTGAAGTCGGAGAAGAAGAGGAGAGCGTGAATTTTGGGTCGGCGGGAGCTAAACTAGAAAAATGGAGCAGAAAGGGAAAAAAATCGAGAAGAAGGAGAGATGGAGTGTCAGTGTTTTAAAAAACAAATTCATTTGTTAAGGGAAATTGAGAGAAAATGGAAAAAACCGAGAAGAAGGAGATGAAGTCTGTTTTTAAAAAAAAAAATCATATGTTCTAGGAAGAATAGAGGAAGATGAAACCTTTAAACCATATTTTCCTTATTTTTTAGATACAATTATTTTAAATCCGTTAGAATCTAGAGAATGAAAGCGGGAGGGAGTATAAGGAAGGTTGGGAAATATGAGGAAGAAAAAGAGAGGAGAGAGAGATGAAAAAAAAAATGAACATAAATCATATATTTTTTTGGGATATTTATCGATTTGAGGCACGAGAAAGGGCCATCTACAATCATTTCTCTTACTATAACTCAGTTGACATTTGACCCACCAATTTTGTAAGTCCAGTATAATTAAAGTATTTCAATAGTATTTTCTATTCACATACTATTTTAACTCACTCCCGCTCTAATCATTCCTTAACTTCTCAAGTTAAATTACAAAACTAACCCCCAATTCACGTGGTGGTATGAAATAAAGTGAGCATATTTATCACAATTTTGCAAACCTATTGGGGGAGTTTGGGGCATTTTGGACATGTTTTGGGTCTTTAGGCACAAACGAATTGCATAGAAGAGTCACCCTTGCAGTAGACACAATCACTTTCCTTTCTTTCATATTCTTCCACAATTCTACCTCCCATACCTACATCATACATACAACCATTAAGTAGCGGATCCAGAACTTTAAACGAGGGGCTTAAACTCGTATATACATGAAGAAAATTTTGTACACGTTGACATATAATGTTTCATGAACATAACTCAACCGACATAAAATATGTATCATTGACTGGGAAATTAGAGGTTCACCCCAATATGATAAAAAGAAAAAAAAAAAAAAAATGTTGGTTGCACAAATTAGTACAAAGATAATTTTGAACGCAGTAATATATAATTATATTAATTTATATATTTTTTTATATTAGCATTTTTAGTACATTTTGGTATTGGTTTGTTCAATATAAAGTATAATATATAAAAAAGAAATGTAACTTGAAATATTAAGCCGATTGTTTTTAAAAGTAATTGATTAATGATTTTAAATTATTTTTATTAATTTTCGTTTATATTTTTTAACGTAATTTTCATTTATAAGAGCTATTATTACTTTTTGTTGATGAAGATGATGATCATGATCACTTTCTTTTATAATATTTCTTCATTTATGTTTCAAACTAAATATATACAATAGCATTAATAAAATTATATAAACGAAAGAAAATAAATTGAGCCTAATTCAACTAACATCAAGTATGTGTTTAACGACCAAAAAGTATGTAGTTTAAATCCCCCACCCGAAGAAGGAACGAAAAAAAAGAATAATTAAGAATTTATGAGAGAAATATGTATTTCTGCAAGCCATTATTGAAATTGAGAAAATATCAAAATTGGATTAAGACGAATTTAGAAATAATAAGAAAAGATTTTTTTTTTTTTTTAAATAGAAATTTATAAGAGAAAAAATGTTAGCCTTTTTCAAAATTGAGTGAGAATATTGGTTTTGGTTTTTTTTAAATTCGTGGAGTTATTTGATGCATCTTACACTTGAAACTAAGGAGAATATTAAAATAGATGTTTTTTCAAAAAAAAAAAATATATATATATATATTAAAATAGATGAATATAAAAAAAAAAATGTGGCAGGGGTAAGAATCGAACACGGGACGTCGGGGGCTTATGGCACATGAACCAGTGCGCCCTCTTTCCTCATGTCGTCGCCGCCCTCCTCTTCTTTCCGACGAGGTTAGTTTTTTTTTTTGGTAGACTTGAGGAAAATGATAAATTTTGTATTAATTCTCTGGACAAAATCTTTAGGGGTTTCATTTTCATTTTGGTGAATATTTTGTTTGGTTTTCAATGGTATGTATTGCTTTTAAATAATTGTTTATTCAATAGAAGGTAGGTAGAATTTCTTGTCTTAAGTATTCTTTTTCTGCCACTGTGTTTAGGGTTCTACTTTAAGTTTTCTCAAACTCCTCTTTGTTATTGAGTTTGTATTTTTTCGAAATTGATATTTTTTTTTATTGCATGGACCATACTCTAATTTCAAAATATACAATAATTCCAATTTGCAAAATTTCAAATACATTGTAATTCCAATTTGCAAATTGCAAATACACTGTAATTGCAATTGGCAAGTATCGTGTAATTCTAATTTGCAAACTTAGAATGCATTCTTTGTTTTTCTAAATGTACTACAAAGATTAGCATATTTTCCTCCAACAATATGTTTTTTTTTGTCTTCCTGCAATTGCAATTGCAATGTACTGCAATTTGCATTGCAAATACACATTGTAATTGAAAACTTGCAAAACACTGTTTGTTTGCACTTATACGTAGGTAAAGTTTGTCTCAAGTACCCTGTATTTACAATTTTGTATCCATAATGGATTGAAAATGCAGGAAAGTTTGTTAAAGTTCTATCATTTTTCTTTCCATTCTTCTCGATTTTGATTTTTGAGGTCGATTTGTTAGTCAAAATATTTATTGAATTTATGTTATTTTTAATTTTTGATCTATGTGTGTAAAGAACATTAGAGGGAGGAGTGAAATTTTCAGTTAGGAGATTAAAGGTAAAATAAGAGGAAAAGAAAGGAGGATGTGATTTTTTTTTCGGTGTGGATATTAAGCATAAAGGGAGAGAGAGAAAGGAGAAAAATTTAGAAGAGAGAGTTAATTTTTTTTTTTTTTTTTTTTTTTTAATGAAAACAGATTTGAGATATTAGGGAGAGTAAATAAGAAATGAAAAAGATAGGAGAGATTAAACTAAAAAAACAACCTACATCGAATTTAAAATAATAATAATAATAAAAAAAAAAATGAAAAAAAAATAAGTCATTTATCTTTGCCCAAAACCAAAAAAGGAAAGGATTATAAACAGCCCAAATGATTATGGGTTTGTTGCATTAGGCCCAAAATAATGGCAAATATAACAAAATTTAAAACATTTTGCAAATATACCAAAAAAAAATCTGTGACTATAGACTGTTATCGCTGATATATGACTCTAACAAAATTTTATAAAAAACTGAGGTGATAGACTACTACTATTCGAGATAAATTACTACGATAAAAATTGTCATATTTGCAACAAAAAAAAATTAAAAAGTGCTATTACAATTTCCCAAGAATTATCTTCTTAATTTCCATAAACTTGGTATTTGTTGCAAGTTTGAAAGTTGAGGCCAACAAGAGCATAGTTCAACCACATAATGTATTACCTAATGATCAGGGATGACAATGGGGCGGGATGGGGTCGGGGATGCACTCCCCATTCCCGTCCCCGCGGGAATTTTTCATCCCTATCCCCGTCTCGTTCCCCGTTTCGAGAAGTCTGGGTCGGAGTCAGCGGGGATGAGTCCCTGCGGAAAAAAATTCTAGTTTCTTTTTTTTTATAATTTATTTTAAAAAATAAATAAATAGCAATAAATATATTAATTATAAAAAATAAATAAATAAATATCAATAAATATATTAAAATTGTGTATCTTGTTAAAATTAGTATTATTATTATCCATCTCAGCCCGTCTCCGACCGGGACCTGAATAAAATTTCCGGTTTGATCCTGTACCCGGTCAAATCGAGAATTTTCCGATCCGATTTGGTCGGGGACCAGCAGAGACCCGATCGGAAATTTTGTCATCCCTGCTAGCGGCCATGGGGTCTTCAATCCCCACTTAAAAAAAAGATGAAAAAAAAGATTATTTTTTCTAATTCCCATCATGAAAAATCAAAATTGCAAGAAGATAAGGTAAATGAAAAAAAGAGAGAGAGAAATGCCTGAATGGTTCGGCCGACGGTGACCGGAGTGGCTTCGGCGAGAACGACGTCGCCCATCTCGGCGCTCTTCAAATGATTGATACTAAGATTGATTCCGGCCACTCTCCGGTAACCCGACGCCACATAAGCCCCCTTGCTCGCCAAAGACTCTGCAATCAACGCCGATACTCCTCCGTGCAACACTTTAAACGGCTTCAATTTCCAAATTCATCCACAAACCAACTCAGATTGAACAAAAACTCGAGGAACAATGTGAAATTAGGGCGATCGGTATGTAATCGAACGAACCTGGCAGCAGATTGGGGAAACGAGGATGCGGCCGCTCACTCTCTCAGCAGATTCGTGTTCCACCTCGAATCCGACCGCCTGAAGCGGAGCGTCCAGATCTGCCGGCTGAAATGAATGCGGCGGCGACGGAGGAGGAGGAGGAGGTTTTTCTGTTGACATTTTGGTCGTGAATCGGAATCGGATGGCCGGAATGGAGAATGAGAGGTTCAGATCGGGTGAAAGGAATAGGGATAACGAGAGGTTCAATTTTTTTGGAAAGAATAAAATCAATTTTATCTCTAAGAGGTTTGTTATTTATTAGATTAATTTTAATTTGATCAAAGTAAGAGGTTTGTTATTTAAAGTTAAGAAACAAAATTTACAAAATTAATTGGACTAGAATGACCAAAAATTTGCAATTAAATAATAATTTAAAAAAATATATTTAGAATTTAAGATGAACTTAGGTTAAGTTTGGATGTTGATTAAATGATTAAAATATTAGCATATTGTAATTTGACGGGTTCGGCATCAATATCAGATACTCGAAATCGAGGATTAAATGACGACTTATTTTAGTTGTTTTTTTTTTACAATTTTTCTATAATTTTTTCCATATTTTCATTATTAAAGTTTTCTTCTAATAAATTTTAAGAATGTGATTTTTGCATTTTATTTTATGTATCCTTCACAAATTTATTTGAAGATAACAAAAATAATTTTGACCACAATACTTCACATTCTTTTTTCAATATCACTCACATTGATTATTCATTTTAATTGGATAGTTTTGAAATGAAAAGAGTTATACAATAGACGGTTAAAAATTACATGGTCGGAATATTACTTTTTGAATTTTGTTTAAGTACCAATTTTGAATGAACAACTTAATTTATATTTAAAATAATAAAAATATATTGATTTGCATTTTTTTAGTCTTTTCACACATTTTGTTTAAATTACGTTTTTTTTTTATTTAAATAATTAAAAATATCGTGAGAGGGAGAGAGAGAAAGAGAAATGTGTTGCCCTTTAAAAATGAGACAGACTTCAATAGACAATAGTAATTATTGTTAAAGTTTGGAGATGTTAAACGTGCATGAGAATAAGTTTTTAATGATTTTAGAACGAAAACCAAAGGTAAAAATTAAAATACTTATTAATTAGGGTTGGTTGCACAAACAAGACCCAAAATAATTGCAAATTTAGCAAAATTTAAAACATTTTGCAAATATGGAAACAAATCAGTGGTTATCACTGATGGAAGCTATCATTGATATATTACTATCCGTGATAGACTACTATCACTAGTAGACTAAAATTCTATAAAAAAACTGAGGGGATAGACTACTATCAGCAATAGACCATACTATCAATAGAAATTGTCATATCTACCAAAAAAAAATTAAAAAGTGCTATATTTTTCATTATTTTACTCTAAATTGACATCTGTTACAATTTTCTTATTAATTATATAATTTTTTTTTAAAAAAAAAAAACTACGGTAAAGATTGTAACCCTCAATTTTTGTATCATGAGGAGGAAATGGAACTCCTTTTAAACCTCGTCATATTTGAATTTTTGTATCATTAGGAGGAAATGGAACTTCTTTTAAACCTCGTCATATTTGAATAATCATTTTCTAATGATTATAGATGTTTGGGCTGCAACCTTCCCCCATTGTCATAAATTCAGCTTCAGTCCGTCCTCAATCAAAGAATGTTTGTTTTTCACCCATTCTTGGATGAATCATCATGAGTTCGAGTTGTTTAGCATTGCATGTTGGACTATCTGGTCGGATCGCAATTAGATTCGGATTCGCAAACGTATTAGTGGATCTGAGAGCAGAGTGGATTCTAAATTACCACTCTGAGGTCAGTCTGTTGGTGCCCAGATCGAAGGCTCGAACGATGGGGTAAACGGTGTCGCCAAAGTGGTCCAAGCCGCCAGAAAACTCCTTCAAACTCAACGTTGATGCAGCTTGTCGCCCAAATCTTCATCGAACGGTTCTGGGCGCGGTATTAAGGGATTCGCCAAGAAGATTGGTGGCGGCAAGCTCATAATTTTTGAACCAACGTTTGGATCCCCTGTCAGGTCTAGCCATGCTTCACGGGATGAAGCTAGCTGATTGCCAACCTGTGGATTGAATCAGACGCCCAAATGTTGGTGAGAGCTCTCCATTCACAGATTCTTTCCTCCTCTCTCCCCAAGGATCGATCGTGGATGAGATTAGTAAGTGGAATCTCAAGTGTTGGTTTAGTGGCATTAAATTTGCTCCAAGATTAACAAACAAGGTTGCACATTCCTTAGCGGGCTGGACTTTGTCTAATGAGTCTACCCAAGTGTGGAAGGATACTTTTCCAAATTGACTTAAAATTCTTATTAATTTTGATTCAAATACTTGTCGGCCAATCGGCATTGAAACTATTTAGGGCATGTTTGGCCGAAGGAGTTGTTTGTCACGGAGTTGGGAGGAGAAGTTAACTCCCCGTTTGGCCCACGGACTTGTTGAACTCGGATAAAAAATATCAACTCCTCAGACTTCTACCGTAATTACTATTCAAGTTTGTCTCATTTTTCGAGGCAACACATTTCTCTCTCTTCCTCTCTCTCTCCCTCCTACAATATTTTTAATTATTTAAAAAAACGTAATTTAAACGAAATGTGTAAAATGACTAAAAATGCAATTCAACCTATTTTTATTATCTTAAATATAAATTAGGTTGTTCAATCAAAATTGGTATTTAAATCAAATTCAAAATGTAGTATTTCTTACCATGGAGATAAATAAAAACATCAGCTTATTTGGACCCGTTTAAATTAATAGTTTAAATTTTTTCAAATTCACATTTAATATTTAACACAATATTGTACGAATTTCTTTGATTTCAAAACTATCCAAATAAAATGAATAATTAATGTGAGTGATATTGAAAAAAGAATGTGAAGTATTGTGGTCAAAATTATTTTTGTTATATTCAAAAACAATTGTGAAGGATACATAAAATAAAAAGCAAAAATCGCATTCTTAAAATTTATTGAAAGAAGTCTTTAACAATGAAAATATGGAAAATTATAGAAAAAAATTGTAAAAAAAAATAGCTAAAATAAACCATCATTATTGAACTCCCTGCTCCAAACACACCACAGACTTCAGAACTCCACACTAAACAGACATACCTCATAACTCCCGAGACTAAACAACTCCCGACAAAACAACTCCAACTCCTCCCAACTCCTTGGGCCAAACGCCCCCTTAAGGAATAGTTTTTTTTTTTTTTTTTTTTACCAAAATATTAGAAGAACAAAAATATCACATCATAAATATACAAAACTCAGTGATTGGCTCCAACTGCTTAAAAAATGGTCCAACGCCAAACCGAGCATAGCTCAATTGGCATAAAGTTGTGCTCATGACTAAGAAGTCATGAATTCAATCCTCGCATTTATTAAAATACTGTTGCAAAAAAGAAAATGATCCAACTTTGTTTATTATTCGGCTCAGTTAGAAATGTTTTGGTATATTCTTTAAATAAACTCACGGGATAAATACTCTAATTAAATTCACAGGAGAAATGGTACGGAGAGTTTTCAATTTTCAAACTCGACATTTTAACCCTTGAAGTTTGAAAAAATGGTTTGTTTGGTCCCTATTGGTAATATTTTTTGTCCTTCTATTGTTTTATTTTTTTTTAGTACATTGGGTGGGGGATTCGAATCACAGATCTCTTGGTCGTCAACACATACATGTGCCAACTGAGTCATGCTCGCTTTGGCTCTATTAATTTTTTGTTATGTAATGCTGACGGGATCTTTTTCTTTTAATTATTTTTGGACTTGTGTGGCATAATTATATATTTGTGACGTGGTAGATGTGGTAGACGTGACAAAAATTCAATAGCCTATTAGACACAAAATTAATAGTTTAAAAATCTATAAGGCGCAATTTTTAAAATTCAGTGAGATGTTGACACAATATTGAAAGTTCAAGAATATATTGATTTTCTCAAAATGAGTATAATTCAGTGGTAATTGACATGTATTACTTCCGATGAGGTCGGAAGTTCAATTATCATCCTTGTTTGTTGTACTCAAAGAAAAAAAAATGTGTAGATACGAAGGATTTAACAAAACTTGTGCAGAAGTTTCGAGCATAATTTAATGGATGAGGTACCAATTACCATGTTAAAAAAGTTCAATAGTTCGATTTTTTTTTTTTTTTGCAACGGTATTTTAATTAATGCGATGATTGAACTCATGATCTCTTAGTCACGGGCACAACCTTATGTCAATTGAGTTATGTTCGGTTTGACAATAGTTCAATTTCTTGCACTTATTGAACTAAAAAAAATAAAAATAAAAAATAGGTTATTTTTTTTTATATTTTCTTTTTTCGCATATGAGAATTAATGGCAATGATTAAATTGTTTTTAATGCACAAATTAAATTTGAAAACACCAAAAAAAGAAGTTGGTCTTTAAAATTTTGATCCAATTTAGAAAAGTATAGTCAATTAGATTTCATAATCATGCAAGGTCTTTATTTTGAAGCACATTTCTATTAACATTATAAGTTAAATTACACAAAGAATCATCAATAGAGTTGGTGGAATAAAATATAAAATGAATTACAATTTTGCAAACTGCTTGAGTGCATTAGCAGCATTTTCAGCATCTTTTGGAACAGGCAAATTGCATAGCAGAGTCACTCTTGCAGTTGACACTAGCACTTTCCTCTCTTTCAAATCCTTCCATAATTCCACATCCCATACCTACATCATTCAAAAATTTAGGGGATCGACATTTTAAGTCTGGTTCGATAAGTCTTAAGAGCTGTTTGGAGTGTTAAGTGGTTTATTATAGTCGACGATTATAATAATATGTGAGTTATAATAGTCCGTGAATAGTAAATATTATTGAAGTCAGTATAGTTACTTTAGTGATTGTGGGTTATAATAATCGGTGTGTCAAACACTCCTTTAAAAGTTTAAATGAAGAGTTTAAAAAGTTTCGACTTTAAGCTATATACATAACTTCATTTACTAGATTGACACTAACATATTAATTTCTTATTAATTTTTAATTTTTTTTATTGAAATTAAATTTACTCGTATGTCTAATTAAGCTATGATGACTAATATAAATATAAAACTTCTAAAAGTATAGAGATGAAACATGTAGGAGGCAAATATGAAATTGTGATGCTAAACCAAATAATAAGCATTGAATTGAAATTTTAAAAAATTAGAAACTAAGTTTAAAATATAGGAGGCAAATATGAAATTTTCAAAACCACAAAGATCTAATTGAGATTTAGTTGAAACCATAGACCAAATTGGTAATTGGCAATTTAACCAAAAAATATAGTTCTTTAACCCATTTTTAAAGAGCTTTTTCTTTTTTCTTTTTTCTAAACAATACATTTGATTTGGTCCTAAACTTGTAAGAGCATGATTTTGGTCCTTTTAACTTTTATAATTCTATATTTTGACTATTTAACATTTTTTTTCCTATTAGTTTAACAATTGTAAGGTGTGAGATCGAACTATAATCTTTATCATAGTAATTAGTGGCTTACCCACTAAACTAAACATGAATTGTTCCGACTAAATAACATTTAATATCACAGTTTTAGTTTTCAATTTATCATTAAATTTTCCCTTCAATTTCTATTAAAAAGAAGTAATAATAATAACGTAGATCTAGATATGAGTCTATGACATGATATGTATCACCATAGCTCAACTGACATGATATAACGACTAGAGACTAAAAGGTTTTAGGTTCGCTCCCCACCTCTACATGTTGTCAAAATATATATATATATGAGCCTATGACATGATATCTACCAACATAAACATATATATTTTTTAAAAAAAAATATTTAATTAATACAGAGATTGAACTCATGATCTTTTAGTGAATAGTCCAACTGTCAATTGAACTAGCTCGATTTGGCATCTAAACATTATTTGATTAGCGACTAAATATGAAAGTATAAAAGTTGGATAACTAACATTGAGATTAAAAAAAAAAAAAAAAAAAAAAAAAAGCACAATGGATAAGATTTTCTATTTATTTTAAGAAAAACTTCTTTATTCTACTTTTTTTATAATCGTATTTAAGATGATGATGGAATTTCAAAAACTATTTTTTTAAACCCGAAATAAACAATTTGGGGTGTTACGTTCACGTCGCACAACTCATTTCGATAAACTACAACCACTTTGTTTAAAAAATTAGAGTTCAACCAATAATTCATTTTTTTAAATTTTGACTAAATATTTAATGTGTTTTTAAACCCAATTAACAAAAAAAATTAAAATAATCCCATTCAAAAAGTCCAAATCAAAATATGTGGATTGAAATTCAAAACATCAAAATTATATTTAAATGTCAAACCGAGCATAGCTTAATTGGCATAAGATTGTACCCGTGACTAAGAGATTATAGATTCAATCCTTGCTTTAATTAAAATATCGTTGCAAAAACTGTATTTCATGTTTTCATATATGTATTTGGTAGTCTATTTAAAAATTGAATCTTAATTTAAATAAGATTGAAGTCATAATCTTTTAGTCAAAAACGCAACTTTATGTCAATTGAGCTATGCTCGATTTGGCAATTTATGAACATATTTCATGTTATAAATTTTGTATAATTATTATTTTATAATATCATATAATTTAGAATACGTTATATGTCAATAATAGCATAGCTCAGGTGATATGATGTATCGATTAGTGACCAAGAGGTCCTAAATTCAATTCTCACCCACATGTTGTCAAAAAAATAAATTAGAATACGTTATTTATATTATACATATTTTAATTTAACAAAAATAATTACCTGAAATACTCTATTTATTAAAAAAAAAATTATTATTTTAAATATAATTTTGTATTTTAAAATTTCAAATTCAAAATCAGATACACCCAGAAAATTGACATCTAAGATGTCAAATGTTTAAATTCTCCATTTTCACATTTGTTATGTATATATTTCAACAACTCAACATCCTCTCTTACATCAAATTAATCAAATTAATAGTTCATGGTCCTACAAAATACCTCTTAAATTAGAAACTTATTAACTACAATATTTAAATTTCACACCCATTTTCAAAAAAAAAAAAAAAAAAAAAAAATCACGCGCTCGACATACCTTTAATACATTGAGCAACACACTTTTAAAGTTCAAACACTTAGAGACGTTTGGAGCACTAACTTGAAGTTGGATGGACTGAGTTATTATAATTCAGACTAAGCTTGGCTCACCGACTATTATAATACACCGTCAATAAAATAACGACTTCAATAGTACTTACTATTCACAATTATTATAATCCACAACTATTATAATCACCGACTATAATAACGCACTCAGCGTTCCAAACAAGTACCCTTATTACCTACCACCATAATTTATAATATTTAAAAGACTAAATTATTAATTTAACATTTAACATTTATTCATAGTTTTAATTATTTATATATTTATTATTATTATTATTTTGACTAAGTTTATTTTATTTTATTTCCTTTTTTAATTTGAATTCTAATTGTGTAAGTCAAGTCAATATAAGGAGATAACGAAAATTACACGTAAACTTCGCAGTCAGTCTCTCTCAATTGTCAAAATTTAATTTAAAATTAAAAAAAAAAAAAATGCGAAGGAAGGAACAGAGAAAGAGGCATACCTGAACGGTTCTACCGACGGTGACCGGAGTAGCTTGGGCCAAAACAACGTCGCCGACGGCGGCGCTCTTCAAATGGCTGATACTGAGATGAATTCCAGCGACTCTCCGGTAGCCAGACGCCGTATGAGCTCCCATGCTGGCCAGAGACTCTGCAATCAACGCCGATACTCCTCCGTGCAACACTTTGAACGGCTTGAATTCGAAAATCGATCGCAAAAAAACGAAATCAGATTGGAAAAAAGAGGCGAAATCAAGGGAATCGGAATGTAATCGGTGAAACCTGGCAGCAGATTGGGGAAATTAGGAGACGGCCGGTGACTCTGTGAGGAGATACGTGTTGGACCTGGAATCCTAGGGCGTGAAGCGGAGCGTCGAGAACTGGCGGCGACGAGGAGGAGGAGGGAGGAGGGTTGTTCTCTGTAGACATTTGGGGAGTGGATCGGATCTTCGGAATCGGTTGGAATTTGTTAGAGTTGAAAGTGGGAGAGGAGTGGGTGGAAATGAGTCGTTATAAATATGGTAAGGAATCCATGGACCACAAAATTCAACCACAAAATTCTAATTTCCCGATTGATTTTACACTTTTAAACGCTATTTTAAATGAAAATGTGTATAGCTGACGTTGATTGATATGTACTTTCTTTTTATAAGGTCGAAAGTTTAACCATCAAACTAAAAAAATTACATATTTTCAGAATGATGAAAGTGATTTTAATCGTTTCAAAATTACTTAATTACTTTAAAAAAAATGTCTTAAATTTGGAGGTATAATGAAAAATAAAAATGTGTTATTTAAGAATGGGAATAGAAAAAAGTTATAATTGGTGGTCCAAAGGAAGGATAAAAGACAAAATGACTATGAGATTAGGACGGCATCTTATCGTCCTACATTTTGAGGTATAATGAAGAAAAAGAAATGTGCTATTTAAGCATGGGAATAGAAAAAAGTTATAATGGGTGGCCCAAAGGAAGGATGAGGAATACAATAATGACTATGACATTGGGACAACAATGATGTCTCTAACAATTATTTTGTTGGAGCCAACAACAACATAGTTACCGGTTCAGCGCAAGGTGGAAGAAACGGTCTGGTTCGGTCCTCGGGCGGTCTGGTTCACTGAAAGTCAGACCGGTTCATTGTTCTTCACCCTCTGGAGGTCTGGTTCAACGTTTGTTTCGTCCGGTTCGGATCGTTATAGGTCTAAAATAAAAACAAAAATTTTGCACAAAACAATACTCCAACAGCACGCCCTACACCTGATTCGCCCACCAGGCGTCAAACTCCAAGACACCACCGCTCTCGCGTGCCGAAACCAGAAGCTCAGCGTCAAACCCGTGATTAAGAATTACTTTGTTAGGTATTGTTTTAATTTTTTTTTTTTTTTTTTATAATGTGAAAGTAGAGAATTTAATGTCTAACTTCTTGGTCAATAATTCATATGTTAGTTATGCTTTGATATGAATTTTAAAAATTTGTTAATCCTTTTACATTTCATATATCGAAGAAATTTCTTTCTATGCACGAGTTTTCTCCTATACCTTGGAATTTCTTTTCTTTCTTTTTATTTCATTATTCTCTTTTTGTTTGTTTGTTTTTTTTTAATATCTTTGTTACTAAATTTAAATTAAATATAGTAATACATGAAAAAATAATTTTAATCGATAATATTGTGTAAATTACCTAATTAATTATTTCATTGTAATATCTTAATGAACAAGCTAAATTATTTTAACACTTAAATGATAGACATAAATTGATTTGACAACTTAGGTGTAAAAATTGAAAGACATATCATTTACAACTCAATTTGAACTATAAAAAAGATTAAGATTGTTGTTGTTATTCATTTTAGCTCAAAAGATATCATTGAGACCATTTAGAAATTCACATGATCTATTTTTATATATCAACGATTATGTCAATTAACGTGAATAATGTTGTAAATGATGTCGGGTATGTTTTCCAATTTTTATACCTCAACAACAACATCAATTTCTAGCCCTCATTTTAACCATAAAATTTCTCCAACATTTTTTTTTTTATTTTGAAAATTTTCAAAGTTAAAGGGTTATTTTTTTGTTATAACAGTTAAAATGAAATTTTTCAAAGTTTGGAGCATAATTGAAATCTACTCCAAAATTTAAGGTTATTTTTGTGTATCACCTAGTGACCTTTCACACATGTTGTTTTTTTATTTTTAGTACATTGGGGGTGGGGGGATTCGAACCACAGACCTCTTGGTCACTAAGATATACATATGCTCAGACATATGCTCGCTGAGCTATGCTCGCTTTGGCAATTCACCCATGTTAAAAATAAATAAAACAACACTAATAATATTTAATTTAACAATTTATTTTATTAAATATTTGGACTAAAACTATTCATTTGGTTAATAGTTGTACTTAGATATTTAATTAAAATTATAATGGATTGTTTGAAATAATTAACTTTGATTAGTTCTTTAATTAATGACAATAATATTTAATGCATCATTTTCTAATTTCTCTTTAAATTTCGATTCAACTCTTCATTTACGTCAGCCAACATGAACATAGTTCACCCGACATATTATATGACTTAGTGACCAAATTATCAACGTTCCACCTTTCTACATTAAAATATATATATATATATATATATATATGAAATAATTTAAGAATTTAAGATTTTTTTTTTTTTGGGTATGATTTTGAAATATTATGTGTATGTGTACATATATTGTTTCTTGTTTGTTATCAGATTTTCAAAAACATTTATCACAAACATCTCTCATAAATAAAAGGATGTCAATTCATTTATCACAAACCTCTCTCATAAATAAAAGGAGTCATAGTTTACATGTCTTTTGCTCAAATGGAAGATTCTATCATCATACCTCGTAATTATTGTAATTAAAAAAAATTAAATTTTCAACCCAATTAAAATGTTATGTTCAACACGAGCATAATGTACGATCTAGTGATTAAGAGGTCAGAGGATTGATTCCTCTCACCTCACATGTTGTCCAAAAAAAAAAAAATTGTAATGGTATGTTTCAAATTTTTTTTTTTTTTTTTTTATAACATGTGGAGTGAGGGGAATCGAACTTGTGACCACTTAGTCAAAACAGTTGGTTGAGCTATGTTCCTAATAGTAAAAAAATAAAAAATAAAATAATTAATTGTCATTTTTACTTATGAAGTACACAGTAAATATAATAATAGTAATTTTGAATATTTTATTTCAAAAAATTATTTTTTCAAACAAAAATGTAAATGCCAGTATACAGTATGAATTCTGGTTTTTAGATTTTTGTTTTTTAAATTCACTTAGATTCAACGAAGATATATGATCGGTAGATTTATTTTGATCCAAATACAAATGGTATATATTCTAAAAATATTTTTTTTATATATATTTTTAGTGTATTCAGACTAATTTTAAATTTTAAAATGAAGAATTATATATATGTATATATATATATATAAATTAAAATTAATTACTAGGTAGATAACCACAAGGATTAAATTCATCTCAAAACTTTAAAAGATGTCTCAAAATGAAAATAAGAATATTGAAAATAAAAGGTGTCAGATATTTATAGAAATAGATGTTATATATATTAATTTAAGTTATTACTTATTTTATATTAATATTCTAAAAATATATTTTATATTAACTATCTCTAATTATTAAATTATTTCTATATAATTAAATTTCATAACATTCAAAAATTAAAAAATCGTATTAGTTTTCATTTAATTAAATAAAAAAAATAATTCACAAGATAAATTATTCTAAACTCTCCTTAAAAAAAAAAATCTAAATTACATGGTCTAAATTATATTTATTATTTTTTTTTATTAATGTGAGTTTTAATTGATTAATTTATATTTAAGTATGGTTAATTAATTAAGTATAAATCACATAAAATTTTAATTTTAATTAAACCTTAGCATTTTAGCACAATAATAAATTGAAGAATTAATAATAAGTGTTATTTAACTACTATCCAAGATTATATATTTAAATAATATTATTTTTTTTTCCAACCGACATAGCTGGCAATAGGTTGTGCTCTGTAAAAAAATAGTTGTAGTTTTAAATTTAATAAACTATGCTAAATATAAAATAAATAAAACAAAAAAGAAGAAACTAATGCGTTTAAAAAGAAAAGTAGGAAAAAAAATGAAACCTCAAGGACATTTCGGCAAAGTCATGAAATAGAGGGCATCATCCAGAAAAGTGTCAAAAAAAAAAATAATAATAATAATAATAATAATAAAATAAATAAATAAAAATAATAATAATAAATAAAAATTGCTTGATAATAAGTTATGGAAAATTGTTAAGAATAGGAAAAAATCGAATTCAAAATTAGCTAACAAACTTTAATATTTTCACTACTAAAATGGAGTTACCAATTTTCATCTCAATTATATCCCTCCTATATAGCCTTATTTATGGTCAGTACACTGTACACCTAACCAATTTTTTTTTAGTTTCTAAATTCATGTGTTTTGATGAAGAAAAAAAAATCTCAATCTAGATTCATGCATTTTGCATTTGGAAGAAAGGGTTTTTTTTTTTTTTTTCAAAGTTGAAACGACGATAATGTGTACATAGACGAAAGTGGAGCAAAACGAAGATCTTTACCCACCCCGAAAATACGTCGTAGAAGGCTTTGGGAGTCGTAGAAGGTTTTGGGAGTCGAAATTTTCAGCTCATTCAATTTCAACGATGTAAAATGTTGATGTAGATAGTTTTTTTCAAGGTACAGGGTTTCAAAGTTGAGAATGAATGATTCTTTCAAATCGATTTGGAATATGTAAGATTTGCAAATCTCCTAATTCAATGTTGATGATACAAATTGAACGTTTTCCCGGATAAACTCAACACATACCAATTTTAATTTTTTTTTAAGTATAATTTGTCAAATGCTCACGAATTAATGGCTTATGAGTTATATACACGCATATACTTCATATTATATATGTAACTACAAATATATACCTACACTAGAAGTTATCGATGATACCCATTTTATAATTTTCTTACAACCGTCTATGAACAATTTAATTTTTTTAGTATCATTTGTCCAATGCTCACAGATTAATGGTTTATGGTGTATATACACGTATACATTTCACATGATATACTTATGTGTACGTTGTTATAGATGTAACTACGAATATATACTACTTATACTAGAAGTTATCAAGAGACGCCATTTTTATAATTTTCTTACAACCGTGAACATTTTTCGTTTTTATAAACATCAATATGCTGGAAATTTAATTGTTTATTCAATTTTCTTACAACCGTTTATGTTATATTTATATGTACGCTAACGAATTAATGACTTGTGTATGTACACATATACTTCATATGATATACTTACATGTACATGTAACTACGAATATACACATTAGAAATTAGCACCGTTATTATCATTTTTTTCATAACCGTCTCTAACAATTTTAGTTAAAAATTAATTTGAATTAATGTTATAGTTTAGACTTTATTGAATTTTGTTTACCTGGGGTTTGTTATTATTGTTTTGACCATATCTTAATTTTTATTATTTTTACCATGATTTTCTCTGGGAATATCATGATTTTCTTTTGAAATAAATATTTATTTTTCACAGGATTCTCTCTAAATAAATCTTTCTTTTCTTGGGGAGATTAAGTTTTCAACGTTTAAATACAGCTTAGTTTCTAGTTTCGTTCAAACCCATTGTAAATATTATTCTAAATATAGAAGTTCTTTTTTTGGGAGTTTAAGTTCAATGCTTCAACGTCTAAATACAGCTTAGTTTCTAGTTTCGTTTAAACCCATTGTAGATATTATTCTAAATATAGAAGTTATAGAAAGTCATTCTCATCTTCATAGAAAGTCATTCAAATCTTCATGTTCATTCCAATGACATTAAACCAAACGGCTTTTAATAGTATCAAGACCCTTCATGACCACTTAGGTCTAACTCTTAGAATTAAAATGAAGAATTATATTAAAAAAATATAAATTTTTTTGATAAATATGCTCATGTTATGAACTCATTCAACTTTATTTTTTAAATTAAAATAGGTATATAGGATGAATCTACCGTAAACCCAGAGACTCAAGCCCCGAACTTTCAAACATATGCATAGAAATAAAATTGAGGTATGTCTATGTCCTAGCGTTGCCTCGATTCAAATCCTAAATAATTAAATGGTAAATAAAAACTTCTCTAATAAAAAAAAATAACCATCTAAAAAGTTTGTTTAATTTCTTCTTTTAAGATTTATTTTTTTCATTCATATCAAATATGAATAGAAATAAATAAAGGTTCTCTCTCAAATGGAACGAGACTCAAAGCACAAAGACTAAAAAAAGTATTTTAACCTAAAAAAATACCGGTCATATTTTCTATTAAACAAACTTAGGTTAAACTACAAATTTGATCATAAATAGTGAGTTTTATGTCTAGTCACTGAATTTTCAAAATTACAAATTTAGACCCTTTCGATTTTTTTTAAAAATATTATTAATATGCTAGATATTTTTTTTTTTTAATTTTATCGAGACTTATTAGATACTTTTGAAAGTTCAGGGGCCTAATTGAAATTTTTGAAAGTTTATGGACCAAATAGATATAAATCTCAAAGTTCTCGAACTAAACTTTTAGTTTAATCCAAAATATATTAAACCCTAATCTAATGTCCGGGATCCACCACTATATATATATATATATATATATATATATATTAAAATTTATATAGTATTGAAAAATAACCAAATTTGTAACCTACATAAGACATGTTCACAAATTTGTTTTCTAAAATTTAAACAAGAAACAAAAAAAAATATGAATTTTATTTTCTTGCGTATATGTCTTAGTTAAACAAACTTTTGCTAATTCAAAAAAAAAAAAAAAAAAAAAAATTGCACCACAGTCATGTGACACATTATGAATGGATAAATATTTATATCATTTTTTTTTAAAAAAAAACCTCACTAATTTTCTAACATCGTTATTTTACTTCCATTTTTTTTTTTTCTCATTTTCTCGTAAAATGGAAATCGATTTCCATCTTTCTTCTCCTTCATTCCTTCACTGGTCTATGTCCAACACTAGAATTAAATTTAAAAAAGAAAAAGAAAGAATTGTTTTTTTACTCCCTAAAAAAAGCCTCAAATTGAAATTTGTATCAACTCACATTTTCTTTTTCTCCTCTAATCCAAAACTTTACAGCTTCCATTACAATCCACACATCACAAATCTCAGCCGTCCGGATCCCAATAGAACAAAACCTCTAAGTTTTCCTCTCCTCCAATTTCAAAATCGTCGCCGCCACCGATCAGCCTCCCCTTCACAAAAACCGTTGAAACTTTCACCTCTTTTAACCTTTAACATCCTCAATTCCTATCTGAAATCGGAAAACATTTAACGTCCTCATCCTGTCGAAGAGAAAGTGAGAATTTTTTTTAATCCATTGAAGTTGGAGCTCGATTTCCATAGTCACCGGAGGAGGAGAGAGAAAAGGGAAGGACATTTAAAGGAGAAAGGAGAATGTGGGAGGAGAAAGAGAAAATAGACCAAAAAAAAAATATCCAGATAAGAACAAATTAGTCATATTTATCAACTCATAATGTGTCACATGGTTGGATTGCAAAAGATGCTTGTAGCCCAGTATGCAAGCAAGTTTTAGTATGATGAGAATTTCAACTTTCGACTTTAAGGAAATGCTATTAATATCGTAATTAGTGAGTTAATTCTCGAAGGAAAGAAGAAAAAAAAGTGTAAATTATTGAGGTGATTTGAAAAATTCACAACTTTGCAAAGGTCTTGAGAGTGTGAACCAAGGGTTGGGCATGTTTTGGGACAGGCATGTTGCATAGAAGAGTCACCCTTGAGGAGGCCACAAGGTCTCTCTTCTCTATGCTTGAACTTTTGGCCTTCCACAATTGGACCTCCCACACCTACACCATATATTCAATATTCAACAACTTAACTAATATATCAACATACTTTTTACTAATTGAGTTTTCAAAATATTTTACATTTTAATTTTATCAAATAACCAATAATAATCACCCATCAAATTTATAAATAAAATTGCTTATTGTTTTATAAAATTCATCCTTGATACTAGTTACTTTCAAATTCATAAAAAAAAATATTATATTTAAACTAACACATAGTCATTTTTTTTAATATTTAGTGATTGTAAAGATTTAATTTAAAAAAAAATCAATACATGACATGAAATTGACATTTTTAAAAGATTGGAAACCAAGAAGAAGAAAAAAAAAAGTATTTTTTTAATAATATTATTGTTTTCGAAACATTTTATAAAAATATGACATGTTTCAAACTATTTGTAAAAATATAGCAGTTTTTATTCAATATTGTATTTTCATATCTACTCATACGAGCGCCCAGATCCTAGGTTCAATCCCTACTCCAACATATTGTCAAAAAAAAAAAAAAAAAAATAGGTCATGTGGCAACCCGTGTAAACTTTTCAAGTAAACTTTTCAAGTCTTTTGAAAAGACGATCTTCCACCGAAATTAAAGGGAATTTATTTCGTCGACCGCAAAAGGACGATCTTGTTCGTCTTTCTTCTTTTTAAAAAAATTATCTCCTCCAAAATCATCTCAAATAACTCTACATTCTTCTCCCTACTCTCTCTACCCTCCTTACCTCTTTGTGGTTTTTTTTTTTTTTTTTTTTTTAAGGAAAACATACAATAATATAAATTATACTTTAAACATTGGACTAGTTGTACAAATAGCCATCAATGTCCAAAATAATTACAAATTTTGTAAAATTTAAAACATTTTGCAAATATGGTAAAAAAATTCGAGGCTATACTACTGATAGACTATTATCACAGACAAAAATCTTAAAAAAAAAAAAAAAAATTGGGAGAGTTGAGAAGAATATGAAGTGATTTTAGATAAAAAAAAAAAAAAAAAAAAAAAAGACCATCCTGCTATCAAAGGAATAAATTCCCTTTAATTTCCGTGGAATAATTCTTTTTAGAGACTATCTTTACAAGTGTCGCCAAGAGAATAAATTCTCCTTTTAATTTCGATTGCTGCATAGTTTTTTCAAAAACGTCATTCTAATCCTTACTAGTTGAGCTATACTCGATTGGCAATACTCATACAATATTAGATACTGCCCGATAATATAGTTTAGTCCTAAAGCTTTCAGTTTTGTGTTATTTAGTTTTTAAACTTTCGAATTTATGTCTAATTGGTACCCGAGCTAACAAAGGAGCTAACAAAGGTGTTGAATATCAATTTTGTATTCGATAAGTCTATGAATTTTAAAAAAAATCGACATTATTCTTGTAATTTAATAAATAAATAAATAAATAAATAAATTAGGGTCTGACCTGAATAGCATTGCCGAGGGAAAGAGGGGTAGCTTCAGCAAGAACAAGGTCGCCGATCTCAGCGCTCTGCAAATGATCAATACTGAGATGAAATCCGGCCACTCTTTGAAATCCCGACGCCACCTGAGCTCCCGCGCTCGCCAGCGCCTCCGCTATCATCGCCGATACGCCGCCGTGCAGCACCTTAAACGGCTGCGGGTAGTGCAGTTGTATTTTAATTACAAAAAAAAAACGAATCGGAAGGATGGAATTTTACCTGGCAGCACTTCGGGGAGACGACAATGCGGCCGGATACTCTGTTAGGAGATAAGCTCTCGATCTCGAACCCGACGGCGCTCAGCGGAGCGTCCAGAATCGCCGTCTTCGATGACGGCGACGACGGAAGCGGCGGATCGTTCGGATTCTGAATTTGATTATCCATTTTGAATTGATGCGATTTGTTTGTTGGTTTGTTATATAGAGGATTTAGAGAAGGAAGGGATACGATCGTAATTTCAAAATTGTGTTCATCATGTCACCTATTAGATTGGGATTTAGAGAAGAAGGGATACTATGCCACCTATTCAATTTCCGTTCACATTCTATATTTTCATCGACATTTTTATTTATATATACATACTTCCACATCTAGACAAAAGTTAAATAAGTAAAATCGAGCCGAACATGACTCAGCTGACATAGATATGTTTTGATGACCAAGTGTGGTCTGTGGTTCGAATCCCCCACTCTCAATGTACTAAAAATGTATGTGTTGACGGAGTTAAATGTCGATGTCGACGGAAATATCGACGTCTCAATTTTATGGAAATATCTATAAAATGTCTATGTCCATGGATATTTAAGATTTAAAAAAATATTTTTTTAAAAAAAAATATTAAAATTAATAAATAAACATTTTGCACTTTTAAATGAGTTAAAATATACTTATTATAATAGTATATTCACGTCAGGTTACATTTTGTTGTTGTTTTTTAAATAGTTTATCGATTTTGCACCGTATGATGAAAATGTTGATTCACCCCTTATGTCGATGTCGAACCTATGAATATGTGGAAATGTCGACATGTCGACGGAAATTTAATATCATGTGTGTTGATGACCAAGTGGTTCGAATCTCCACACCCCCAATGTACTACAAAAAAATCAAATTCAGCCGAAGACATAAAATTGTACCCACAATAATTACATTAGGTGTCAATTAGAATTCTATCCGTCATTGACGGGGGCGGATCCAGACATTGATGTTTGGGGGGCCAAAAAATTAGAGGTTCGAATTCACTAGGTTGACATTAAAAAAAAAAAAAAAAAATCTAATGATGATGTGGATGAAGTGGAAGACCATTTTGTGAATCAAATAGAAATGTTGATGACGCAATGCATTTACTGAAATTAGTTAGTTATTTTGTCAGTTAGCACGTATGGGATCGGGATATGACAAATTCCTCTCTCACAAAAAGGATTTCTATCTTTTTATTTTATTTTTTGAGGAAAAAAAAATTATATCTTATTATTAATACTAGATTCTATCTTACTATTCATATTAGGTTCAAATTGGGTTTTTAAATATATTTTCATTATAATTTATCAATTTTTCTAAAAATGTCAATTCATCTCTCATATCTATATGTGAACCGATGAATATATGAAAATATTCACGACGAATATTTAATTTAAAATCCTAATTTAAAGGATGGAAATAAATATATTTTCTACAATTTAATTTTGGAGTGCGAGGATAGAGAATGTATTTATGATCTTGTTGAATGTATTTATGATCTTGTTTCATTTTGAGAATTTCAAATTTGTTTTTAGGGAAATTGTGAAGTATAGACATAGCTAAGAATAAAAAGTCAATTCGAAAAATAACTTTAGATTTCAATTTTTTAATTCGAATAATAATTATAGGGGAGGAGAGTGAACAATCTTTCTGATTATACTCGAGTAAATATGAGTTATGAGTATGGTCAGTCCACATAATTATATGATTTCATTCTTTTTTTATTTTATTTTTTAAATATCTCAACAGCTTATAATAAAATTTTCAATGGTCCAGAAATATCTCATCTCAGAATATTGAACAACCTCTTGAAATTATGCTTTTCGAAAATTCTTTGGACTCATTTTACAAGTACGAATATATTGATTTTTTTTTTCTAACAAATCGATTTCTTCAGCTCATACTTCATTTGTTCATACCTTCATATTAAAGGTTGCCCATCAGAATACTATTATTTTCGATGGTGTATGAGATGACAAGAACATCTACAACTTTAAGTCTTGCATTGTTCATGTACCACGTGATTCAACATTTTCTCTACTCTACAATTTCATCGTCACTCGTACTAGATGCTCAAAAAAGAATTTCACAGTTGTCTCGCTTAAGAACGAAGAAAGAGAAATTATTAATCACAAGACTCTATGAAGACGAAGATCTTGTGAGAGTGCTAGCATGTTATTCAAACCGGGAAATAAGTCTATGAAATGCACACAACACGGGTATCCCTTTACAACATACAAAATACATTTTACCAGAATATCTACAAGGACATACATAGAAAACAAATCATATATGCACTACATATCTAATATGTTCATTAATTTAAACACACGAAAATAGATGTATATAAATGTATACACAACACGGTTCGGTTTATATGTAAAATTGTACGAAAATGTATATCCAACCACGCATGTTCAATAGTTAGAAAAAATTAAATACCTATAAAATGAGAATAATTTAGACCAAAGACAAAATTTGTGGGTTATACAAGTAATCGTTTTCAAAATAGCTTGACCAAATAAAATCTCTAAAAAACGAGATCTTAAATTCATATATTAAAATAAAATCCCCTAACAACATTATTGGGTTAACATATAAGTGAAATACGGTAAATGTTCGTCTATAGCTTGAGAGATCTGATCGGTGGTGCAACGGACATACAAACGTGGAGGCAATCAGAAGGAAGAGCGCTCACACATAGCTTAAATTAAACGCATCGTAGAAGAAAACTCAAATCGAGAGTGGAAGAAGAAGAACACATTGTAGATGAAAATACATACATAAACGTAGAACAAATTCAGGATAGTATTGAATGAAAACACATACATAAACTGAAAATAATATATTTTTTTATTTTACATTTTTTCTTGGGTAGATGAATCTTTTTTAATTTAGTTTTTTTTTCTTCTTTTTTTTGGGGCTTTCAAAACCGATTTGACATTTTTATTTTTGGTGGGGTTTTGAAATCTCAACCAAATGTTTTTATGCAAAAAAATTTATAAATCATTTTATGCTCTCATTTTAAATTAGGGACCCTTGGATTTTCAATAGACCAATGTATTATTAAATGAAAATCATGGTTCAACCTTGATTCAAATCTGGGCTCCCTCGTTTTCTTAACAAGACCTTCACCATTGTATTATTTTCAATACCTTAATTTTTAAAGCTAAAAGCATGTAATCATAAATTTAATTATGATTATATACCCCGAATAGAAGTGTTAAAAATCATCGTTCTTAGTATTGTTTCTTCTGTAAATTTCAACTACGAACGCACTAATATCAATGTGTTGATTTATTATTATTATATTTAATATGTACCACTTCAAGAGGTTAAATATGGCAAATTCTTCCTAAGAGCTTTTTGTAGCCACTTCGGGAGAAAAGAGGTTTTCTGGAAGAACCATGTAAAGCACTTTATCAAAACTATTCAAGTAAAATGAATTACTCAGTACATATCATATCATATCAGTTAGAACTTAGAACAATCCGTTGGCTGAACTAAGACTAAGATGGCATATAACACAAATTTACTCACATTAAGAGATAGAGAGAATAATACCTCATTATATCTGATAGCAGGCAGGGGAAGGCAACTCCATTCCAACTGCATTTCTTTTAGCAAGTCATTATTTAGTATGTAAGCTCATAAGCAGATGGCACATCATGCACCGGGTGACCTTTCTTGTTTCTTTCGATTATCCTCCGTGCAAGCGACACCTGCTTTCCGACCACGAAGATGAATGCTTTTCCTTTTGCTGTAGCACCTCTGGCAGTTCTTCCAACACGGCGAACATACTCGCTAGGATCACGGGGGAAGTCGAAGAGTATGACGTGATCCACATTTGGAAAATCAATTCCACGTGATGCCCTGTCAATTATTTCAAAAGATTCATTTTTTAGAAACAATTTCCTGTTCTTTAGATGTTCAAACTCAAATCATCCTTAAATGTAAATTGACGTCTTCTGATCGACTGAATTTACAGGTGTTTGCAAATATAAGGATTTTATTCTTTACTTTTCCTATACAACTACTCTATCTGTCAAAGTTAAACAAGACCAACTGTTTCTTTATAGGTCTTACTCATTGCATGGAAATGGGAAACACGATTTCTTAAAAGAAGTCGATAAATAATAGACGAAAACTAGAACCATTGTGATAGGGACCCGAAACTGGAGAAAATATTAACAGAAAGTGCTATTAATATAGCCTATAGGAAAAGAAAATTACAAAATTTCAAGAATTTCGAGAGAGTTGGATTGTTCCACAAACCATTCCCAAAATATGTTTGCCTTAAGCCGCTTTGACCTATTGTAATGACTAACAAATTCCTTAACTAATTCTACTTTGTCCCTAATTGTATTTCTAACTTGTTGACATTTTAATTCTTTTGAAATTTGAATGAAAGGAAAACTTCAATCTTATTAATTGCATGTCCATTTTAAAGGGTTTCGTCTTGAGTTTTTCTTCCAAAACAAGAATTGAGTCACAACCCTACATGTAGTTTTTCTGAGTCTTTCCTTTTCCTTTGTCTTTTGTCATCTTATATGGCTCCAGAAATAGCTCTTCTTAGGTTCATTTGGTCGGCCAACCTGAGCAAACTAGTTACAGCATGCTCTCGACCAAGAGGTCAGAAATTTGAATCTCCCACCCTCACTTGTTGTTAACTAAAAAAAAAGGGTCATTTGATCGGAAAAAGTTCTAAAATGGTTCAGGAGCTGATTTGGAGCCAAACTTGTAAAAGAATAATTATCAAATCATATGTTGTTAACAATTTTTCCTTGTTATTGTTACATGTATGATTCTGATTGGAAATCATTTGTTTCTGTATTGTACTTAATGTACTATGCTGCTTTCTCATGGAACAAACAGTTCACAGTCTTTTGGGATTCCATGAGTTGAACCATCTAATCAATCAGACAACTTGTAATGGAAAATGTTTGTAATTTAAGGGCAATTAAGAGAAAGAAAGCTCTTATCGATTGAGTGAAGTACCTATCAGTGCAAACCAAGAACTGGGATACTTGTTTAGAATGAGAATTGGTGAATGCCTCCATATTTGCAAGCCGTGACTCTCTTGCTAGGGCAGCATGAAATGGAAAAACTTGCAAATGGCTACCTTTTCTATCAAAACGCTGTAATGCATTTTCAACTCTTCTACATGTCTCAATCTGCAAAATTAACAAATAAGCTGACATAAAAGTAAAAAAATTTCAAAATTTGGAATTCTCTCCGTTATTTTGTTCCTTAGTCAAAAAGAAAACTATATTGATTGAGAATGGACACATGAGAATAAGGATATTAAGCATTCTCAAAAAAAGATAATAATTACATGAAAAACTTCATCTGCAAAACAAACTTACAAAAAAAGGAATAAGGCCACTATTTTTGTATTCTTGAGCCTAAACCAAAATTGAACGTACCTTGTTACAGAAAACAATAGTTTTTGCAACCGGAGTTCCTTCTGCAATCTGCAGGAGGGCATCTTTCTTATTCGAGAAAGCAGCATCCGGTGTTTTGTTCTGCTCATCTTCACCACTACAATCTACAAGAACCTGGAAAAGGCGAAATATTATACCAAAGAATCATCCCTTCCGAGTGGTCTGTTAATAATTAATAACATTAGAATTTTGGCCAATATGAGCATAGCTCAACTGACATAAAGTATGCACCCTCGACCAAAAGATTAGAGGTTCGAATAACACTAGAATTTTGTGTAGAAATAACATTGTTATATTTCTTTTATTTTGTGAATAGATTAGGAGTCCTCATCCTTTTGGGTTTTCCTGAAGTTCGTGTTCATGTGTCTGTCTTATCTGCTACCATGAATAGTTCTAGGTTTCATTATCACTTTCCTCGTAAATTAGAAAAGGACTGTGAATTTGCATTTATTCTTGAAGTTTCCTGTTCAACAAGAATACTAGACACCTTCCTTAACTTGAGACGAGACATTATTAGCTCTCTTTGTCTCTGTCTCTCTCATCGAAAAGGACCGGGGAATTTATAATTGAAGATTTCTTTAATTTTTTCTTCTGTAATTTACCCAATTTCAAATATGCACTACCATAAGCAGTATCAATAAAACAGCATTTTAGTCCATCAATCACTGATCACCTCAAGAAAAGTATAAAAGAGATGAACTGATATTGATTGAAGACTAACCTCTTCCAGGAAAGGACTTATCCGGTGAACTCCAGGTCCCATGATCACTTCACAATCAGGAAAATTTTCTACTAATGTATTATATATGTCAACTGGTAAAGTTGCAGTCACAAATAGATATTGTGTGTTAACAGGTGCAGATTTCATTAAAGTCCGCAATGCAACTTCAAAGTCCTCGTCATTAAAAAGGATATCTACCTCGTCCATTACAACACTGTCGGACAAGGTTGTTCGAGTGTATCAGTACAGGCAAAACCTCATATAAATAACTCTCCTAGCAGAAAGCAGAAAATAATTGCACTGGGGAAGCAGGTAGGAATTAGAAAAGGCAACCGTAATTTCAATGAAGTCCAGAGCACTAATACTCACAACGACACCAGCATACAGCTGGGTTATTAATATGGATAAAGGTCAGTCACTAAGAGGCAATAACTAATTCATTATCTGAATACATATTGAACACAATATTGAAGTATTTTATGATATCAAACTCAAAGTCCTTCCTGAGACATCAGACATGTATCCTATATTTTCTCGTCCCTCCTTTCCCAACCTTTTTTTACTCTAATATGTATGTTTCCTCTGTTCAATATCCAAATGAAATAAACAAATAATCTTCAGATAAGCATAAAAACATACTATGACCCGCTAGAGGGGCTGAAACTGCATAAATTATTCACTACTTCACAATAATATTTTGATTTTTAGCAAACAAGCACAGGATACAGATATTTAACTAATAATCAGGATATAAATATCGAAGGTTAGATAGAACAGTTTTCTGCTGCTGTAAATTTTCATGTGATTTTATATAAATATTATGCAAATTTTCAGTTGGATAATTGATGAAAACTAAAGAGACTTATAATGCAACTTTAAATAAATAATAAATATGTCAGTGTGAGGCTTTGATAGTTAAGATTAAGAGTACCTCATCCTAAGTTAGCCAATGCCTGGACAATGGATCTCAGCATTGTCCTTTGTCGTTTATAATTTATAAATAGGAGTTTTCCACACTTGGACAAATCAGCAATACGGTTGTGGAAGAGATTGATAAATTGTGTAATTGTGCACCTCTAGCAAACAAACTTCGGCTTGGATGTAATGTGTACATTTAAAATCTTGGAATGAAAGAAGAATGCTTAATCAAGTTTAAGAAAACATTCTTACTATGTCAAAATAAATTAGGACCCACCATTAAAAATGAAATGTAGCTCATCAGAAAGTATTAAAAAACTTTTAGAAAAACAGTATTACCATGTTAGATTTGATAGCTGCAAGAAGCCTTCATTCATTAGAAACATCAAACGACCAGGAGTTGCTATTAGAACATCAACACCTTCCTGTAGATTTTCAAGTTGAGTTTTCTGCCGGAAACCGCCTGTCACAACCATAGACCTAAATGGCACCCCAAATTTTGAAATGGATCGGCAATTACTTAAGACCTGTGAAATTCATCACATTGTTGTCAAACTTTACCAACCCAATGAAGAAAAATACTAGCATAATTCTTATAATTTTAAATGAAGCAGAATTGGCTATTGGGGCCTCCAGCAGGGTCTATTTCTGTGATTTAGTTCCTTATGAACCCTTTTAAGTTACTAGATATGCTAATATTTTTTTTCCATTTCCCTTGACACATAAGGCATATATCTATACTAGGGGCTAATAGTAGCTTTATAGGCTTTAATCATATCTAATGTTTTAATGATAACAATCCATTCTTTATCCCTTCCCCTCCTGATATAGGTCAAGGTCTCATACAATCATAAAAAAAGAGAGGTGAGACACCCCAAAAAAGTAAAAAATGCGACTTTTTAACGACAAAACCATAGTCGTCTTCTTAAAATTACAAAATAGTGCAATTTCTTTCTCTGCAAATGCACCAAACAATAGCCATGAGCAAACCGCCTGACCCTACAACATTTGGCTGCCAAGGTAACCCGTAAAAAATTAATTCCTAGGTAGGTGGCCACCAAGGATCGAACCCATTCCCTCTAAGAGGGCATTAATAGTCCCAAGACCCTTCGTGACCACTAGGTCAACCCTTGTTGATTGTCAGTCCATGACAGATGACAGAAAATATTTTCATCTTGCATCCACACAAAAGTGAATTCTCTCAAATAAACAACAAGAGGTAAAACTATAAGCTAAAAAATGGCATCAGAAATGTGCAAATGGAAGAAAACTGTGAAGCACACTTAGAATATTGCTACAAGATTAATCTACCTGAGAAGCCAATTCTGCTGTCGGCGCAATGATAACAATTTGGGGACTTTGTGAAGAAGATTTTCGAAGTCCTTCAAGTTCTTCCTGCCTCAGACGCTGGATTAATGGTGCAAGATATGCTAATGTCTTACCAGATCCGCTTTGATCAGAAATGATACAACTCTTTCGTTCAATAACTGATGCAAATGCCTTGGCCTGCCATTTTTCATTATTCATATAGAAGTACAAATAAGCACTGTGATAATTGCTTTTCTTATAATTCTTTGTAACAAATTTGTAAGTGAGCAATAAGATACTTCTTTTCTAGTTAAGAATTTTACAAACTGAACAAAGCAATCTTCATTGATCACCGTATTAATTTAGTATCCCATGCATCATGTAAAATTAAAGATAAAAAGAGGAACTTGGATATAAAATCAACCATTCAATACATAATCCCAAAACTTCAAATTTGTATGGTTCTACGCTAGTTCAAAACCAAATTTAAAAATAAGACCTTTTTCCCTCCTCCTAAATCCCAAACAGCATTGCTTAGTGGTCAATATTTCCTCTCATGAAAAATTTAACAAATCCACCTATGAAATTTACTCCAATCTAATTTAGAATACTTGTACACATCCTCCTAAGATTTAAATAATCCACATAAAATGAATGGATGGCATTTAGTATATTAAAGTAACTTGAATAGAAAAAAACTCTTGATAGAAGAAATTTGTCTTTTTTTTAAAAAAAAAAAAAAACACTGCCTGAAGATAGAGCTCAATCTTTAGTCTGAACTTTAAGAAATAGTTTAAACCAGAGTAAATACAATAAATAAACTTTAAAGAATGTAAATTTGACAAATTATGAAACACCATACAATACCAGGAGATAGGATATGGAAAAGAAAAGCTTTTCTAAACAATAAAGTTTTAAATCCGAGTGTGCAACGATGCCAATAAGACCAACCACGTTTTGAGATATCTCATATATCAATACTCAAGGAAATTTGACTCAAAGGGGCTGTTTGGGGCGCTGAGTGGGTTAAAATTGTTTGTGGTTATAATAGTTTGTGGGTTATAATAATAGTCTGTGAATAGTAAATACTATTGAAGTCATTGTAGTTACTTTATTTACCCTAGACTTACATAATTGATGGGCCAAACATAGACTGTGTTATAATAACGATGTCCACTCAACTCTAAGTTGGTGCCCCAAACACTCCCAAAATGCTAATGAACTTGTCATCCAAGAGCAAGTCTGGCAAGTAGACCCAAACTTTGTTCTTCAACCAAAGATATCTAATTTGTTAACAAGACAAACTCTCAACGACACCAAAGAGCTATAACCTAGCAAACTTGAATAAGGAGTGTGCCTCAAAAGAAAGACACTAAAGAGAAACAACAAGGAAAAGGGCACACTGCACAAAGTACCAGGCGGCAGGCACCACAAATGAATATGGCTTGGCTGCCAAAACATGAGATGGCCACAAGTTCTGATACATCTTTTGATCAAAATTTGAAAACATGAGGTATAAAATTGTAGCGGTTATCATTAACAAATCTACGTTAAATTCCCTGATGAGAGGAATGTCTTTTCAGTCATGGTAAGCAGGAGCATAATTCTATTATATCATACATCATGTACCTGAATCTGTGCAGGACGTAGGAAATTCTGCCTCCTCAGTGATTCAATCATATATTCAGTGCACCCAAGATCTTTAAATGACTTTCGGCTATAAAAGCCCTTCTCCGAGGAAAACTTCTGTTGTTTAGGCTGGGTTGGTTCATACTCAGAATCTGAGGGCCCTCTAGAGCCCCATCCTCTGAAGGAAGCAGCAGAACCTGCAGGAACTAATTGCTCGGATCTCGATACATTGGGCGAAGTTCTATGATGTCTATCTCCATCTGGCTGTTCAGATGGTCTTGAAAAATTTTCTCCATTTCTTGAGGCATTTACCCTCTTCTTTTCTCCAAGAGTTTTAACTTTAGAGTGTGGACGATCAGATATATGAGATGACCCATTTTTAGGAGTTGGTTCTCGGACATCATCTCTAAACTCTTCATTTCTCTTAGCCCCTTTTGTCACAATTGCCTTAACTTTTTGAGTTTTTAATCTTCCAAAACTTCCAATAGATATCCTCCTGCGTGTTCCTGAAGTCTTAATACCTGTTTATCAGGAAAATCTTGGTTTGAGCGTGCAGTTGAATGAAACAAATTCTGTTGTTTGATAGAGAATAATTGAAAATTATGTCACATGAATATATTTCTCAGTCCTTAAACAACATTTAATCGGCAAAAAGATGAAATCAAAACGCCAATTTAACTCTATCATATAAGAAAATTAACACTAGAGTTGAGAGAAGAAGCACCTCCATCGTCAACCGTCTCATCTCCATCGTAATCGGAGGAAGAAACGGTAAAGTCTTCATCGTCAGTGAGCTGATAAACTCCAGCAGAATCCACCGATTTGCGAGCATAACCGGCGATTAAACAACCACCAACAATCACCAGCTTAGTTGCGGGAACTGGACTCGTCTGGGTGAGAAATGGAGAGCGGAGGCAGCCATGGCGTCGTAAATGGCACGATTGGAGACATGGAGAGGTCAGAAAGTTGGCCGGAGTGTGGAATGGAGCTCTGGCCATTGCCGGAGGCCGGCGGAGAGATGCTGGATTGAATATATGCACTGTATATCGTCTTCTTCAAATGGAGTTTGGATTGGGAAATTGGAAGCGACGGTGGAATTCTGAAATGGAGAGCCAAAGGTGCAAAACGCCGCCGGAGGATAGAGCGGAATCAGCTCAGAGTTTTGTTTCGGCGGATTTTTAGTTGGATAATGCAGAATTAGTATAGTTTCGGGGAAATATTATAAAATACTTGTAATAAAAACTATAGGTTAAACTATGAAATTTCAGCATTGTGTCTATATATATTTTTTTTTTAGTAGCGGTTAATTTTAATTTTGTGTCAAATAAGTTTTTAAAACTTAAAAATATCTAATAAGGTCTGGGGTTGCATTTGAAGGTGATTAAAGTGATTTTTAAATAATTTTAACCGCTTTTTGTTTGGTAAATCTGATTTTATATTAATTTAAATCAAATCACTTTTTTAATTACTTGCTTTTCTAAAATTTGATAAAGAGTAGCTTTTGAAATTGAATTCACAAACAATCTGGTGACTCTTCCAACTAACTTTCATAATTCTTATTTTATCCTTCTATAACTTTTATTTTCTCCCACGATCCATTTGTCCAAAATAAATTTATCCATTTTTTTTACTACTTCCAACTCTATTTTTTTGGAAACTTTTTTCCAAAGACAACTCTATCTTTTTGTTCTATAATTTTATTGAAGTAATATATAAGTAATTTAAAATGATGGATAAAATTGAAATTAAAAATAAATTAACATTAATTTATTTTTTTTATATATTTTTTTAATTAAATTTGGAATAATAAAAATTATTTCTCACACTATTTTATCAAAATAAATTTAATTAAAAAATATATATTTTGTAATTTTAATTATTATATTAAATTTTGTTTTTAATTCTTTGAAATTATTATAATTAAATCTCCCAAATTTCGTATTAGTTTACCAAACATTACCATCTATTTTTTTTAGGTTTAAAATTAAAATTTACCAAACACATTTACTTCTTAGTACAGCTGATTTTTCTAAAAGCACACCTAAAAGCAATTATTTTCAAAGTCATCGCAATCTCAAACAAAGCCTAAGTCTTTGGAGGTTGATAATGTTTTTCTATTTCTTCTTTTTTGTTTTTTATTTTTGGAGAATTAGAAACAGGAACATATTTGATAATTATTCATATTTCTTGTTTCTAAAAAAAAAAAAAAAAAAAAAAAAAAAAAAAAAAAAAAAAAACTTATTTGATAACGTTTTTTATTAGCCATGTTATCTGTTGTCGGTTGTAAAATATTATAGTGAAACTAAATGCAGGTTTTAGTGATCAAAATTGATATTTTCAAAATTCTAAGAGATACAATAATAAGAAACTAAAATATTATCTTAAAGTTTCCAACCGAAGATAAAGTTTTCCTATGCACTTCTCTAGTCAAAGAATCAATAGCAAAATTCATGTTGAAAAAAGTATAGAAGAATAAAATTAGAAATGAAATAAATAGAAACAATTTTTTTTTTTTTTTTTTTTTTTTAGTTTCTCAAAATTTAAAAATAAGAAATAGTTATAAAAAAAAAAATTGTTTCTTAAAAAATGAGTAATGGGAACAGGAAAAGAGAGAATTTTTCCTAGACAACGAACCAATAGCAAAATTCATGTTATAAAAGGAATAGAAGATTAAAATTAGAAACGGAATAGACAAACAACTTTTTTTTTTTTTTTTTTTTTTTTTTTTTTTTTTTTTTTTTTTTTTTTTTTTTTTTTTTGAAGGTTCTCAAAATTTGTTCTTTTGAAAACCTTTTTCAAAATTTAGAAACAAAAAACGATAAATAGTTATCAAACAAATTTGTTTATTAAAAAATGAGAAGTTGGAACAGGAAATAAAAACGTTATCAAACAGATCTTGAACTTTCAATAATGTGTCTAATAAATTTCTAATATATTTGAAATTTTTATAAGTTACATATTCTATTAGATATAAAGTTGAATTTTATGTCTAATAGGACCCTAAACTTTGAACTTTGTGTGTATCAAAATTGAAAGTTTAAGAATCTATTAGACACATTTTAAAGTGTAATGACCAAATAGACACAAATATGACAGTTTTATAGGTCTATTATACATTTTTTTAAAGTGTATGGACCAAAATTATAATAAAGTCATTGTGGATCGTATTAAAGTATACCTAAAGTCGAAAATTTAAATCTCTACCCTATAGTCGATGTACGATGTACTAGAAAACTGTACATTAGAATAGGACACGGTGATTTAACTACTAAGTAAAATATTAAGGTTATGTCACAAAAAAACGTATATTAAGGACATAATAATTTTTTTTTGATAAATGTTTAAATTTCAAGTATTTTATATTTTAAGCTAAATTATAGAAAATACTCATAAACTATGAGATTTGTTTCAATAATACCTCTAAACTTTATAAAGTTTTAAAAATATTTCTCTTTAAAAAACGTTCAAAATACTTTTACTATTAAGTTTTGGATGAAAACGTTAAAGTTTCATTAATATCTATGATCTTTAAAAAAATTAGAAATATTTTTATTGGAAAATTTCTTCTCCTTTCTCCTCTATATGTAAATTCTTTTTCCATAAACATTAATTAGAATAAATGGATTATTATTAGCATTGAGAGGGCATGCTGAGGATCCCACATCGGAAAGATGAAAGGACCTCACTCACAATATAACATGTCATGGGGTTTCATCTAAAAATCAATTGGAAACCCATGACATATTGTAAAATTCACGAATTTACATCTACTTGAATCATGTTATATTGTATGTTATATTGTGAGTGAGGTCCCTTCAATGTGGGATCCTCAACATGCCCCTCAATGTTAGATGGCCATCTTGGGTTGGGATCCCATTTTTTGACCGAATACCCATTTGGGTTCCAATCATAACTTTCGTGGGCTCTAATACCATATTAGACACCATGGGGTTCCCCATTTTTGGGGGCCATCTTGGGTTGGGATCCCATTTTTGGACCGAATATCCATTTGGGTTCGTGGGCTCTGATACCATATTAGACACCATGGGGTTCCCCATTTTTGGGACCGAATATCCATTTGGGTTCGTGGGCTCTGATACCATATTAGACACCATGGGGTTCCCTATTTTTGGGGGTCATCTTGGGTTGGGATCCCATTTTTGGACCGATACCATATTAGACACCATGGGGTTCTCCATGGCCATCTTGGGTTGGGATCCCATTTTTGGACCGAATACCCATTTGGGTTCCAATCATAACTTTCGTGGGCTCTAATACCATATTAGACACCATGGGGTTCCCCATTTTTGGGGGCCATCTTGGGTTGGGATCCCATTTTTGGACCGAATATCCATTTGGGTTCGTGGGCTCTGATACCATATTAGACACCATGGGGTTCCCCATTTTTGGGACCGAATATCCATTTGGGTTCGTGGGCTCTGATACCATATTAGACACCATGGGGTTCCCTATTTTTGGGGGTCATCTTGGGTTGGGATCCCATTTTTGGACCGATACCATATTAGACACCATGGGGTTCTCCATGGCCATCTTGGGTTGGGATCCCATTTTTGGACCGAATACCCATTTGGGTTCCAATCATAACTTTCGTGGGCTCTGATACCATATTAGAGCCCATGGGGTTCCCCATTTTTGGGGGCCATCTTGGGTTGGGATCCCATTTTTGGACCGAATATCCATTTGAGTTCGTGGGCTCTGATACCATATTAGACATCATGGGGTTCCAATCATAAGTGACACTTTTACTTTTTGGGATCATTGCTGACCCACCCCTACCGCTTCCATATTCATGTTTTTTTGACAACATGTAAAATTTTTATATTACTTGCTTTCGTTGAGAGTTGAACTCAAGACCTCCCGCTTACTAAACGGGTGCTCTAACCAACTGAGCTACAAGAGCTAGTTATGTTTGTTATTTCTCATTACATCAAGATCAACACTCGAAGCTAAAAAAACGCTAGCTATTAAGACTAGTGCGCAATGACTTTCTCTACGTTTGGGACGCTTCTCCAAACATAGTTCATTGTTGATCGCTTTCTCTCAACCACAAGTGACTTATATATTTATGTAGTCGTCAACATTCCTATGTGTTCCTCCTCCCTTTTTGATCTATGAATACATGACAAATAAGCAAAAACTTCTTATTAGTTTTTCATGGAGGTAGAATTTCCAAATAAAGGAAGCAGAAGAAGAAACATTTTTCAATAAATGTATTTTTTAATTTTTTTTGAAAAGTCAAAAGTATTAATGAAATTTTAATGTTTTCCATCCAAAACTGTGAGAATATATATATATTTTTTTAATGTTTTTGAAAGACCAGTAGTATTTTTTAGGGTAAAAATCAATTTATACCCCTAAATTTTGAGGGTTGTATCAATTAAAACCCTAAATTAACGATCATATCAATTTAAACCCTAAACTTTCATAAGTGTATCAATTTACACCTTATGTTAGATTTTATTTGAAAAAAAACAATTTAAACGAGTGAAAACTTATAATTTTAACAATTAAAACTCCTAAACATTCATAATTGAATCAATTGTATGAAAGTTTAAGGGTTTAATTGATCAATTATAAGTCTCCACACGTGTAAAAACTAACATTTTTTTAATGGAGGGTGTAAATTGATAAAAGTTTAGGGTTTAAATTGATACAATTGAAAATTTAGGGTTTTAATTGATACAATCCTCAAAGTTTAGGGGTATCAATTGAAATTTTCACTATTTTTTAATATTTTTAAAGTTCACGGGTATTATTGAAACAAAACTCTAATATTTTCTATCCAAAATTTAACGATAAGGATATTTTCAATGTTTTTTTTTTAAAGATCGAGAGTATTTTTAAACTTTTTAAAGTTTACGGGTATTATTGAAACATGACTAAATGCTCTTAGCAACCGATGACCGGCCTTTGGGGGATTCACAATCTCTTATTTAAAAGCAAAATTGTCACATTATTATTATTATTATTATTTTTTTTTTTTTATTTTTTTTTTTTATGAATGGTTCATAGATTAGAGCCAAATTATTGAATCTTAAGGCCAATGTCTAGTTGGTGGTTTCAAGCATGTTGTCATCTTGGGCTTTGTGTGTACAAAATTGTGATGATGTGCCAAGCAGTGCTAATTTACCTTTTTCTTTCGAGAAATTGTGGACCATAGTGATTGTTACAATTTTACTTTCAATGAAATTTTATAATTAAGTTCTTAAATGTTACAAAATGTACAAATCATTCTCGAACTATAAAGATTGTTACAATCAAAAAAAAAAAAAAATTGAGTTACCACGTTTGGTATGGTAATTGGTGTTTTAGCCACTGAGTTATGTTCAAATTGATTATTACAATCAAACCTTGAAACTATATAATTATTACAAGTTAACACAATTTTTATAAATATTTAAATGTGTTTGGAGCGCTTGTGAGTTAAAATAGTCGGTGGTTATAATAGTATGTGTTATAAAAGCATGTGAATAGTAAGTAAATACTATTGAAATTAATATAGTTACTTTATTGACTATGAATTATAATAGTCGGTGGGCCAAACATGAATTGAGTTATAATACCTCTAAGGATTTAAACACAACAATTACCTAAGTTGAAGGGACGATCAAATAAATTGAAAGATAGTGGAAGTGATTGTAAAATGACAATGATAGTTTTTGGGAGGTTTTTTAAATTTATATATTTGGTTAAATGACAAGGATAGTTTTGAACTTTCAAATTTGTGTTTATTTGATCCATAAACTTTAAAAAGCGTCTAATTAAGTTATTAATCTTTCGATTTTGTGTTCATTGTCCTAAATTTTCAATTTTGTGTCGTTCTAGACCTGTTCAATATTTTTAAAATTCACAAATTTACATCTAATTACACAAAATTCAATTTTATATCTAATAAATTAGTTAACATAAACCTATTAGACAAACCCATGTTTTGGGTTTGAGAATTTTGATCCAACATCCATTATTGAACCAAATAATTTTTTAAAAAATCTCTATGAGTTAACTAGCAAAGTAACACAAAATTAAAAGTTAATTTTTAGACCCATGTGTTTAAAGTAAGAATTTAAATGTCGATGAAAATATTGAAGTCTCAATTTTATGGAAATGTCGACGAAAATATTGATAAAATGTCATGGATATTTCTAGAAGATTTTTAAAAATATTTTTTTTTGAAAAAAATATTTAAATTAATAAATAAACATTTTACACTTTTAAATGAGTTAAAATACATTTATTATAATATTATATTCATGTTAGGCTATATTTTGTTGTTGTTTTTTTTAATATTTCATCATTTTGTACGGTATAATAAAAATGTTGATTCACCCATCTGTCGAACCTATGAATATGTGGAAATGTAAATGTCGACGGAAATTTAATACCATGGTTTAAAGTTTAGTACATTGGAGGTGGGAGATTCGAACTACAGACGTTTTGGTCATCGAGTTATACATATGCCAGCTTGACTTGAAATGTCATATAGAAAAATTAATCTCGGTTAATTAATTAAATTACCGAGATTAGTTTTGTAGGGATTTCCAATTAAATCATTATATCTATCACTCCCGCTTGAAATGCCATATAGAAAAAGCTCTGCACAAAAGGATAAGGCAACTCAGAAGAAGAAGAAGAAGAGAGAAGCAGGACAACAATGGCTTCAGCCACTGCTCCTTTATCCTTCCTCGGCAGTTCCTTTCTAACCGTCTCTTATTCACAGAACCTTCGCAATCGTCCTCACCTTACTTTTCCGCCAACCACTTCAAGTTCCGGCCGACATTCTCTTCTCGTCGAAGCCAAGGCTACCACCAGACGAGAGGACCGTTCAGCTCGCCATTCTCGCATCAGGAAGAAGGTAATTACAGACCCCATTTCCCCAATTTTAAACTTAGCGCCTCCCCTCCCCTTTGCGTCCTTTGTTGTGCTATAATTGGGCGATTCTCTTGTTCCACATTGTTCTGTAACTCACAATTTTTTAGAGATTCATTAGAAATGGTGGTGGGTTTCTTTTGATTATTCTTGCAATGGACGTATCTGGGTTTCCGCTTAGATTGAGATTTCCTTAACTTTCCGGGAATTTTACTTGGTGTTTCTCGGTTCTTATTGCAATTGTGTATTGTTAATTTTGAAATTTTGCTTCTGGTTGCTTAATATTTCATTTCACCCCTATCGTATGGATATTGTTTCATTTTAGATTTCTGTTTGTTGTGAACTTCCAAAGGATTGATTGATAATTCATGAATTTAGAAGTTCTGGTTAGACTAGCTAAGAGGTGTACTTGTTTCTTAGAAGATAGTGGCTGCTCCAATTCCCAAGTCCTGGATTTCTGGAGATTGAGGGAACGAGGGAAAAGAATAAAGAACTTGTTATTTGTCATTGCAGGGAGTCCAAACTTCAAAGTAGAAATAGTTATTCTTCTTGGCATCAAATGACAGTTATAAAAGCTGTAATTGGAACTCGTTTCAAGATAAGATCTGCTGAGATTTTCATTTCACAGTCCTTTGGGCCTCTGATGACTTGAAAGTAGATTTATTTATTTATTGGAGAAACCCAAATTCATAGAATGATGCAGCTTTTATAAAGAATAGATAGGCAATTAGAGGTTGGAGCCTAGAACACAAAACAAAGTAAGAAAGATATCCCGCATATTATTTTTTTTTAGTTAAGAAACAAGAGAACAACAATATAGATTACAGTAGAAATGGTGGGATGGGAATTGATCGCTCAAAGCTGGAGGCCAAAGATGTTACAAGAACACCCTCCAGTTGTCAATATTGAGAAAAATATTGTTACTATGTGTTCCAAACGGAAGCCATAAAGGACACCATTTTACAAATAAATGCCTCCTTTCTCGAATCTTTTAATGCTCTTCTCTTTGTTTGAACCAAATGCTCAATCAATGGGATAGGAGAGCATTATGCCGTAGGACTTAAGTGAAACTAAAAGTGACAGGGTAAGGCTTAATGGAGAAAATACAAAATGCTGGATGAATGCATTTGGAAACAGCATGAGTGTTGAAAGATTGTCCTTGTACTACTACCAAGTTGCCCAATTATGTGTTACGAAAGGAACTATATTCTGTGTGCCATTGTTATTGATATGGAAGATACATGCAGCATGCGCAGGAGGCGCGTGACCCGTGCACTTGCACGCAACGTGCGCCAGGTGCATGCATTGATTGGATAAGTAGTTTCAAATGAAAACCTTCCTTATCCATGGAAATAAGCGTAAAAAGTTATCCAACATAACTAAAGGAGATTCAAAGGAAGATAAAGTGCAGTTAGTCAGCCATCTTCAAGGAGATTAGCTTGTGTGCAAGCACTAGGACTTCCTAGAATTGTGGTGATTGGATGAGATTTAGGAGGTATCAATTTAAATGAGAGGTTTTAATTTAAATATTCAAGCCACTGGATAGAGTTTATTCACACTTATTTTCTAAGAAGCATGGATTTAGTTGAACATTTAAGGAGCTCTATTGGCCTTGATGAGGGCAAGAGAATGAGAGCAAGAGATTGGTGAGGCAGTCATTGTCTCATTGGGGGAGCTTGTGAGATCGACACTTTCCTTTTCTCATTACTATTGTCAACATATAAGGTTGGGAAGCGTTTTCCTGTATCTCGTTGTATTGATGGTTTTGGAAGGCTGACTAAGCAAGGGAGATCGCTTAGGCTGCACTTAGCAACTCTGAACAAAACACTACGCATTGATGGTTTTGGAAGGCTGACTAAGCAAGGGAGATCGCTTAGGCTGCACTTAGCAACTCTGAACAAAACACTACGCATCCTTGATCTCCAGATGACTCTTGGGAAGGTGACATTTTCAATTCATGCCATAGGATCTGTCTTCAACGCGAATTTTTTTAAACACATCTAGACTGGTTAAATAAAGATCTAACTCTGAAGATTTACAGATGATTCTCCCTCAACCATCAAGGGTTGGCCTAGTGGTCATAAAGGGCCTTGGGACTTCAATGCCCTCTTAGAGTCCAGAGGGGAAGGGGGTATTCATAATGTAAACTGGCAACAAACACAACTTCCAAAGCTAATGGGAGGCCTCGGTATTGGAAACTTTCAGCAGCGGAATTTAGCTTTATTAGCTAAATGGATCTGGAGGTTCTTACAGGAGCCGAATGCCCTTTGGCGCAAAGTTATTGTAGGCAAATTTTACGCTTTGGACACGCACGTTTGGCCTCGCGTTGTGCATCAAGCTTCATCTCACTCCCCTTGGCGTTTTATTTGTTCTTCAATAGACCTTATTGCTTCCAGGATTCAGCGTCGATTGGGTAATGGCATTCATACTTCTTTCTGGTTGGATCTGTGGCTTGAATGTGGTGTTCTAGCCACTGCTTACCCTCGCCTTTTTCGCCTCACCTCCCGCCCAAGCATATCAGTAAAAGAGGCCTGGGTGGCAAACACTCTGGCATAGAATTTGTCCCTCCGTCGTAATCTTAATGACTTGGAAACCGAGGAATGGTCTTCCCTATCGCATATGTTAACTTCGGTGAATCTCCGTCATTGTGATGATTCTTGGATTTGGCCTTTAGACTCTACCAACTCCTTTACAGTCAAGTCTCTTCTTGAGAATATGATGGTAGTTTCTGACAATATGAGTGCTGGAATTTATAAAGCAATTTGGTCTGATTTTTACCCTAAGAAAATCAAGGTCTTCCTTTGGGAACTGAGCCTGGGTGCAATTAATACCGCTGACAGATTACAACGGCGTATGCCTTATATGCAACTTTCCCCTTCTTGGTGTGTTATGTGTTCTGCGCATTCAGAATATCCTGCACACCTCTTCCTCCATTGTTCCTTCGCATCTAAGTATTGGGTCAGGATCCTTAACACTTTCGGGTGGTCGTTGGTTTTGCCGAATAATATGATTGATTTGTTGGCATCTATTTTTCTTCATCACCCTTTTCGTGGTGACGGGAAGACCATCTGGTTGGCAATCAATAGAGTGTTCCTTTGGTTCTTGTGGGGCGAACGGAATGCTCGTATTTTCTAGGATGTTTTCTCATCTTTTGATAGGTTTATGGACAGTATCGTGTTCAATGCGTTATATTGGTGTAAATGTAAACCGCCATTTTCCAGTTTCAGTCTATCTTATTTGATAGCTAATTGGACTTCTTTCTTGTAATTCACCTATTGGTGCTCGAGCTTATGCTCCTTTCATTCATCAATGAATTTGTTTCTTCTAAAAAAAAAATGCCCTCTTAGAGGGAATGGGTTCAATCCTTGGTGGCCACCTACCTAGGAATTAATTTCCTACGGGTTTCCTTGGCAGCCAAATGTTGTAGGGTCAGGCGGTCTGTCCCGTGAGAATAGTCGAGGTGCGCGTAAGCTGGCCCGGACACTCACGGATATCAAAAAAAAAAAAAAAAAAAAAAAAAATACAGATGATTCTCCCTCTATTTCAATTTTTTGAGCGTAGTTACACAATCAATTGAATGTTTTTAATCTTCATTTTTTATACATCACTGGATCCCTTTGGAGCAGCACTGGGTTCACGATTGTTCTCTCTATAATAGCCAATTGATTCTTGCTGGTATAAATGTAGATAATAAAGTACAATTCACCTGTACAATCATCTTCTTGTGCCTTAGGTTGAAGGAACAACAGAGAGGCCAAGGTTGGCTGTATTCCGCTCCAACAAGCATATCTACGTCCAGGTTATCGATGACTCCAAGATGCATACGCTTGCTGCAGTTTCAACAATGCAGAAATCAATCTCTGAGGAGATAGACTACAGTTCTGGCCCTACCATTGTGAGTTCACTACAACTAAGAATTAGTTGATTGATCTACTTTTATATATATATATGGTCCTAATATTTACTTTCAGAATCATATTGGAGTCATAAAATAATCTTTAGCTTTCATCCTCCCCTTTTCCAAACTTTCGTTGCATTGGTTTGATGTCTTTGTAGATCTTCTTATCTCTTCACATAAGAAACTGATCATCCATTCATATCCGCCCACTAAATTGGTTAGATAGAGTATATTTTTTGTTTATGAACTTGAATACAGAAATGAAATAACATAAGAAAAGAAAAATAAAATTATAGTAAGTGCCAAGGAAAATAGCTGTAAAATGTCTTTGCACGGGCATCGAGTTTAATTTAGTTATCGTACATAGCCTTACTTGAACAGATTTGTGAGTTACCTAACAAATTATAAATTTAGTCTCGAATCTTTTTAATCACTTATTTTACGTGTCATTTCTATGCATTCTCTTATATTAACACTGTTAATTAAATAATGATTTGGCCTATATATTGAACAAATATGGACTGAGCATGTCACATGTTCATTTAACTAAAGGATTAAAGTGTTAGAATATCCCTAATAAGAATACATGACTATATATTGAAGATAAAAGATAACCAAAGCACAAAATAAACCAAGTGTTCGAGGTACTTGGACCCTCTCCTCTTGACATCACCCTCATGTTCTAATTCGCTCACCAAAATATTGCCTATCTTTCTTCTTCTCCACCCCCTCTTATTAATAACCAAACTCTCCTAACCAACTCTTTATCTAATTACTATATATCCTTAATACTCTAATAAATTTCATAATCGCATTCTAACTCAAAGTTTAGAGACTAAATAGACGTGATCAAAGTTTAAGATTCTCCCTTCGGAAGCAGGATCCTTATTATATATGTGGATTATTGGTTACAGGAAGTGGCAAAGAAAATAGGGGAAGCGATTGCGAAATCTTGTCTGGAGAAAGGAATAACAAAAGTCGCTTTTGACCGTGGCGGATATCCATACCATGGACGTGTAGAAGCTCTTGCTGATGCGGCTCGTGAACATGGCCTTCAGTTCTGAAAAATCCCTCTATGTTTTTCCTTGTCTTTCTGGTTGGTATGCTGTAACAGTGCCATCAGATGGGCTTGTTTTTCTGTTGTTTAGACGAGAGTTGTAGTCATTTGACCTGAAATTAAGAGGGAAATTATTTATTGATTCATCTTTTCTTGGAAAATCAATGTATCTGGGTCTTACATTAAGAAGTTCATCATTTGGTACATTGCAGATGGGAAGATAAAAGGATGAAAAATCTTTTTTAAAACAAAATTTACATTGGAAGAGAAGATTTGAATCTATGATCTGGACAGAAAAGTATAGATGCTTGACTATTTGATGTTGAAGTTTTGAATAAATTTGAAGAACAATATAGTTTTTTTAATAAGGATCCTCATAATTTAGAGTTCTAATATTGCAAGTATAAATTCAAGATTTATATACACTTTTTAATTTTGTGCAAGCATAGGATAAAACTTTCAATGGAGTGCTTCTAACTCAAAGGTCTTATTAAAATGCAAATCCAAAGAATGAGTAGACCAAACTATGAGCGTTAGTTTTTACACGTATGAAGACTATGTTTAAATTGATACAATAATTAGTTTAAGGTTTTAATTGATATAATCTTCAAAATTTAAAGTATAAATTGATTTTTTTTCAAAAAATAAAGAAAGCGTTTGAGCCCCAACCCCTCAAGCGTACATTCTTGTACCCTTTATTGTTTTTTGACAACGGGGTCGGGATTAAACCTAGGACCTCATCTCATGGTCATTAGGCGATACATCATGTCGTTGTACTATGCTCTAGTTAGTTATTCTTTTATTGTTATATACAAATTTGTGCTCTAAATAATGTTTTGAATTCTCTACTATATATCAATCAATGCATTCTCTAGATCTGTCATTGAACTCAACTTTCGAGCTTATTTTTTTGTTTTTTTATTTTTAAATTCAACACTTGCGAAACTCGAACCAAACATTTAAAATGATAATTGAAACCTTATCCGCTAATACTTAGGTTACATTGAATTAAGCAAGTATATTTTAAATTGAATTTCTTAATTTGAAAATTGTATGAACAAAATCCTGTAAAACAAAAATGGAGTGGACAGGCTAATAAAAGAGCAAACACACAGAACTGCAAGGTTTTCAACAATGGCGGGTTCTACAGGTGGTAATTCTTCTTCCAATTCCTCGCCTGCTCCTCCTCCCCCCAAAATCCTTCTTGCAAAGCCCGGCTTAGTCACCGGCGGACCTATTTCCTCTAAGATTGGACGCGGCGCCGCCGCCGACGACGAAGCCTCTTCGATTCGCTCCCGTCTCCCTTCACTTGGATCTCTTAATCTTCTCTCTGACTCCTGGGACTTCCACATTGACCGTTTCCTCCCTGTAAGCAATCCAATCACACACTCCCTCATTTCTTTCTTTCTTTCTTTTGCGTCTTGTTTGCCAATGAAATACGTTTATTTGGGGAATTGGGTATGTGGGGGTGGATCAGTTGGTTTAGAATCACTTTGTTTCTTTACAGTTTAGAAGAATGTGTTCTCTCTCTCTCGGGTTTGACTTGCAGTTCTTAATGGGTTGGGGCGGGATTTGAGAATTAACATTTCCTTTGCTCTTCCTCTCCAGTTTTTGACTGAGAATACGGAGTTCAAAGTGGTGGGAATAATTGGTCCACCGGGAGTTGGTAAGTCGACGATCATGAATGAGATTTATGGCTTCGATGGAAGTTCTCCAGGTGAGATATTTGGGATGCTACGTTCTTAATTTGAAAATTGTTAGCTGCTTTATTGTTTAGGTGTGTTTTCCTGTCGCCTTTATTTTCCTTATTGCTGCCCCCTTACTCACCCTGTTCATCCCCTGTTCTTCCCAAGCTCTAGAAAGTTAATATCCCTCAAGAATGCTAGATGTTTTCTCTTAGAGCATGTTTGGAAATGGTTAAAATCTCTTTTTGTCATCAAAGCACTCCCAAACATGCATTTAATCATTCAAAATCATTTAATGTTTGATTTCATACTTTTAAATTCGATTTACATACCATCATAATTGACTCCGAAGGATTAAATGCATATCTTTGAAGTGAATTTGAAATATGACAAAAGTGATTTTAAGCATTTCAAAATCACTCTCAAGCATGCCCTTCCTGGTGGCTCATGGAAGGATTCATATTATTGCTCCGTTTTCCAAGCCTGTGCTCTTTTGTAGGCCTCTTCTTTTGTGTACTTTCATCATTCACCTTAATGAAAGTTAGTTTTTGAGTTTTTTGAAAGCTGATTACGGAGGATTTGGATCATATTGTGTTGAAGATGCCACTTTCCCCACATAGAAAATGTTTGTTAACTCTTTTCATTAAGAAACCTGTGAAGGCTACAACTCTATATACTTTAATGGCTAAAGCATACGTTAACATTTTTTTTTAATTAGGATAAAATCTGCTCCATTCCCCATTAGTCCTTTCCATTAATATAGGTGCCATCCTTCTGTTCATGTTGCAGGTATGCTACCACCATTTCCAATACTATCTGAAGACGTTAGAGCAATGGCTAGGCATTGTACATTGGGTATTGAGCCCCGAATTTCTTCTGAGAGGATCATACTTCTGGATACTCAGGTGTGTTCCTACTCCTAGCGAATGTTGTTTTTAATGGTAGTTGAAAACTGGAAACACTTGGTTCTATTTGCCATTTTATGTTTTAGGATGACTGGATAAGGTATTTGTATGGATAAATACATGATTTCCCCCTTGATTTTTAGGTTTTCATACTGTTTGAAGAGAATAGGAATACTGTGTTGTATATTGTCACAATTATACCCTACCAGCCTAGCCTGATTTTAGCCATTTTCAATTTCATTGACAAAGATTTGAAATGAAGCTAAATCTATAACTAAAAGTGGGTGACTGATGCACTTTTAGAATGAGATCCTCTTTGTACGATAAAGGAAGGGTCATTCCAAGCTCCGGAGATTGGATTACATTTACGGTCCAAAATAAATCCTTGCAGCACAAACATACTTTTAAGCAAATCAAGGATGCTTGTGCTGGGTTTCAAGCTGTTGCGTGGAGAACTTTGAGAAAACAAGACCTGATGGAGGTAGTTATATTAATAAGAGGTCTCCAAATCTTTAGTTATATTAATAAGAGATGAATACTGTTGCTTTGTTCAACCAGAAATTAACGTGGAAATTGAAAGTTGGAGGTGGTGGCGGTAGCTACGCCGGGGAGTAGCAGTGACTGGTTGGGAGCAATGTCAAATTCCATGGAACTTTTACTTGCCTGGCAGCTAAATCTTTTTATGAATTGACCTGCTGGCATGAGGCTTCACTTTAGAGGTAACATAAGCAGAGCATTCTAATATGAGTGACAGGATGGAATTGGGTTGCAGAGCAATATGACAGTCTGTCGCATAGGGATGAGAAACTGTCCAGAAATGCGGGCGATTTTCGGATGAGTATTTTTTTTCTTCCCAAAATTTCTGTGTGTAGAAGGGAAATAGGAAAGTGGAAGCTAGTCGAGGAGGATTGGAAATCTAGACTGGGTTGCAAAATGAAAAAGCTATTATCTTTCCCACAGTCAGCCCGGTTAAGAAGACCACTTTGATTAGGAGCTCAACCAAAAGGAGCCCAAATAAAGTCCAAGGACCATTTGTAAGCTAGGTAAAAACCTAAAAAAAGAAGTCCATAGAACTAATGCCCATACCATTACTTTACCCTTAGAGCCAGAGGAAGGGAAGCCTCATGCCTCTTCTCTTTTTATATTTGAATTCTCAACTGTTGTGCTTGGGATTTCTTCAAGGGGATCTGGGCAGATCAATCCTCTGATTTAGAGATCATTAGGGAATCCCCCTATTTGGGCTGATCAATCCTCCATTGGAGTTTGGTGCATTTTAATGCTTCCCTTTGGGTTCACATTTAAATTATTTTTGTGATCACCCTATGTTTTTGTCACCAATAGTTGGTGATCCTTAATGTTATTACGTGTGCAGTTGGTGTCCCCTTGGTTGGTTTGGCCTTTGTATTTTGTTGGCCTTCTTCCTTATTTTGTGGATCTTGATGAAAGCTAGTTTTCTTATCAAGAAGGGAATGAAAAAAAAAACACTAATCCACTCAGAATAAATCATGTTTTTCCAGTTTGCTAGTTGTACACTTGTACTACTGTTCAAATCTTGGTTTCAAGAACCTCTTTGATGGATATGTGCTTGAAAATTGCCTTTGTCTCACTAATTTGAATGGGAAAACAAATGTTTATATGGAATAGTTTAAGTGCTTGAAAATTGTGTTTCAGTTTCCTATAAAAAAAAAATAGTTTAAGTGAAGGAACAATATTCCTTTATGGGTTGTACCTTTTACATCTGTTTCTTGAGTGAACGACTAACGGTGATGATGCATAAATCTTCTGAATTCTTGTTCGTCATGTGAGATATGTATAGTTTTGTATTTTTGTTTGTTACTTACAGTTTACATAATAATTTGGTAATTGCAGCCTATGTTCAGTCCTTCTGTTTTAGCTGAAATTATGAGACCTGATGGTTCATCCACTGTTTCAGTTATTAGTGGCGAATCTCTATCTGCTGAATTGGCTCATGAACTTATGAGTATCCAGGTAATTCCAAACGGAGCCTCTTTTTTTTGTGTGTTTTGGAGGCGTTTGGGGGATGGGTAGGAATCTGAAGAGATGTTTAAGAGTTTCACTACACGATTATATGAAAAATGCTAGTATAGCGTGGGGGATTCCTTTTTCTTTATGGCTTATGGCATCAAAATAGTATCTTATAAATTTCTTCCCATTATTCTGCAAGGATTCTTTTAGCTGGGCATTCTTCTAGCGTCCATTTGCAACATTGTCCTTGTGATATCAGAGGGAGTTCATGACCTAAATATGTGGCAATTGATGTTAACTGTAAGAATCAACCTTCGTCTTAATGATACAATATTATGTCATGAAGTTTCCTTTGTCATTGTTGTATCTTAGCACTTGATTCTTGATTATTTATTAGTTATAACATTTTGACATTTGATGCTATCGGCAATTATTCCTTTTTGCAGGTTGACTTGCTTAAACACGGCTTGCCCGATCCATCTTCTCCTATTTCTTCTCATCCACAAAATTCTAATGTAGGATCCGAGAAGGAATACAAAGATAAAACTTCTTCAAGTGAAGAATATATGGCAACTCCAATCTTTGTTCATGCGAAGTGAGTGAAAACCTTCTAAGCTTTCATGACATTCTTTTAAACAAGAAACAGAATCTAGTCAATAAGGATAAGGTCGCCTCTAAACTAAGAAACTATTAACAATCACATGGAAGAACACCTTCTCCATCCGCCATTTCGGGAGAAAGGAAATTTTTTGTGGCAGGCTGGGATCTGTGTGGTTTTATGGGGTTTATGGGGGGAAAGAAACAACAGAACATTTAGAGGTTCGGAAAGGGACCCGAGTGCTATTTGGTCCCATGTTAGATTTCAAGTTTCTTTGTGGGCGTCGGTGACGCGGCTTTTTTGTAATTACTCTATAGGTCTTTTATTACTTGATTGGACCCTTTTTCTCTAAGGGTTGTTCTCTCGGGCTCTTCTTTTTTTGGACGCCCTTGTATTCTTTCATTTTTTTCTCAATAAAAGTTTGGTACCTTATCAAAAAAAAAAAAAAAAAACATCCTATAATGCAAAAGCTTGCAGGAGAAACAGCATAGACTGTAGACTGTCTCCCGCCCCGAAACTTGAAACAGTATGTAAAGAAACTCGTAATTTAAGGAGTTTGATGAACCAAAAAATATCAGGAGATTTATAGTTTTAGAATAACAGAAGAATTAGTTAAGAAGTTGAAATAAGATCTGCAAGGAAATGCACATCTTCAGAACCAAAAATTTCCAATCCCCATTAGAAGAATTCTTAATCTTTAAACATTTTGCTTAAGGGACATAGTAATAACTGATTGGTGGTCTGTTTTTCTTTAATCATGTGCAGAGTGCAAGATCAAGATCTTGTTCCACACAATACCCTGCAACTGAAGAGAGCATTTGCCCACTATTTTAAAACATCTTCATTAATGGGAGACAATTTTGAAAAAATCCATAGTGAGCAACTACTTTCCTCTGTGGTTCCTGATACCAGAAATTTAGATGTAAATGGTGAAGATCGAAGATTGCTCGTCATCCCAAATCGAAACAAGGATGACTCTACCAGAGGTCAATATGAAAGTTTTAACTTAGCTCTGTGGAAGCTGAGGGATCAGGTATTTACCTTATTTTACCTTTTTTTTATCTACTCTTTATTTATATAGGTTTAAATCTCTATGAACTTTTATACTTATTTTATTGGAGTTCCTAAACTTGTAAATAGTCTGATTTAATCTTTTAACTCTGCCTTAAAAATCTATTTCAATCATTACTATTAAAAAAAAATTGATTAAAATATCATTTTTGTCCCTATACTTTTTAGACTTGTTCTATTTTAGTCCATGTGCTTTCAAATGTCCAAAGTTAGTCTTCATACTTTTAGTAAATCTGAAAATTACTCCTTATTGTTACTTTATGGTTAACTTTTCTAAAAAAAAAAAATTAGTCGCTATTAACTTTCTGTCTATAAATTTTGTATAGATGTTCACATTGTGTATTTTCTTGAATGAAAATTATTACTATTTTATCGAATTCGCTAAAATTACTTCATACTAACAATAAAGACTATTTTTAAGATTTATTGAAAGTAAAAGGACAAAAATAGAACGAGTCTCAAAGTATAAAATGGTATTTAAACCTTTTTTTTTTTATAATAAATGATTTAATATAGGGACCAAAATCGTTTGCATAATAAATGATTGAAAGTACACCTAATTTAATAGTATGTTTGTAGTATTTAGTCCTTATAATAAATGATTAGTCGAGGTGTATGCAAGCTGACCTGTGGACACTAAAGCCAAACATTGAAGCACCTAATCAGTAAAATGTCTTTATGGACGTGTTTGGAGTTATAGGTTGTAAATTAGGTGTTGGGTTTCAAAACGAATTAGGTTCTTGTTAAATGATTAATGAAAGATTAACCGTAAAGATTATAATAGAGTTTGAAGGTTTGAATTTTAAAGACTAAAATGAAGTATGAAAGATCAAATAGGATTTAGACCCTTTATATATATAAAAAGTGTGGAGCATATTTTTATGTGCTTGAAAAGTATCTCAACATTTTATAACTTGTTAGTCTCCTTTACCTTCAGGTTCTATCCATGAATGGTGCATCGTTTTCGAGGACTGTTTCGGAACGCGATTGGTTAAAAAACTCCGCAAAGATATGGGAATTAGTGAAGAGCTCTCCCATTGTAATGGAGTATGCCAGAACACTTCAATCTTCAGGTATGTTCAGGAGATAGCTAGATGATATGGTTCTGTAATCTGTTCTGTTTGTAAAGGATGAATAGAATAGAAGCATGGTTAGTTTTGCATATAGGCCTCAGTATCAGGCTTCCTTATAATTATCCATTCTACTGATCTGATTTCTGTTGTTTCATTTCAGCCATCATACATGGTATACATTTTTCTTTTTTGAAGGAAAAAATAATTAGATTAAGGATGTTTGTATCTTTAGACAGGTCGTTTTGGGGGATAATTTCAACAGTCTCATTTATAAATGTATGAAAAAAATTCCGATGGTACTGTTTGTACTAGGATGTAGAAATAGTGATGAGAGAATGAACTTCAACATCAAGCATCCATAGAAATAGACAGTACATGTTTTATACTAGTTGAGCTATGTTCATGATTGAGTTGAGCTTCAACATGTTTTAAAATGAAACGTTTCAAAATCTTTAGGTTGAAGTTTGAACTTTTGACCTCTCGATCACAGTACATGTTTTATACTAGTTGAGCTATGTTCATGATTGAGTTCTTACATTTTTTTCATATATAATTATTTTTCTTAGTCGTTGATTTTTCATTAATTATTTATATATACTTTTGTTTGCAAATGTATTTAATTAATGCGGGGTTGGGAGAATCTTGACGAGAGTAGTTTTATGTCAGTTGAGTTATATTCATGTTTATTGAGTTCTTAAATTTTTTCATATATAATTATTTGTCTTTGTCGTTGATTTTTCATTGATTATTTATATATACTTTTTTTTGCAAATGTATTTAATTAATGTGAGGTGTATGAATGAAACCTCTGACGTTTTGGTCATCAATTCATACTTCATGTCAATTGATTTGCATGGGTTGTAAAAAAAAAAAAAATTGATTTGCTTAGTGGTTTAGTTCAAAGACTAAATAGAAAGTTTGAAATAAAAGTCTAGAACCATGAAATTTAAAGGGGGCAACGAGACATATGGCCATTTTATATGGGATTTCGATAGGTGTCCCTTCCGGTTTTGAATGAGATATATGGCCCTTTGCTAAAAATAGATGAATTGTAATATAACATATGGGACTAAAATACTTTCGATGGTAAATGTAACTGATTAAATATTTAAATACAATATTTTAGTGTAATTTAAATTTAAAAATAAAATAAAAAATTGTAATATTTTAAATATTTTCACACTCTAGTATAATTTAAATTTTAAAACAAAATAAAAACAATTTGGAGTGATTTTTGCAAATTTTTTGTTTATATATTGTTTTAGATCATTTGAAAACTACATAAATCAAATGATGGGAAAAATAACCATAGAATTGCAAATACAGTATTTTTGTAATTCACTAATTGCAATATTGTCATTACAATGTATTTGTAATTTTACAAATTGAAATTACACGCTAATTGCAATTGTGCAATTTTATAAAAAAAAAACATAACATACTATAAATAGTGAGACAAAATTGGAGAAAAATATGCTATGCATTCTAAGTTTAATGAAAAAAAAGTAAAGATTGATTAAATAAAAACATGACGAAACTTATGTAGACGCCAAGACTCCGATGAACGGCGGAAAAACGCTTCGACTACCTATTGGTTTTAAACTTCTCAACTCAGTTCTCTCCATGCTAAATCATGGCATTTTTCTTTCTTTCAATTCTTTTGTGTCGGACAAACAATACATGGGATTTGTTTTTTTTTCTTTTTAAAAAAAAAAAACAATGATGGTGTGGCTTATGGTGAATGTGGATGGATTTTTAAGGCGCGGAGAAACTTTACTTGGATGAGTTTTGTAGGTTTTTAGTGCAATGATGAAGAAAACAAAAAAGGTTTTTTTAAATCATTTCTTTTTCCCTCTCCCTTCTCATTCTTCTAAGAATGTTTCATTAATTTGTCCAATCTAGTAGCATATACGCAGCCAATTTTAGAGGAGATGGGACGAAAGAGAAATGAGAAAAGAGGGAGATAAGGTACAAAAAGAGAACTAGGTAAGAAATAATAATAACTCCAAGTCGTTGTCGCTGCTTAAAGATGCTCGTTGATGGAATTCGCGAATTGGACGAGACATCCATGGTGCTTGAGGCGTCACTTGAGAGAGGAGTCGTAGGAGAAAGTTTTTCACGAAAGATGTTTGAATAGGGGAAGGTTTCCTTCAAACCCTATTTTTTTTTTATTATTATTTTTAAATCAATTAAATCTAGAGAATGAAATAAAAGAAGGGAGAAAAAGAATATTTTTTAAAATATATCATTAAAAAATAAAGAAGGATAAATAAAAAATTACAAAGAGAGGAGAGAGACTAAACTTAAAAATGTACATATAATAACACCTTTAAAAAAAAAGAACATTTATCGAAATGAGACTATTAAAAAGGGACATATAGTATCATTTTCTAAATTTAAATCATGGATCAACTACAAAATAAATAGATCAGATAGACATTGGTAAAGCTTAGGGGGCATAAGACTATGTTATGAAACTCAGGTTTGAACAATTTTTTTTAGGGATGTTTTATGAATGGTAAAATTTTTAATACAACATGAAACAATTTTATGAAACAATTTTTTTTAAAACTTTTAAATGAAGCATATAATTAAGTTATGTTACAGTCTAAAAATAAGAAAATTATTTTCAACAATCAAAACATTATTTACCATTAAAAAAACATAACATTTGTCATTCGGTTTGATTTTTTTAAAAAAAAATACATATTTGAATAAGAAATAAAAACAAAAAAACAAACTAAAAACCCAAAAGTATTCATGAAAACAAGAATGAAACAACAATCTACTATTGTATTTGAATAAAGTTTTCCAAGTATTTGTTCTCCTAAATACAAAGTGAAGTTTATAATTCCAAACATTTCATAAATTTAAAACTTCTCATGAATCATAAACAATAGAAAAAACAGTTGGTAAAAACGAATTTAAAAAATTGAAAATGAAAAAAAAAATATATAATTTTGTAATTCGAGTAAATCTAAGGACTGGTTGCACAAATAGCAATCAGACCCAAACTAATTGCAAATTTAGCAAACTTTAAATTGTTTTGCAAATATGGCAAAAAAACCCGTTTCTATCACTGATAGACTTTATTATATCACTGATAGACTTCTATCAGTGATAAACTATTATCTCTGATAGACTATTATCACGGACAAAAATCTATAAAAAGCTGAGGTGATCAGCGATAGACTTCTATCAGTCATAAGATATCAGCGATAGAAATTGCTATATCCGCAAAAATTTTAAAAACATGCTATATTTGCAAACAATAAGTCTTAAATTGTCATTTACTACAATTTCCCTAAATCTAACTTCTATTTAGAAATAACTTTGTTAGGTAAATAAAAACTACCATGAAAATTTCGGTTAGAACCTTTTCCAGCAAAGCTACTAATATTTGCGGGGCAATAGCTATTAATAGGAGCGAATATGATATTACAATAGAAGTACAGGCATTCAAGACAAATAAAAAATAAGAACTTCCTTCTGTCACCTATTTTACTCTAACATAGCATCGCCTGATGCTGTTGTAGCACCTGAACTCGAAGAAGATTGTCCTTTACTTTTCTTGCCTCCTGCACATTCCAAAAATATGACAGATTTATTGAAAAGTTGTACAAAATAAGAATTGGGAGAAGAAATAGAGTAAATAGTCGAGACTTGCCTTTGCTCCTTAATTGCCTGAGCCTCACACTCTTCTTCACAGGGAACTTAGTTGACGTTCGGTTGGTGTTTTTAAGTTCTACATCATAGAAGAAATAACTGAAAATTCTCATTCAAACTGAAATAAAATCCGCCACAAAAGGTGAAGACTAGTTCAATCAAGTTGTGTCACCAATTGAAAGTAGATTCTTTTTCGTTTTCCAAAAGAAAATTTTGATACATCCATCCCCTGTTGAACTGGTTCCAACCAAAATTATGAATATTATGAATCACACAAATGATTCCCAATCCCAATTACTTCAACAAGAAACACAAGCATTTTGTAACAAGTGGGAAATATGCCAAAAGTGGTCCAAATGTGAAGGGTGGATGAAGTTATTGAATCCAAAGATACTATCCACAAACACACGTGCAAACACATACAGAAACCCCAAGGACTACTAGCTGAACAAAACGATGCACCGTAGATCACCTTTACAAGTATTAGTTCTAAATTTCAGGATGAGAAGTGAAGGAACGTGTTGTAAGTATATCAAGCACGGTAAAAGATCACAAGCACAGTGCAGATTGGGAAAAAAGATTCCCTATCTGTCAGGGCTCTCCCATCTAAGATAAAGGACCTTCTCCATTTTGTCATGACAGGTCAACCATTCACCAAGGAATATTATTTTTTCAATGGCTTCAATTTATTTGAACTTTCTTTAGGAATCTTTGGCTAGAAACAAATTACAGAACACCAACAGCATAGAGAAGACTTTCGATACTTTTCTTTATACTTGTCTTTAACGGCTCTCATGTGTACATTATATGTCCCCTTCAGCAATTATAGTTTAAATTATCCATGTGCCAATTGGAAGAGTTTTAAGCAATTCCATGGCTTGGGACTTGGCTTCCCTCTTTTTTATATACTTTATTATCTACGGGATTCCTGGTTTCCTATAATAATAATAATTGGAAGAAGAAAAAAAACTCATTTACTGTAAAGTTGCCTGGGGCTTTTGGGATAATCTTCTTCAGACCTTTGGGTTACATTGGTGCTTTCCTAACTCCATTAGTGAGGCTATCATTCAGATTGACTTGGTAAGCCCTATTAGTGAAAAAGGCTTAATTTTGTGGACAAATGCGTTTATGGCTACGTTGTAGAGAATTTGGTTTGAGAGAAATTAGAGAGTCTTCAAAGAGAAGTTTTCAGATCCGGAAGAGATTCGAGATTCTATTAAGCTCTTTGCTACCACTTGGTGTTCTATTCCAAAATCGTTTGTAACTATGACTTTGTACATATTTTGACCAATTGGGCCTCCTTTTTGTAACCCTTTGATCCTCGGGGGATTCCTCATCTCCCCTCTTTTGTATGGCCTTTTCTTCATCATATCATATGGTCCTTGTTTCTTATCAAAAAAAAAAAAAAAAAAGCACAATGCCTATACTTATCCTTTCTAGTAAAATATATTTGATTTGTTCTCCATAAACTCTATCACCAACATGGTTTTCTTTTTATTAAAAGATCGTGGCACCACAAAACCAATTTTTGCCATTTGACACAAAACATTCGGAAATATATCTTTCCAACTTTAACAATCGTTCCATCAATTAACAAATAACAAGTCCCTTGGGAATTGGGATTGTGGAGGTGAGGAAGAAAAAAAGCCAAGTTCCTTCATCAAGTGATTCCCACTTTTAAACTCACAAAACTCAAATAACACTTCTTACAATATGTTGAGAAGAAACTAGCAAGTTGAGTACTCTTATCTAACCAAGATTGATTCTATACATTTGGTCATTCTTAAACCAACATAATTCCTAAAGTGACTTCAAGGGGGAAATCAACTTAACACTAAGGAACGAAGCCTATTCCAGAAAATTCTCCTACAGCTGATTGAACAAGTTAACATTGGAAGAAAACCCACATGAAGTTGACAAATGAAGGAACAGTTCAAACATGAGATTATCAACAGCAACCCAAATTCATTAAGAAAAGCGATTTAAAAACAAGCCCATGAAAGAATTACCTTCAGCAACAGCCATTTCAACATCTTCCATGTTTGCCAGACCCATCTGTAAAGCTTCCTTGTCGTCCTGTAATTAGTAAGAAGCGAAGAGAAAAAGAATGAATTCGCATCACAGATACTTTCAATTGAAGTAGATATAGCAGGAAGAAGCATAAGCACATAGAAAGCATACTCTGCGCTTTTTCTTCATCAACTTGCGCTTACGCTTGTTGGATACATAAGTAGGCTGTTGCTTGATCTTGAGCTTCTTGGTCAAGGGATCACCATGGGCGTGCCTCTTGGTCTGAGCATTAAGAGCTCGTCTCTGCTTCTGAACCACATTGAACTTCGCCATTGTCTTCCAAACTTTCGAATTCGCTTCACCAACGAAACCCTAAATTTGAGGTATTTATCAGCAAATATAACGCCATTATTATAATTAGTTTTTTTTTTTTTTTTTATAAAAAAAAAAATTATTTATTATTATTATTATTAATACAAAATCACCCGCTAATTGTTTTGTGAATTAATTTAGACCCTAAACTTTATAAGTTGTATCAATTTAAACTCTGAAGTTGTATAAATATTAATTTACGCATGTTTGTTAGATTTTATTTGAAAAACATTAATTTAAATATTTAAAAAAAATTAATTTTAACAATCAATCTCTAAACTTTCGTGATAACTATATGAAAGTTTAGAGGTTTAATTGATCCATTATAAGTTATTAAACATGTAAAAATTAACAGTTTTAATTGTTACACTTATTAATTTAGTGTTTTAATTCATATCATCCTTACATTTTAGATGTATAAATCGATTTTTGTCTGTTTTTTTTTTATATATATGAAATTTAAACATTTGATCTCTTGGTCACTAATTAAAAAAATATCAATTTTAAGTTTTAACAATACAGTGTATCACTCTTCATTAGGGATGTATTTGCGAATAATGGGGGAGTGGGACAAATTTTATTTTTCGTCTTAGGCGTGTGTTTGGAATTGTAAAAATGGATTCTTGAAGAATTTTAACTGTTTAGGTTGTTTGGTAAATTTGATTATTTATTAAATTATTAAAATTAATTTTTAATTTACTCTTACGTTCAAAATCTCGTAGATACTAGCTTTTGGATTCTACTTCTCTAACTCTATTTTCAAAATTTTAAATTTATCCTTCAATTTTTTTTTCTCTCATGTTTATGTTATACAAACGAAATAAGAATCAATTTAAATTTTTTTAACAATTATTTTTTCTAAACTTTTATCAAATAATTTAAATTCAACAAAGTTATTTGGCATTCAAATCATATAAATTTAAAAACAATCATTTTATAATACATTTACATATTAAACATCAATATAAATATAATTGAAATAATATGTCCATTTTACTAGACATGGTTTTAGGATGGAACCACATGATGTCCAATATAGTATCAGAGTCCCCGAAGCCCAAACTGGTATTCGGTAAAAAAAAAATGGGATCCGACCCAAGATGGTGAACCCAAAAAGGCATCATCTTGAGGGAGCATGTTGAAGATCTCACATCGGAAAGATGAATGGACCCCACTCACAATATAACATACATGTGCTACTCCCCACCAATTGGTTTTACGATGAAAATACTAGTAATTTAATATTAATTTACCAAAGAAGTTTAAAGTTAGAATTTAACAAACACTAATTTACTTCTTGTTACATCTTATTTTTGTAAAACCAAAGTTAACAACAATTATTTTAAAAGTTACCGCAATCTAGTCTCCGCCTCGATTTCTTTTTCTTTTTATAATTGCACCAGATATCAATTTAAGATAAAATAATTACATTTTAAAAGATTTACATAAGTGACTATAGTGATAGCTACTGATACATTTCTATTTTCTTTTTTATAGAATCTTGTGAATGACTATTAGTGATAATAGTCTATCATTAAGTATCATTGGTTTTTATTATTATTATTATTATATTTGTAAAATGTTTTATATTTTGTAACATTTTGTCATTATTTATGCAACTTAATAAACTATAAATTTAAACTTTTATGAATTATTATTTTTGTTTTTATTTGGAAATTCAAGAATTTTCTTTTAAATGATAAGTTTTGTTTGAAAATTAACCATTTAAATAGATTTTTTGGTTGGTTGTACGAATAGCAGGCCCTAAACAATTGTAAATTTAGCAAAATTTAAATTTTTTTTGTAAATATGACAAAAAAAAATTAGTGATTATCACTGGTAGACTTTATGACTATTATCAACCATAGACCATATTAGATAGAAATTATCATAGGGAAATTGTAGTAAATGACAATTTAAGACTTATTGTTTGCAAATATAGCATGTTTTTAAAATTTTTGCGGATATAGTAATTTCTATCGCTGATATCTTATGACTGATAGAAGTCTATCGCTGATCACCTCAGCTTTTTATAGATTTTTGTCAGTGATAATAGTCTATCAGAGATAATAGTCTATCACGGATAGAAGTCTATCAGTGATATAATAAAGTCTATCAGTGATAGAAACGGGTTTTTTTGCCATATTTGCAAAACATTTTAAAGTTTGCTAAATTTGCAATTAGTTTGGGCCTGATTGCTATTTGTGCAACCAGCCCATTATCATATCCGCAATTTTTTTTTTTAAAATAATTTTGTTTTATTATGGATAATAATTCACGGTGGAAACATGTTTTTTTTTTTTTTTTTTTGCTACAATCCCAATTGGGAAGCTAAAACGAGGTCTGTGGTTCGAATCCCCCCAATGTACTAAAAGAAAAAAATAATCTCAATTAGGAAGGAGAGATCGAGAAATAAACAATAAGATTTTTGTTATAATTTTTCTTTTTGGTATTTTGTTCGATCTCTTTCTCGATCGGAATTTTTTTTTTTTTTTTTTTTGACAACATGTTGGGGTGGGGGATTGAACCTAGGACTTCATGGTCACTAGGCGATACATCCGTTGAGCTATGCTCTTGTTGGCCTTTCTCGATCGGAATTGTGTCAAGAAAGGAGGATGAAAACTATTTTGTTGATCCCATAAAAATTTAGGAATCAAAATAGATGTTTTTTTTTTTTTTTGAAATATCAACAATCAAAAGAGATTTTTTTTCTTTTTGAGTACATTGGAGGTGGGGGATTCGAACCACAGACCTCTTGGCCACTAAGATATACATATGCCCGCTGAGCTATGCTCGCTTTGGCAACAATCAAAAGAGATTTAAACATACGTTTTTAGAAGAAGAAAAATTAATATAGGTTTAATAGATGCATTTAAACCATATAATATATATTAATTAAAATAAAGTAAATTTTATTCTCTAAAATTAGGGTTGGTTGCACAAACAGCAATCAAGCCCAAAACAATTGTAAATTTAGCAAACTTTAAAACATTTTGCAAATATGACAAAAAATCAGTGACTATCACCGATAGACTCTATCGTTGATATATGACTATCACTGATAGACTTCTATCATTGATAGACTACTATCACTGACAAAATTCTATAAAAAATTGAGTCTATCAGCAATAGACTTCTATCAGCGATAAACTTCTATCAGCGATAGACCATACTATAAGTGATAGAAATTGCCATATCAGCAATTTTTTTTTAAAAATGCTATATTTTTAATTAATTATTTTACTCCAAATTGACATCGGTTACAATTTCCCCTAAAATTATGTCCATGTACTTCAAAGGTTAAATCACAAATCTAATTTATATAGTTTGAGTATAGTGTATGTTTGATTTCTATAATTTTAAGAGTTTTAATTTAATTCCTATGATTTGGGTTCAGCTTCAATTTGGTCTCTATGATTTTAAAAGTTTGAACTTAATTTATCTCAATAGTTTAGTTAAATCCTCAAATCACCACTCTTTTTTAGTTTAATGATAATTTCGGGGTGGAAGATCAAATCATCAATCTTTAGAATGAATTAGGTGTGGTTTTTATTCTTGTTAATATGACATTGAGTTAACATGTTTTCTATTTGGCTAATATTAGTTGATTGCAATTAGGTTTACATTGGTTGGGTAAAGAGAAGGAAATGGTGCCAAACCGAGCATAGCTCAATTGGACCTAATCGAAATTGACTCCAAACTATAAAAGACCATATTTATTTTTATAATTATGCTTAAATTTAGGCTATATTGTTAATGTTATTTGAACTCACGACCTGAGCTATGCTCGATTTGGCTATGGTTAACACTATTAATAAAACATAACATGACAAATAACATAAATATTGAGTGAGTGTATAACCGTTTAACTTCTTCACTTGTCTATACACCTTCCAATGAATCTGTTTGGCTAAATAAGTTAAATTGAACTAGATGAGAATGAGTTAAATTGAACTAGATGAGAAGTTGTATATATAATTAAATACCATATGTTAGCGTAAATTAGGCAATTGCATTTTTTACATTTCTTTGAAGAAGGGGTCACTGTTTGACAGCTGCAACAACTAAGAGACTGCGAACAAATGCCATTCGAACAACCGAAACAAATCTCTTCTTAATCAATGTCATACTCCTAAGAATAGTCTTTCACAACTAGACGAGTTTTGTAACGTTCGATGATTCATCAAAGTGCGTTTTGATCTTATAAATCCACTTACAACCAATAGATCTTTTATCAAGAGTAGATCGACATAAACTCAAGTTTGAGTATTTTCTAAAATTTGGAGTTCCTCATCATTGTTTATCGTCAAAGAGGGTTAGTACTAACTTCATGATAAGAAGAATGTTCAACTAAAGATGGAAAAACAATGACAGCCTTAAAATACTGTCAAAAAAGGTTATTACACAGATGTAATTGCTTAATTTACGCTAACATCACATAATATATACTTATTAAGTATAAAGTTCACCTCAATTTTGGCTCATCCACCCCACCACACGACAACAACACATAATTTAAATGTTTTTTTGAAAAGGAAAATTGAATTATATTTTTTGGATTTGTATAAAGAAAATAGTTTGAGGTCATAATACGTAATCTTTTTTTTTCTTTTCAAATTGATTTTAATGAATAATTAATGTTTGGTCTTAAAAAAAAAAAAAATAAATAAAAAAAAAAAAAAAATTGTACGAAATAAAAGTTTGCTCTCCGTAGTCCGTACTCATACTTCACTGCAACAAAGCTTATCTCATATTTTTTTTTTTTTTTTTTTGAGTACACTGGGGTGGGGGGATTCGAACCACAGATCTCGTGGTCGTTAAGACATACATATGCCCGAGCCATGCTCGCTTTGGCCAAAGCTTATCTCATATCACCTCGTCACCAACCAATTGTTTAATTTTTTTAAAAAAAATATTATTATTGTTATTTCTTATTTTAGCCAAACAGATGTAGTTGATAATGTTTTTAAATAGTATTCCAATATTTTTTTTTCCACTAATAAAATATGTAATAAATATTTGAAAATTTTAAACGATACATGTAGCTGTAGGAGTTTGTAACTTGCAAGTCTTCTATTCCTCGTGTTTCTTCTATAAAAATTAGACCAAAAGTTGATGTATGCTCTTAAATTTAGTGATATCTGGTCGGATAATCTTAAATTAAGGCTTATTTAAAAGATTGATATAAAATTTTAAAAATTAGTTAAAATGATCTTTTGCTGACATCATCAACCATTTTTTTTAAATAGTTCACGCGGTCTATTTTGCTCGCTCATGGAAGGATAGGAAATTTCAGTTAAAAAGTGGAGCACACACAAAAGCGAGAGCGAGCAAAATGTCATTTTTACTAATTTTTAAAATTTTGGGCCAATCTTTCAAATGAACTTTAATTTAGGGTCATCTTTGAGATATTTGGCCAGATGACCTTAAATTAAGGCTCATTTGAGAGAATGATCTGAAATACAGTAATTAGTCAAACTAACATTTTGCTGACATCACTCTCGCTGAGTTTTTTCTCGCTTTAGTGCGGACTCCATTTTATAACTGAAAATTTATCTCTCGTGAACGTGAGCGAAAACGAGAAAAATCTCAGCTAGAGTGATGTCAGCAAAAAGTTATTTTGACTACTTTTTAAAATTTTGGGTTAATCTCTCGAATGAGCTTTAATTTAGAGCCATCTGGCCAAATATCCCAAGATTTTGGACCCGAGACTCGAGAGACACCATGTGTTAGCTTAATTTAGGATTTTCAAAGAATGACAAAAGCATACTTTTTTTTTGCAACGGTATTTTAATTAATGCGAGAATTGAACCCATGACCTTTTAGTCACGGGCACAACCTTATGCCAATTGAGCTATGCTCGGTTTGGCAAAATGACAAAAGAAAATGTGTTTAATGACAAAAGCATACGCTTGAAAGGTTTAATGGACATAGAAATGTTGACCGGACGAGACTTCTCTTACCCGTCACTGCCCCCATATGATTCTTTATTCCTGTCAAATCCTCTGATACCATGCCAAGAAATTACGGGAGTTGGGGTTCCTCTCGTTTTTTTTTTAATAAGGAATCCTTGTTTAAAGAAAATGTGTTATTATATAATTCTTCGTTGTGCCCTGAACAAGGGTTTCATGTTTCGTTTGGGTAGTGACAAATCCAAAAATTTATGTTAGGGGACACAATTCAAATAAGTTTAAATACTCATGAAGTATGAATTTTGCTTTAAAAATATCTCTTGACTTTCAAAAGTTTTAAAAAATACTCCTAAACTATGAAAAACATTTCAAAAATGCTCTCATAGTTAACAACAACACACAAAATTCTAATGTGAACGGTTAAATTCTAACTTTGGACCTCTGTGACATGGAAAAAATAAAAACGTCTACGTAGACACCCGAGATGTTAAATAATCATGGAATTCCTATTTTACCGATTCAAAAGATTAGAGAATAGAACAAAACTAAGGAAAAATAAGTGAAAAATAGATTAGATGTCTACGCTTTTATGATTTTTGTAATACATGAGACGTTCACATTTTTTATTGTTTTCATGTCCCACAAGTATAAGTTAGAAATTAATCATCCACATCAGAATTTTGTGTGGTGTTAATGTTTAAGGCATTTTTTTAAATGTTTTTCATAGTTTTAGGATACTTTTGAAACATTTTTTTATAGTGTAGTGGTATTTTTGAAACAAAACTCATAGTTTAGGAGTATTTTTTTTTTTTTATATAAATAACCTATAAATTATTATTAATTTATTTATTAACGTATTTTTTGTGTCCTTGGCAAAAAAAAAAAAAAAAAAAACATATTTTCTTTTGTTATAAATTTTGTATAATTATTATTAATTTATTTTACAATATCATAACATTTATAATATATATTATATTATACATATTTTAATTTTATAACCTGAAATATTACCTCCATTCAAGTTTTTATCCTTTTAAATGTAATTCTAGATTTCAAAATTTGAATACATTCAAGAAGAAAAAAAAATGTTGTTTTGAGATTTTCTATTATTTAGATAATAAAATTCATAAACAATTTTTAAAAATAAAATTTAGATTGCATATCAAATGCATATTCACCAAATTCGATAAATTTAAAAATCGAAATCGAATCTGAATTGCATATTAAATGCATATTCACCAAACTCGATGAATCTAAAAATCGAAATCGAATCTGAGTTGCATACCAAACCAATTCGAGTAGTTGAAGTATTTTTGTTTTGCTCTAATTTCCATATTAAAGTTCCTTAGGTAATTGACACCACACCAATCTACGTGACACTTTTTTTTTCTTTTGCAATATGCACTACCATAGGTTAGTAGTGGACTATATCAAAGTCTGCTCATGTCATTTTAATCATTTTAAAAAAATTACTTAAATCCTTTTACAATCCTTTTCATTTGGGTCAATAAGCTTAAAAAATAACTATTAACGAAGTCTTCGTTGTTAAATATGTTGTAAATTGTTTAAAGAAATGGTTAATCGTGATTTTAAATATGTATTGAAATCAACGACCGATAAACAATTATTTAAATAAATGGTTAATCGTGATTTCAAATATGTATTGAAATCAATGACGAATCCATAACTTTACGCGGTGAAAACAATGTAAAATACTTCTGGAAAAAAATGGTTTTATCCTTCTAAACTCGGGATTAGGGCAAACAAAGAAAACAAAAAAAAAAATGTGTAAACTTGTTGTCCCTTCCCTTCCTTCATGTTGTAAACTTCAATTTATTTGTGTAAACTTAAAGTGGTTGTCAATTACTTCAAGTTAGTTGAAATAGTTTTCAATAATTTTTCATCAATATTAAAACTAATTAAAAAAAAAATCATATCATTAACTATTTTAAACTAATTAGCTTAAGGTTAACACCAAAAGAAAAAAAAAATGAGCATATGTAAAATTCGGAGTAAAAATATAAAATCGTAAAATCTATGGAACCAAAAGAAAACTAAACTTAATTGTTTAGTTTCTAAAGTTTGTGTTGTGTTTGGGACAAAGAGTCATAAACTTTTCAAGTTTTGAACTTTAAGTTTATTTGAGTTGTTTTTCACTCCGATTCTTTTTTCCTATAATTTTTAAAAAATTTATTCTTAAAGATTTCTTTCAACCAAAATAATTTTGACCATAATATATACTTCTTTTTTCAATATATATCCGCAATAAAAATAATTTTGACCCCACCTCATTTTATTTTGTTAATTTTGAAATATAAGAGAGTCTTAGTTTTAAATATTACATATGAATTTTAAAATATTTTAATACATTAATTTAAAATGGTTCAAATAACTTCGAAATTTTAATGTTTTTCAAATTTATGGAATTCACTAAATATTATTTTTTTATTAAAATGAATTCAAATTTATAATCATAAAAATGGGGTAAATTACATTTTGTTTGGTACCTTAGGATTGCGTTTGAGAGGGTTGATAGTGATTAAGGCGTTTGACATTGCGGTAGCTTTTAAAATAATTGTTGTCAGCTTTGTTTTTAGAAAAATCAGTTGTCATATGAAGCTGATTAGTGTTTGATAAATTTCAATATAGAAGCACATTATTCAATTTAGAAGCACATGACAACGTTTGGTAAATTCAGACAAAATTGTTGTAGCTTGACAGTAAAAACCAAAATAGGCATGTTATTTTAGTTATTTATATGTTTTTTAGAGAATAATTATTTATATGTTAATATTTAATATATGAATGATTATAATTTAATTATTAGGCTGGTTGCACAAACATCACGCACAAAATAATTTCAAATTTAGCAAAATTTAAAACATTTTGTAAATGTGGCAAAAAATCAGTGGCTATCATCAATCTTTGCTTTTAGAAAAATCAGCCTGTCATATGAACTGATTAGTGTTTGATAAATTTTAATATAGAAGCACATGATTCAATTTAGAAGCACATGTGAGCGTTTGGTAAATTCAGACAAAATTATTGTAGCTTGACACTAAAAACCAAAATAGATATGTTATTTTAATTATTTATATGTTTTTTAGAGAATAATTATTTATACGTTAATATTTAATATATGAATAATTATAATTTAATTATTAGACGGGTTGCACAAACAGCAATCACGACCCAAAATAGTTTCAAATTTAGCAAAATTTAAAACATTTTGTAAATGTGCCAAAAAATCAGTGGCTATCATCGATAGAACCTATCGTTGATATATGACTATCAGTAATAAAAAAAACTGAGGTGATAGACTACTATCAGCGATAGACTTCTATCGGGGATAGACCATACTATTAGGGATAGAAATTGCCATGCAATTTTTTTAAAAAAGTGCTATATTTTAATTATTTTTCTCTAAATTGACATCTGTTATAATTTTTCTTAATTATTTATAATTTTTATAGTTTAAATTAGAAATAATATTTTGATATTTCTTCACATTTATATGATAAAAGACTATAAAAAAAATTGTCGCATCAAATAGTATCTAAAACAAATTTTGAGTGACGATTTTTTCTTCTTTCTTTTGTTTCTACTTTTCCATCCAAATTATGTAGGAAGAAAATCATGGCTAAATAACAAAATATATATATATATATATATATATATATATATATATATATATATATATATATATATCACAATCTTGATGTTCTTGTGTAATTGGTTTCCTGCACGTTCATATAAAATTCAACTCTTGTCCAACACATGTGAACTGTGAGAGGAGAAATTAGTTGTATAAAAAAGGAAGAAAAATTTAGAAAGTGATTATATATAAATTTTAAAAAAAACTGTTTTACCAAAAACAAAAACAGTTAAGATGGTGTTAAAATTGATTTTTTACGTTCTCACCGCAAAGCATAAAATCTTAACCGCTTTTTGGGTTTAGTAAATCAAATTACTTTATAATCTGTCAAAATCATTTCTCATGACGTTCATTTTACCATCTTCTAAAAATCTGTTTTCAAATCTTTTCAAAATTAAGAATTGTTTTATATATTTAGTATATTTTTTCCACTATTTTGTATTTTTTTTCACCACTAAAAAATATTTTATAATTTTTTAAATTAATAAATCAAATGCATTTTTTTTTTTAAATAATACCTTATTGTTTTTTTCTAAAAAAAAAATTATACAAATTTTTATACTATGTCTATTTTAGTCGTTATACCTAAATCACAATTTAATATTTATACCTAAATCACAATTTAATATTTATTTATCAAACACAGTAACTAACTTACTGCTAAAATTTACTAACAGTAACCAATTTATTCAAGTCTACCCCTAAAATTTACCAAATATCTGATTTTTGTAAAAGCAAAGTTGACAGGAATTAGGTTAGAAGCTACCACAATCTCAAACGGACCATTAGTTAAATTACATTCCAAAAAAAAAAAAAATTAAATTACATTAAATTCTTGAAACTCTTTCTTAAGCTGTTGATTCTCTTTTGTTAATGTACATCTTTTCAAATACTCACAATCCACCTCCATTTGCTTCAATTTTGTAGAGATGAAAATCAAAATAAAATTAGGAAAAACTCACCTTGCATATTGAGAACCCCACGGTTCAAATCTGGTAACCGTCAGCTCCCAAGACGACGACTAATGCTACAAAACCCACAAATCGAACTCTAGATCAAGAAAGAAACAATGAAAAACATCGCGAAATCGGCGAGGGGAGTGGGTTAATGGACATCAGATCTACCGATTTAGGTATCAAATGTTAAACAGAAGAAGAAAAAAACTAATCGGTAAAGAATCAAAGAAGAAGAATCGACGACCTACCGTGAACGTGAACGGAAGAACAATCGAAGAAAGTGTGAAAGAAGATAGAGTCGGGTGAAAGAAAGAGAAATGAGAGAAGTGAAAAGAGAAACCCAACATAGGGTTTGTTGGTTATTGAGCGTACTTCAACAATATTTAGAGTTGAAGTCTGAATATTTGGTCCATTGGTCCATCAACTTCGAGCTAAAATAATTTGCGGGTCAAACCGTGGACTTCATATGTCCACTCCCACAACTCATACTCCATGGGCCAAACTGTCTGTTAATGATAAAATTATAACATTTTAAAATTTAGGGATCAAATAAAAACTATACTCAAAACTTAGATATTTTCTCTAAAGTTTTTTCACAATTGAAATGGTTGGTGTGCAAAGTGTGTTTGACTAATTTTATAGGCTTGTTATTTTGTCCAAAATTTCAAGGCCAGAAGTGAAATGTCATCGGACACCTTTATTATTTTAGAAATATATTGAAGATTGGTTAAAGTATATTTTGTGTCTTATTTATGGATTTCTTTTAATTTATTTTAAAAAATAAAATTTCTAAGAATTTTATTTTTGGGTGATTCTTTGGCTGAATATCATTTAAAGATCCTTTTGAGGAAGCTAGACTGGGTTTCTTTGCGAGATTTTTCAGGTCGTTTTGATGAGGTGCCTTTAGAGTACGACAACCTATGGAGACTGAAATGTTAGCTTTTTTGTGCTTGATCGTTCCTTTTGGGCTGAACGAATTGGTGTATGGGTGGGTTTGTGATTTGTGCTCCAAACTTTGTTTGGTGGCTATGGGTGTTTTTCTCCTCTGCAAGAGAATTATGCGTATTAGTTGTGAGCGAGAGCATTTTGCAGAGGTAGAGTAGTAAGAGGTTTCGTGGTGGAACCAAAGAAAAATTAGGCTCGATTGTGTCTCGGGTTGTAGTTCACTAGGAACGAAGGAAAAATGAAATAATAGGGGAATCTAAGTTGTGTAAGACCTCGTGTACACGTTCATTGACATAGTGAAGTTTTTTTCAAGATGTAGGTGTAAATCGAATTGAGTAACCAATTATAGTATATCACTTACTTTATATTTTTTTATTATTTCATGCTTGCATAAATTAAATCTGTCCTAAGACTTGTCATAGCATATTGTGCGACATTATCAATATGTCCTAAGATTTGTCATAACATATTCTATGACATAAAACATTATGTCCCAGGTTTAGCTACGGATTAATTTTGCATAACCGATTAGTAATTTCAAAAACTAAATTTTTAGATTTTCTCTAAACTTTTTTCACAATTGAAATTAAATCCTTATAAATTTAAAGTTATAAGGACTAAATTAAACCATAATTGAAGGACTTAAACCAAATACACATTTTTTAGGGGTGGCCAACATCCAATCAAAAACCGCTCGGATCGAACCGACGTTGGGCGGTCGATTTTGGACCATCATTGGTCGGAGTCGATTTTGAAAATAAAAAAACTAATTTTTCAGTCGGTCGATTTACACCATGCGGTTTAGGACCGACCAACACTTACATTTTATTCTAATTAAAAAAAAAAAAAAACCAATTTTTGGTTGGTCAATTTTTTTTAGATAAAAATAAACATTAAATTAAATAAAAATTAAAATTTAAACTTTAAACTTTTTGACTTAAAAAAAATGTTATTTAAAAAAAAAACATAATTTAAAAAAATAATAATAATTAAAACTATAATAATTTAAAAATAAAAATATAAAAAAATATAAATTATTAAATTTTATTCTGATTAAAAAAAAAAAAAAACCGATGGACCGACCCGTCGGCCACAATTTTTTTCACAGAAAATCATCAATTTCCATTTAAAAGAAATTTCATATCATAACAAACACCCACCTCAAAAATCTTTTATTTTTTTCTCCCTCTAAAAATATTAGAGATAACCATTGGTCGGTTGGAGTCGACATTTACATTTTTTTTTTCTAAAATCGACTCCAACCGACTAATGATGATCCCTAATATTTTTAGAGGGAGAGAAAAACAAAAGATTTTTGAGGTGGGTATTTTTTATGATATGAAATTGTATTTATTAATTGTATTTATTTATTTATTTTGTCCATTTGTACAAATGGTTGGCGTTTTAGAATGAAACGTGTGTCGCTAATTTACCATTTGTGCCATTATACCATTCAAGTACGGTGTACGGTCTCTCCCTCTCTCTTTAAACATCAAACATTAATTATTGAATTAAAACACTTTGAAAAAAAAAAAATTATCAAAAATAAAATAAAAAATAAAATAAATGGTTACGTGTTATGACCTCCAACTATCTTCATATTACAAAGTCCAATCATATAATTCCATTTTAATTTTATGTTGAATGCCCAAAAATTTCAAAGTTAGTGATCGAGAATGATAACTACTTAATACTAATTAATCTTTAATTTTGGATCGCTATATAAAAATTCCTCAACTTGTTTTGCTTCGACATAAGCAACGTAACGTTTTTAATTTAGGGTTTCTCAATTTATCAAAATGCAAGTCAATCTAAATATATTCAACTGATTAAAATATATGCTCTCGATGAAGAGGTTAGAAGTTCAAATTAAACCATATAAAATGAGTAAGTTTTTTTAACCGAGTTGGCAACTCTCTCGATTGAGTCCACAAGTCACACCATCAACACCATTGGCTTAAAAAATACTCTATATATATTAGTTGTATAGAAATGTTTGACCTCTTTCGACTCTCCTAAGATTCATTCACACCATATGCTTTTGACCTACATCGATATAGGATCTCGCACTCGATGCGACCATACAATGATGCTTCTTAGAGTTAATTAACTTTAATAAATTTTCAATCAATGACCTAGACTTAAGATGAATCTCAACGCCATTTTTTAACATTCTCGAAGCGGTATTAAACAACGTCTTCTAAAGCAATCGACATCTTTCATTAATAAAAATAGCAATTCTCATATTAGGAGCCAAGTAATATCTTAATCAAGTATTCACCTAACACCATATCCTTATTCCAACCCATTTTATTTTATTTATTTGTCTAAAACAATTTTTTTAAACATATCTTTTATAGAGATTGTTTTTTCATAACAAGAAAATATCTAAAAATAATAAAAAAATAAAACGATTTTTTATTTATTTTTAGAAATGTTAAATAAAAAAAGAGTTCTAAAAGGGAGAGAGAAAAAAAATGTCCGCTTGAATCATGATATTCCACGCACAAATATTCTATTAAATGAAAAAAATAAATAATACTTGGTTAAAAAAAATATTAATAAATAAATAATACAGATTTTTATATATAATTGGAAGGGGTGCTTACGTGTCTTGTTAAGCAATTTCTTGGAAAAAAATAACGAAATGAGTTGAAATAGTCGAATAATACTTTTGACTTTTTTTTTTTTTTTTTTTTATATATTATTTCAAATCTTCACACGGAGGAAAAATCGAAAGCCTTATCAGATATTGATTGAATAAATGTCAAAATACATGCCCAATTTATCATGCTTTTATTTTTTCAACAATATTTGAGTTGAGGTGAGCGAATTTGTGACTTCCTAATCATTAGAGTTATATTTTTTCGATTGAGCAAAGCTCATTTTGAGGCATTTTTTTTAATAATATTGTTTTTTTCAAAAAAAAAATTATAAAAATATGTGACATGTTTCAAACTATTTTTAAAAATATAGCTATTTTAATTGGAAATTATTTTTTCAAAAGACGATCTATCCATGTATCAAACACATCTTTCTCCGCCTTCCACCATCTTAAACTTGTCATTCCATCTCAATTCACTCCACCCGTAGATCAGTATCTCAACAATGATGGTTTATTTTAGCTTTTTTTTTTTTTTTTTAAATTTTCCATATTTTCATTGTTAAAGGCTTCTTTCAATAAATTTTAAGAATGCGATTTTTGCTTTTTATTTTATGTATCCTTCACAATTTTTTTTTTAATATAACAAAAAATTGTGTTAAATATTGCATGTGAATTTGAAAGATTTTAAACTATTAATTTAAACGGGTCCAAATAAGCTGATGTTTTTATTTATCTCCAGGGTAAGAAATACTACATTTTGAATTTGATTTAAGTACTAATTTTGATTAAACAACCTACTTTATATTTAACATAATAAAATAGGTTGAATTGCATTTTTAGTCATTTTACATATTTTGTTTAAATTATGTTTTTTTTAAATAATTAAAAATATTATGGGAGGGAGAGAGAGGAAGAGGGAGAAATGTATTGCCTCGAAAAATGAGACAGACTAGTAATTACTGTAGGAGTATAGGGAGTTGATATTTTTTATCCGAGTTCAACAAGTCGGTGGGCCAAACGGAGAGTTAACTTCTCCTCCCAACTCCGTGTCAAACAACTCCTTTGGCCAAACATGTCCGTGTAATATTTATTTGTTGTAGTATCAAAAGTACTTTAGATTCCAACTTCCACCCCCACACACACACCCTAGTAAGTAAAGAATAATAATATTACCAATGGTACGACCTATTCTATACCCACATCCAAACAAATAAAACCCTAAACCATAAAAAAATAAATATATATTAAATAAATCTTCAACTTCATCACACAGTCATCATCGTCTTCACGTTCACATTTCCAAATCATAAAAACTCCCTCAAAATTCCTCCATTTCCACTCTCCAATGGCGTCCTACTGAAATTCAAATCATCCCGCCGTCCTTTCGACCTCGCTTTCCAATCTCCACACAAATTTCTTCTCAAATTCTCAACTCTCAATCTCTCTATATCTTCCTTTTTCTTAATCAATTCATTTTGATTTTGATTTTCGGATGAATAGTTGGAATTTTGATGAACATGTCGAACATTCCGACTTCTCTTTCTGAAATCTGCCTCACTTTCTTCCGTCTCACCATGTCCACCGCCGATCCTTGGCCATTTTCCTGATCTCCACCGCCGCTAATCGATTTTCGGTTTTTTTTTTCCCCCTCTTTTTTCTCGCCGCGATGAGACGAATCAGAGGATTCAAACTCGGCAACCACATCCGGCGGATCTCGAATTGGATTCTCCGGAGACGACGACGGACCCGGCCTGGATACTCTATCTTGAGCTCCGGCCGGTCTCCGGCCGGAACCAAGCCGATCTCCACGTTGCTAAGCTGGGGAAGGCGATTGACAAACGGAGCGAAATCGATCTGTTTGAGTAGGAGGAGGTTGAGTTACGTACCGTTAGATCGCGATTTGGAGGAGAAATCCGCGGCGGTTCCGAAAGGTCACTTGGCCGTCTATGTCGGACAAAACGACGGCGAGTTTCACCGAGTTCTGGTGCCGGTGATCTACTTCAATCATCCTCTGTTTGGAGATCTTCTGAGAGAGGCGGAGAAGGAGTACGGATTTCAACGTCAAGGCGGAATCACCATTCCTTGTCCGTACTCCGAGTTCGAAAGTGTTCAGTCGAAAATTCAGTCCGGTTCCGGTGGCCGGAAACCGCCATGGAAGAAGCTTGGTGGTTGTTATGGACGTTGATTTGACTTTCCGATGATGACGATGAAGATTCCAAATTCTCGAGGATAGTGACGGCTTAGACTTTTGCCTCCTTTATTTAGGTAGTTTTTTTCTTCTTTTTTTTCCTTAATAAATTGTGTGGTAGAGTTTAGTTGGGATATTTGCCGAGATAACTTAAGGCTCGTTTGAGAGATTGACACGAAAATTTTAAAAGTAGTCCAAATCACCGACATCACTCTTGCTGGAATTTCTCTCGCTCACGTCCACCCGAGCAAGAAATTTTACAGTATTGAGCATGCACCAGACCGAGCGAGAGAGAAATCTCAACTGGAGTGATATCAGCAAAAGGTCATTTTGATTACTTTTTAAAATTGCGAGTCAATCTCTTGGGCCTTAATTTAAGGTCATATGGTCAAATATTCCAGTTTAGTTCCGGGTGTGGATTTGTGTACAAACCATTAAACTTAGGGTAAATTACTTTTTAGTACCTACACTTAAATATACTTTTTTTTACGATTTAGTCCTTATCATGTAAACTCGTTACAATGCCGTTTAACCAAAGATATGTATATCTTGATTTTTTTCGTGTATGGACTAAATTTGTAACAAAGTGTAAATTATAGGGACTAAATTGTTATAAAAGATTCTATTATTGTGCTGCCCTTGTTGATATTCATATCATTAAGTTAATAGAAGAAGGTTGCTGGTATTGTTGACCCCTACTTCATGTGGTCTTGAGTGCCTTGTCCCTGGTTGGGACCTGGGAAGTCCTTCTCATCTGCTTTTCTTAATATATTATCTTTTAGAAATAAATAAATAAATAATAGAAGCCAATAAAAAAGTTCAAAAATATATAAATATATATAATAGTGAAAATTTATTTTGATGAGGTGAGGTTTGATAGAACATAAATATTTGAAAAAACATGAATTTAGATGGAGTTCTAAGATATGTTTTTAATTTAAAAGAAAAAAAAATGAAGCTAAAGTTAATTCATTTTAATTTATGTTACTTCTTGTTTTTAGTAAAAAAAAAAAAAACCTAATTTACTCGGATGCTTGACTAAAATTTAAGAAAAATATCAAGATAATAAGAAGAATGAAAGGAACAACTTCTTTGCCAAACCGAACATAAACATAAGGTTTTATAACGTTGTGCTCTTGATTAAGAGGTCATAGATTCGATTCTCAATCTAATTTTAAAGTAGAAGAATTATAATGTAGTTTTGTTTAAAATTTTAAATATCTAAATTCTTTTCTATCATTTGAAAAATATATTGATTAGCCACTAAATAAAAAATCTTATGAAAAAAAATATCAATAGATAATAGAAATATAATATTAGGGAAATGAAATCTATTTTTTCAAAAACAAATATATGTCATTTGAGTTTGAATATTAGAATTAAAAAGAATATAAATGAAGAAAACATGTGAAGGCTATTTGTTTAAGCATGTGAAGACAAGTTAAAAAAAAATATTAAAACATAATAAATAAAATATGAAATAAAAGTAAAATATTTTGTTTAGTTGACTTGTTATTATACAAATCAATAACAAAATAAAATAAGATATAAGTGTATACCCTACCACTATATTAAATTTAATTAATTAATAATTAGTGATAGCCAACTAACAAACTCAATTAATTTGAATTTTACATTGAAGTTCATATCCTTCTCTATCTTATTTAATGTGTAGGAAATAGGATTTTAGATTTAAATACAATTTTGGTTAACTTTGGAGTTCATTCCATTAATTAATATTAATTAATTAATTAATTTTTTTTTTATATATATTACTATAGAACTATTTCACTTTTTCTATTTATAAATATAGTATAAAAAAAAAATTATAAATATGACAAATTTTTATATTCTTAACCATATACTTCTATCCCTCCGGGTCTATTAGTGATATACCTCTATCGCTGAGACGATTTTTATAATATATCATCAATATATCATTTTTATAGTCTATCAACAATAGATTTCTATCATTAATAAAATTGTGTCATATTTATAAATACTTTTAGGCTGGACTAAATTTACTTGTGTTAAATTGTTATATATGCAATTGCTGATTTTAAATTTATCCAATTTTAGTCCATATTCTTTCGATAAATCTTAGGTTTAAATAGAATTTGAGTTATTGTACTTACGATTTTTGTTCATTTTGGTCCCTCTGATGTTAAAAAGTGACAATTTTGGTCCTTCATTTTTTGGTCCTTCATTTTTATTTTCATCTCATTTTTTTAATCGAAATTTTAGTATGATACTTCATTCACTAAATTTCTTAAAATATAACCATAATTTTTTATTAAAGTGTTTTCATTGTGATGCAGGTAGGATTAAGATTAACCGATGATTAATATAAAATTACCCTTAAGTTACTCCTATTAATCCTCGTTTTATCTTAATCCTACCCGCATCACATTATGTATAAAATTTATGTTAAAATTTTACAAAGACAAATAAAAAAAAGTCACTTTTTAAGAAGTACATGGACTAAAATAGACATTTTGAGAATACATAGACAAAAATTAACAAAAATTAAAAGTACATGGATCAAAATAAACATTTTGAAAGTATAGAGACTAAAATAAACAAAATAAAAAAAGACAGTGACAGCGAGAGTAGTATTTAAACTTAAATTTTAAAATTAATCCATATTGTTAGTTTACTGTTAAATTCTTTTCGAAAAAAAATATATTTATTAACGTTTTCTCCATTAATTTTGAAAACATATTCACATTGTATATTTTTCTTGCATATAATTTATTGTTTTTTATTTACTCAATTTCGATAAAATTAACTTCAAATACTTTTTAAGATTATTAAAAATATATGGACTAAAATTGAATGAAACTCGAAGTATAAAGACCAAAAGTAATATTTTAACCTAAATTTTATTTAACTCTTTCAAACAAATGTATCCGAAAACAACCAATATGAGCATAACTTAACTGACATAATGTACGACCTAGTGACTAAGAGGTGACATGTTCAATTCCTCCCGATAAAAAAAAATTCCAAATGCAATATTTTTTTAAATAAAAATAATCAACAATCACCAACTCTATTTAGTAATGATAATCAATGAATTCATATGTTTATATTTTATGTGGTGATATATTTTTTTTTTTTTTTTGTAAAAATATTATGTGGTGATATAGTTGATTTATATAATTGGTGATGATAGACTTAGATATTTATCAACTATTAATTGTATATTATATCTTTTACTATATTTACAATTTTTGTCTAGTTTTTAATATTATATCTTAGTCAAGTTAAATTTGCAGCCACCCCTACTTTTTTATTATTTATATATATATATCAATAAAAGGGAAGAAAAGTATAAACTTTAGCTTAAAAATAGACAATTCCCCAAAAGAAAAAAGAAAGTGTTGCCAAATGCTTCTTTTCCCATTAAAAAAAAAAAAACATCTTATAGAAAAATTAGAAAGAAGAAAATAAGATAATTTTGGAAATTCTTTATGTTGATTTCTATAAAAGTCCTCATCAAAATTATAGTGGAAAATCTTGAAAATCACTATTAATAGATTTGATTGGCTGAATAGTTAGTGGTGTGGTTGTATTCATTTTGGTGTTGGCCACACATTTGAAATAGGTCCCTATACCACTTCATGTCCTCATAACATATGTCCCAATACTCAATAAATAATTTAAATTGATTTATTTTTATTTTAATTACTTTTAAATCTTATTTAGTTTCAATCAATTTGTCAACAAAAAAAAAAAACATAGTTCAACTCACCTAATCTAACGACTAAAAATTAAGGGTGTGTTTGAGATTACGTTTGAGAGGGTTAGGATTGATTAAAAAAAAAAATCTTAACCATTTTTTTGTGTTTGGAAATGAAATTATTTTATAATATGTTAAAATCACTTATGCATTTATTTACACCCTTCTAAAAATCTGTTGACCTAAAAAAAAAAAATCTATAAAAAAAACAACCTTAAACACATTGGGTATTTGTACGGATGACCCTCCCTTCGGGATGCGCACAATTTTATAACTTGATTTTTCAAAACTTATGTTTTTTGACCTTCTCGTGATAAGGAAGTGTACAAAGTCGGTAGTACCATTCACTGAGCACGATCACGAGGAGACAACTATAATGTCTCCGTACTAAACGAAGGGTACGAATGACTTTTCACAGGGAGAGATGACACTTGTTTATCACAAGGAAAATGTCAAAAAAAATATAAATTTCGAAGAGAAAGTAAAAAAAAAATTATGCACCTTAGGAGAGGGTCATTCGTACAAATACTTCCTTAAACACATTGCTAACTCTAGGCACCAACTTGGTAGTGTCAAAATAGAGAGATTTTAGAATATGAACTTGAGTGGATCTATATTTAAAATATGAGGGTGAAAATGTAGTTTACTAATGATTAGAAGAGGGATAGAATATTTAAACTTTGTTTGGAAACTATAAGTTTCTCTTTGACATGAATAAAAAGGTGTAATGTCTTTGTTAAAAATATAGAAAAGAGGTTTAAGATAAGATAGCATTATATCTTCTTTTATCTTTTTCTCATCTTTTGTTAGAGGCTTATCCTCCTTAATCTCTAATGAAGAAAATTGGTAATAATAAAAAAGGGATAATTTTATTGCAAGAGGAAGAGCTATTATAAATTTTTTTTTTCAAATTTTAAAAAAGATAGGCATGATGTTTAGTAGAGAATCCAATGTTTTCAGATTCATGCGTTTTTTTTTTTTGAGTTCAACATTAGAGATGAGGAATTCGAACTCCTGACCTCATGGTCGAGGACACGTCTTTATGTCAATTGAACTATGTTCGGTTTGACTAGATTCATGCGTTTTTTAAAATTATTTTTGAATTATGTGATCCAAACAATGTAAAATTTGGAAACAACTTTATTTTGCTTCCGTGTATCCAGATTTTAAATTTAAAAAAAAAATGCATAATTATATTTAAAATGATAAAAAAAAATTAATAAATAAAATATTTTTCAATATAAACTCAACTCAATTCATTTTTTGTTAAATTAAAATTAAAATATGTATAATATAATCAACTATAAATTATATGATATTATAAAATTATAATTATTAAAATTTATAACTTAAAATATGTTCATAAATTAATTAATAATAGTTTATATTCCATCAAATATTTAGTTGAGTGTCAAACCGAACATAGCTCAATTGGCATAAGGTTGTGCTTGTGATTATGAGGTCATGGGTTCAATTCTCACTTTAATTAAAATACCGTTGCAAAAAAAAAATATATTTAGTTGAGATTACAATTAATTTTATTTTTAACAATTAGTTAAATTGAGATCTAATTTTTAAATTTGCTACAACATATTTTAAAATTTTTGTTTTAAGATCACCAAAGACTAGATTTGAAAGATTGAAGTAAAAAGATTCTCATAAAGTGGTTGTTCAAGTTTTCCCAATTTACATGATGTCTTGTTTTTTTTAGGTAAAGAGAATATGTGTCCATGACTTATTGCAAGATTTTGTTAGGGAAGTTGGAGAAAATGTTAAAAAGATACACTAACTAAAAAGCTAAGATTTATTCTTTATATTAGTCTAAAGAAAATGGAGGACTTGACTTTAGAGACCTTGTTAAATTTAACCAAGCATATACAAAGGGAACTTGATCAAGACTTGTTAATCACCTCAATTCTCTTACAAAACATAGTTTTAAGGGTAAAAATACTATAAAGGTGTTGTTGCTCACAAGTTTAAGTAAAAGTTTTTCGGGAGAATTGTACGACTAACCCGGTATTTTGGTCTGTTTGTTAGACTAACCCGAATTTAAAAAATGAGTCGTCAAATTGACCTTTTGCTGATATCATCATTTTTTTTAATATTATTTTCTAGCTCTAGCTACGGGCGCAAGCTTATCTCGCTCTAGCTCTAGCTTCATTTCAGATCTGAAAATTTCAAGATCTGAAATTTTTTCCAGATTCGAAATTTTTTTAGTTTTTGTAGATTTTTCAGATCTGAAATGTTTCAGATTTGAAAAAATTCTGGTTCTCGAGTCGTCACGGACTCACGTGAGAGTTGTTGTCGATGGGAGTCGCCATCGGAGAGTCGCCGACGATGGATGGATAGGAGAAAGAAAAAACGTGATAGAAGGAGAGAGAAAAAAAAATAGGAGAAGAAGAAAATAATTTTAGAGGGGAGAGAGGGGAAGCGAGAGAATGGGAAAACCACCTAGAGAAAATATTAAAAAAAAATTATGATGATGTCCGTCATTTTACCTTTTTTCAAATTCAGGTCATTTTAAAAAACAGGTAAAAATAGGGAGTCAATGTATCCCAAATTTTTCAACTATAGGATTAGATAAAAGGAGTAAAGAGAGGAATAACTTTTTTTAATGGGTCATTTGACCAAAACATAAAATGGAAGGAATGACAAATTGGTTTAAATCAAAACAAAATGCAATTGCATAAATCAAGGGATAATTTGAAATTAAAAGAATAAAATTTAAGGAGAATTCTAAATCTTTCCAATTTTCGAAGTATACTTAAAAAAATTACCAGCAACAATCTAATCAAATTAAAAAAAAAAAAACTTAACAATCTAATATAATAGAAAAAAGTTGCAATTGAGTGAATGCAAATATATTTGCAACCAATCGAAAATCACATTGAATTGCAAATACAGTATATTTTCAATTAAGTGAATGTAAATATCGTGTAACTTAAACGCAAACGATTCATCATTCATAATCATTAAACTCTTCAAATTGCCATCTTTCTCACATTTTCAAACAAATCAATCTCCAAATTTCGATGAAATCACACACTCATCATTTTGTTTCATTTTGTTTCACCCTGTCAAAGATTTGAAAAAAATAAAAGAGGAAAAAAGTGGCGAAGAACATTGCAATACTCCAACTTTTTTTTCAAATCGGCTAGAATTCCAAATATGGAAAATTTCTACGAAATATGAATTTTTGAAGTTAAGATAGCAGATTATGCATGCATTAAAAAATACATAACTTTATTTCTACTACATGAAATTTTACAAAACTAGTACGGGTAGATATCTAACTCAAAAAACTTCAATTTGATATCTTATTGGATATATTTGAGGTTTGGAACATCACGATATGTTCAATCGAAATTAGATTAAAATTTTAGAGACTTGATAAAAACTTAACAACGATTGTAGTTTGAAGAAAAATCGACAACTTTAGCTATAGGTATCGAATTAAAGTGAAATTTATCTTGTTGAAAAGATAATTTCGTAATCAAAATCAGAACAAATTTGAAGCGTGAGCCACGCTTATAAGGAAAATATGTCACCTAAGTAGGTTGGAGATGATGAATATAGAGAATATTGAATACACGAGAAATTGTAGATTCTATACTGCTAAAGGTTTTTGGTTGAGGAGAGATGTCAACGTCAAATCTTCGAGGGAAGTCTATGGCTCCGATTGGGATTGCGGTAGCTTTTAAAATAATTGCTAGCAATTTTGCTTTTAAAAAAATCAGCTGTGGGATGAATCAAATTAGTGTTTGGTAAATTTGAGTGGTAGACTTGAATAAGTTGATTATTGTGTTTTGGTAAATAAATATTAAATTATTGTGATTTAACAAATACAAAAAGGTTAATATTTTTTTTGTTAATGATAGTTATTTTTATGACTTATTTTATGCTAGTTTAAAAGATTAAATGTGTACTTTCACGATTATATTTCATTATTTTATAGATATCGAATATTTGGAGCAAAACAGATAATTTAGGAGATTTATGATGAAAATGAAGCACTTTGTATTTGAAGTCTCAAGTAAATAGAAAAAGAAAAAGAGAATCAAGTTAAAAATTCAAAGATTAAATATGAATTTTATCATATCTTATCCGATTTTATCCTATCATAAATTTTATCTAATTTTATCCAGATCTTATTTTGGGCACCATTTGAACAAAAGATATTCCTAATTTAATTTTGAATTCTTAAATTGATTAGATTCCTAATTTAATTAAAATATGGATTATTGAGAAGAATAGTCTATAATAGGTCTATTGTCTTCATTCAAAGGAGAGCCGATTTGGGGAGTTAATCCCAATTTCGGGGAGTTAATCCCAATTTCGAAATTACATAATTTTAGAGTTTGAAGAGATTTTTGGGAGCACAAAGTACATATTTACATGCTCGGGATCGTGGAGATTGCAGCAGAAACGTAGAATCGACACGAGTTTTATTTCTTGTTTCCCTTTTAATTTGTAGTTTTTTTATGGGTTTATTATTGAGTCTATATTTTGAATTATTGAACGATGAACTAAACCCTTTTGACTTAGAGAATTTTTCTGAGCTTACATGCTAGAATTTGGCCATTCTTTGCATGAATTTTATATTTAAGGTTGAGAGACGATTATTATTGATGATTCTAAATTGTTTTCCCTGATTTATACTTGAGATAGACATATCCTTGTAGGTTTTGTGACAATTATAGTTTTACGTTCTTCATATTTGAATTGTCTGAATTGTCATAGAAATATAGGAAATTTATTTTTCAAAGAATATTGTTATTACTCAAGAGAGAATGGCAAGTCTATAGGGTAGATCTTGTCAACAATCTAGAAATTGATTAATTCCATCATGAATAAAGAATTTGATGAGATAACGGTGAAGTCATTGCTCTAGTCAATTTCCCATAATATATCTCTCCTTATTGTTCTCCAATTTTTATTTTATGTTTTATCTTAATTTTGTTTTCCTCATATCTTTTGATTTTCATTCTCTAAATAAAATTGAGTGATAATATTCATGCTAATTAGGTGAACTAGAAAACCAATCCTGCCAATCCTGAGGACGATATCCGTATTTTTATACACTATATTAAAACTTGACCAATGACCCGTACACTTGCGATATTTTATTGCATTAAAATTGTACAACAAGTTTTTGGTGCCGCTGCCGGGGATCGAACCCGGGTCACCCACGTGTCACCACTATACTACAAAAAAATGTTGTGCAATTTTAGTGCAATAAAATACCGCAAGTGTACGAGTCAAGTTTTAATATAGTATATAAAAATACGGATATCGTCCTCAGGATTGGTTTTCTAGTTCACCTAATTACCATGAATATTATCACTCAATTTTATTTAGAGAATGAAAATCAAAAGATATGAGGAAAACAAAATTAAGATAAAACATAAAATAAAAATTGAAGAACAATAAGGAGAGATATATTATGGGAAATTGACTAGAGCAATGACTTCACCGTTATCTCATCAAATTCTTTATTCATTAAAAGATGGAATTAATCAATTTCTAGATTGTTGACAAGATCTACCCTATAGACTTGCCATTCTCTCTTGAGCAATAACAATATTCTTTGAAAAATAAATTTCCTATAAAATAAATTTCCTATATTTCTATGACAATTCAGACAATTCAAATATGAAGAACGTAAAACTATAATTGTCACAAAACCTACAAGGATATGTCTATCTCCAAGTATAAATCTGGAAAAACAATTCAGAATCATCAATAATAATCGTCTCTCAACCTCAAATATAAAATTCATGCAAAGAATGGTCAAATCCTAGCATGCATTAAGCTCAGAAAAATTCTCTAAGTCAAAAGAGTTTAGTTCATCGTTCAATAATTCAAAATATAAACTCAATAATAAACCCATAAAAAACTACAAATTAAAAGGGAAAGAAGAAATAAAACTCGTGTCGATTCCACGTTTTCGCTGCAATCTCCACGATCCCGAGCATGTAAATCTGTACTTTGTGCTCCCAAAATTCTCTTCAAACTCTAAAATTATGTAATTTCGAAATTGAGATTGAGTCTCCAAATCGGCTCTCCTTTGAAAGAAGACAATATGCCTATTTGTAATAAACTATTCTTCCCAATCTAATAAAGAATCCATATTTTAATTAGATTAGGAATCTAATTAATTTTGGAATTCAAAATTAAATTAGGAATATATTTTTCTGTTCAAATGGTGCCAAAATAAGATCGAGATAAATTAGATAAAATTTATGATAGAATAAAATCAGATAAAATATGATAAAATCCATATTTAATCCTTGGATTTTTAACTTGATTCTCTTTTTCTCTTTAACTTCAAATACAAAGAGCTTCATTTTCATCATAAATCTTCTAAATTATCGGTTTTGCTCCAAATGCTCGATATCTATAAAATAGTCAAATATAATCGTGAAAGTACACATTTAATCTTTTAAACTAGCATAAAATATAAAATAAGTCATAAAAATAACTCATTTGGTGTGGTATGAGTTAATTACTCCAAATCCACCCAACCGAATCTCAAACCCAGAAATCAGGGAAGGGAGATTCTAATGGTGGAGAGAAACCGATTTTAAAAATGACCATTTATCATTAGTCTTTCTTTTTCTTTTTAGAACTTGACCATCCATAGCTATTTTTCTTACAAGAATAGAAAATTGGATGAATTGATGTAGATATTTAGGTTGTTTTTTTTTAATATTGTAATTTTTAATTTTTTTTATAAAAATATTATTTTTTTAAAAAATAATGTTGTTTTGAAGGGAGGTCGTCAAAAGACGACCTCTACACGCGAGCAAAGATCGTATTTTCATCTTTTGAAAAGACGATCTTGATGAAAAGACAATCTTGCTCCACGTGGATGAAGATCGTCTTTTGACGATCTTCTCTGCACCTACGAAAAAATTCTTTTCATTAAAAAATTGATATTTTTTTACCCAGATATTCAAAAATTTCGAAAAATGTATGGTCGGATAGATAATAGAGAGAGATTCAATTTGATACCAGATTTTACTATTTTTGGAGTTGTGTATCAAAAATAAAGATCGTCAAAGTTGAGTTACAGTTCTGAAAAACTTCACACTAAACCTAGAACTGAAGATATGGCTGAAAACTTGAAAATTGTGCTAAATTTCGACGATATTTATCTTTTTATACACAACTCCAAAAATAGTAAAACCAGAAATCAAATGGAAGGTCCCTATGTTAGCTTTCCAACAGTATCTTTTTCGAATTTTTTGAATATTTAGTTAAAAAGATAGCGATTTTTGAATGCACTGCTCAAAAGAACCTTCCGTTCTGAAATTTGTAGAACTATAGTCCAACTTCATCTTTATTTTCGATACACAACTACAAAAATAGTGAAACCTGGTATTAAATTGAAGATCTCTCTATTGGCTTTCCAACCATATCTTTTTCAAAATTTTTGAATATTTGGCTAAAAAGATATCAATTTTTTTTATGAAAATAACTTTTTCGTAGGTGCAGAAGAAGATCAGATCGTGTTTTCAGAAGACGACATTTGATCGCGTGTAGAGGTCGTCTTTTTCCCTTTAAAACATCATTATTTTTAAACATACAATATTTTTATAAAAAAAAATTAAAAATTACAATATTAAAAACATCAGTCAAATATTTGGGCTAAAAAGAAAATTTATCATATTTTTCAAAATAAATTGCCTTAACCATTTGGAGCTAAATCGAGGATAGTGCAATCGTCATAAAGTTGTATCCGTGACTAAAAGATTAAGGATTTAATCTCACCCTCACATTAATTAAATACATTTGCAAAAAAAAGAAAAAAATATCATTTACTCGCATACATGTTTTTAATTACTATTTTTTTTTTTTATCTTCCCTTTACTTTTGCTCTCGCTCTTTCGCTTCCTTCTCTTTCCTCTTGTTTTCTCTCTTCTATTTCTCGCTCTTTTTTCCTTTCTACCATTTCTCGTTTTTCTTCTCACTTCTTGTTTCTTTTCTGTTAAGATGGACGTCGTCAAGTATTGTTCCGCTTGATCGTTCGTTCATCAATCTGTCCCGGGGCGGATCTATGGAGGGACTAGGGGGTCATGGCCCCCCAATTTTTTTTATTTTTTTTTACGTATATAGGTAAAATTAATGCCTTAAAATGCACAAGACTTGTGTTGTATATAAAATGGCCCCTTATTACTCAAAATGTTATCCTATTGTAGTGGTATTCATGTTTGCCGAAAGATAATGTGATCTTGAATCAAAACCCAACAAACACTTTATTTTTTCTTCATTTTAATACTTTATTTATTTATATATTTATAAAAGAGTTTTTAAATTATTATTTTAAGCTCCAGCTTGCAACTTCCAATCATTTTTTCATTATATTCAATTTAACTTTAAAAATTAGTTTTTGTACTTTGAGAATTAACTTTTTTTTTTTGTAACGATATTTTAATTAATGCGAGAATTGAACCAATGACCTCTTAGTCAATGGTACAACCTTATGTCAATTGAGCTATGCTCGATTTGACGAATTGTTTTATTTAATCATTGTAATTTAAAATATCATAATTTATCCTCATACTTTGAACAAATCTTAAAATTAACTCTTAATTTAGTCTATATTAACATTGTTTCTCTAAATTTAGGAAACATATTCATATTATATTGTATTTTTTATTTAATAGTTTTTTTTTCAAAGTGTCTAATAAGATTTTGAATTTTGAATTTTATGTTTAATAGATTCACGAACTTTAAAAAGTTTTCAATATATTTTTAAACTTTCAATTTTGTATTTAGTCTTCAAATTTTCAAGTTTAAATCTAATATATCATTGTCATATTTCAATATCTTCAAATTTTCAAGTTTAAATCTAATATATCATTGTCATATTTCAATATATTTTTAAACTTTCAATTTTGTATCTAGTCTTCAAATTTTCAAGTTTAAATCTAATATATCCTTGTCATATTCAACATTTTTTTAAATTCAGGGATTCATTAGAAACAAATTGAGTGTTTAGGGACTTATTGACGTTTAATGTTTAGAAACTTATAAAATAATAAATTGAAAGTTTAAGGACTCATTAAAAACTTTTTAAAGTTTAGGGTTCTAATAGACTCGAGCTTTAAAATTCATGGACCAAACTTGTAATTTTTTTTTTCTTTCTATTTGATAAGACACCGAGAGGAGCTAACTTATATGATGGTACTAAGTTTATTTGAAATTAGTGGGAAAGTCTTTGACACACATATATATTTTTAAGGTCAAAATAATGTGAGAGTGTAAATTCTAACCTCTCATTTTTTTGTGATGATTTTTTTATATTTATATAACATAATTTTTTGGCCCCCAAACATTGATGTCTGAGTCCGCCCCTGAACCCGTCGTCATTCATATGCCTCTACATCGTCGATAAACTAAAATTTGAAACCAACATACCTTTATAAACCATGGTTTGGTTCTGAAATTTTTTTACACATTAACAAAATTTCAAATCTAATGGAAGGGTTGCCTACACCTTCGTTGGGATGAGAGGATGAGAAGAAGAAAGAATGGCGAGGCGAGAGAGAAGATGGAGTCAGCCTCCTCATTGGGCTGGCCTGACCCAGTCCGGCCCGAAGAAGTAAACGCCCAAGTTCGACTTTCACCCAAACCCAACGAGCCTAAGATATTGTTTGGACCTAGGCCGACTCGACCTCGACCTCCAATTGTTAGACTCATGGCCAGTTCTTGGACTTGACTCATTAGATCAAAGTATGGGTCAAGCTTGGACTAGACTTAGACCGATCCATTCGATTAGCTCTTTGAGTATTAATTATTTAATTATTTTTTGATAAAATATTTTTTAAATCAAATTTTATTAAAAACTTATTGAATTTATATTTTTTTATTGAATTTAATTTTATGGTATTTTTTGTATAATTGGTTTTTTTCTTCTTCAAAATTTCGTACAAGTTTACGAAGAAAAACCTTGGGGGCTTAGACCCTCTTACTCGAAAACGAAAACGAAAGCTCTGTCCCGCCGTGGAGCCGGAGGACCTCTCAGGGGAACAACCGGCGATGGCGGCGAACTCTTCGGTAACCTCAAAAAACTTGTATTCCTCTCCTTTTATCTTTGATGATTTCAATCTTTTTCTTTTGTATTAATCTCACCGTTCACGGAACTCCAGAGTCCAGCTTTCGAAAACTTTCAGTTGTTTGGATCAGCGGAAGATGAAAAGCCCAATCCAGGTCTCGGTCTAGGGTTTCTCGACTCTCAACAGCCTCCTCTTCCACCTCCGCCTCCTTGCCTCGAAGTTCTTTCTTCTGAGGTATCATTTCGCGTAACTTTGTTCTTTGTTTCGTTTGTTTCCTTTTCAGTGTTGAGTATTCTATAATTTCCTTTAATTACTTGTTATTGCGATGGGGAATTTAGATTTGGCTATGGTTATGGTTAGTACATGAGGATAATCTTGTAGAAATTTCAGTGTCTGAATGATTTACTGTTGGTAGGTTTCGTCTTCTGCCAAATACAATGTGGAGCCAGTAAGCGTGGGTGGACTTACCATGCTTAAGGTATAGATTCCTGTTTATCTGTTTGCTTATTTTTTTTGGGTAGAGTCGGAGTGGTGAAAGTAATATGTGAAGACGACTCCAAACTTGGGTTGCTAAGACCCCATTTGATAACATTTCGTTTTGTTTTTTCGGTTTTTGAAAAATTAAGCTTATAAACATTATTTCAGTTTATCTGTTTTTGAGTTTCTTTGTTTTGTTATCTACTTTTTACAATTGTTTTCAAAATCCAAGCTAAGTGTTAAAACTAAACAAAGTAGTTTTTAAAAACTTGTTTTTGTTTTCAGAAATTGGTTAAGATTTCAAATGTTTACTTAATAAAGATGAAAACCATTGTACGAATTTGTGAGAAAACAAACACAATTTTCACAAACCAAAAATGAGGCCTAAGGTCCTGTTTGATAGCCCTTTTGCTTTTGGTTTTCTGTTTTTGAAAATTAAGCTTATAAACACTACTTCCTCTTATGTGTTTCTTTGTTTTATTACTCACTTTTTATAAACGATTTCAAAATCTAAGCCAAATTTTGAATACTTAAAAAAGTAGTTTTTAAAAATTTGATTTTGTTTTTGAAAACTGGCTTAGAATTCAAATGTGTGGGATGTGAAAAACATACTAAAGAAATTGTGAGGGAGCAAGTATAATTTTTAAAAATTGAAAACTAAAAATGGAATCAGACCTGAAAGGGAGATCTTACATGTTGATGTGGCCTTTTCACTTAGAAAGGAAGTTGCGAGAGTTGTTTCCTCTGATATTTCTAGCTTTGCCATCTTAAGATTTCTGTTCAAAGTACAATGTACTTAATGCTGTTTATCTTTCTAAAATCTACAGGGGCGGGTCAGCACTCAGGAGGTTTTCTCCTTGTCCAACTCTGATTTAGTTCCTGGTAAATATGAAGGTAATTGAGTATCTAATTAGTAATTCCCTGGTTCCTCTGCTCTTTCTCGGATCTTTGGTTTTCATGTTGAAAAATTGTGTAACTGGATTATGGGCTATGGAAACATACATGATTATGAGTGCAAGTACTTTGTGGATTGTAGGGGGCCTTAAGTTATGGGAAGGCGCATTAGATCTTGTCAAAGCTCTTTGTGGGGAAGTTGAAAATGGGCATTTGTCATTTTCTGGAAAGCGAGTTTTAGAGGTGGGCATCTTGATATTCAGGTGATTCTACACTGTCTGGAGATTGTAGGTGAACTCATCTGCATGCTAAATAATGTTCTTAGAGCCTTTTGATCTTCATTCATTTGTAGATAGACTGGTTTTAGAATTCTTCCATATCTATTATTTAAGCCTCAGAAATATTCCTCAAAGATGACAACTACTTATCGTACTTTTGCTCCTGTTTACTCGTGATGTGATGACTATGATTGGATTAGATTGTAAGCTTTATTTAGCATTTCTTATCAGAAATTTATGTCTGTTTTGAAGCAAGACATAATCATTTTTTTTGAGTGGGATAAGGTAATTAACAAAGACAGGTTTATCTTGAGAGCAACAGATTTTAATATCTTCGTACGTATATTACTATCACATGGAATTGTATATAGAATAAGTTTAGTATGCATATATAGCGATATTTATTTACTGTGTTGCAGACTTGCTATTAGTTGAACTTTAAATGATGATTATGAAATTTTTTACAGTCAAGCGCATTATCATCCTTAGCATTTTCTACAATGAAGTTTAAGTTCATGTTCGCCACCCAGTTTTTATGCAATCCGTAAAATATGCATAAAGAATTGCTGATGAAATATTTCTATATTAGAACAATATTCTAGGTCTTATTATGATAATATGATCTTCTTATATGCTTTATTTTTTCTTTTATTACTTTGGGATTTTAATCAGGTTCTAACATGCAAGGAACTGGATTATTTTGTGTGTTTAATTTTCCTAGTTTTCGAGTATGGGACTGTTTCCTTTTCCTGATGTTTGTTGGTAAGGATTTTTCGATGCCCATACTGCGTTGCAATCTGTCCAATATCCTGGATAGTGGATACTGTAAAAGGAAGTTTCTTCTTGACAAACATAAAATCTATTTCTCTTCCTCATTGATTTTTGCTTCAATGCTTTCAGCTTGGATGTGGTCATGGTCTTCCTGGTATTTATGCATGCCTGGAGGTAAATTTATTCTTCTGTTTTGTTTCATTAAATTTGCACATTAAAGGCATGAAAATCTCTATGGTTTTTTACATTCCTTAACACTACCCTTCCTCTCTCGCTAGGATGCAGCTGCTGTACATTTCCAGGATTTCAACGCCGAAGTCCTGAGATGTCTTACCATTCCGAATGTCACTGCAAACCTTTCAAAAATGGCTGAAGCTTTGTCAACTAATCCAACAGAATCTGATGCTGGATCAGCAGTTCGTTACTTTGCGGGTGATTGGAGTGAAATGCACAAAATTCTCCCTTTTGCATCCGACAACGAGGAGAAGCTAAGTGGAAGTTTTGATGGCTATGACATCGTTTTAATGGCGGAGACAGTTTATTCTCTTTCTACACTTAAAACTCTCTATAAGCTTATCACACAGGTAGAACTTATACAGATGTCCATCTAATTTTGTATTGTTATAATTTTTGATGAATTGTTGTATTTCTATTATTATTTTGCATCATTATCTAATGTAGTTTTAATTAAACACTTTAATAGTGCTTGAGCCGTCCTCATGGAGTTGTATACCTGGCTGGAAAGAAGCATTACTTTGGAGTAGGAGGAGGAACTCGACGCTTTCTTTCTGTGATAGAAAAAGAAGGTAAGCTGGTCTTTCACAATTCCTGTTAAATTTACGCTTAAACATTATACTTCTCCCTAATTGGACGAAGAAGAACTAAGTTTTAAGAAATTCGATATGCTCTTGTGTGAGCATCTTTTGGAGGCTTTTCTATGAGGTAGTTATAGACATTGCTAGCTTAAAATATCATGAGTCAAGAATGTGGTGTGGGGCCCTGGCTGATCTAAAACGAATGTTTATTTGATTTTATGTAAGTATATGATTTAAGAACTAAATTAACTTTCAAATCTTTGGCAACACTCTTTAAAATCCAGTGTATTTGGCATTAAAAGATTGATCCCAGGCGTCTAGATTTTTGGATGTTTTTTTTCTTCTTTGGATGGAAAATCGACGTGGCGGTAACTTGGAACGACATGGCAGTGACGGTGATTGAGACGCTTGCCTGAATTAAGTATGAAAGAACATCGTTCTGTCACGTCGTCTTTTCCGTCCAACATTCTAATAGATTTCTACTCCAAAGGTAGTTTTGAAACCTTTATGAAAGGTCAAGGATAATATTGCAACTTTTGAAATAAATAACAAAGTTCAGGAGTATTTTTTATAATTTAGCCTTGGGCCTTCCCTTCGTAACGTTCATTAATTTGATATGGCTTTATGATTCAATTACTTTTAGGAGGGTTCTTTAATTGACTGTTTATCTCCTGTCCATACAGGTGAAATGATTCAATTACTTTTAGGAGGGTTCTTTAATCGACTGTTTATCTCCTGTCCATACAGGTGAAATGGTTTCCCAACTAATTGCAGAAGTTGCTGATGGGTCGTCTAATGTAAGAGAAGTGTGGAAGCTCTCACTGAAATAGGTTAGAAATCCTAGTTTTTCACTGAAAATTCGTTCCCATATCTTTCCTCGAGTTTATATCTCGAAAGGATGATGAAATCCTCTTTGGGAAGACAATTCCAAGCTCCTACAACAAATTCTCTAAAGACAACGAGAAAGAAGTTGAACAGATGATAAATGTGCCTCGTGTTCGCTTGCTGGGACTATCATGCATGCCATAGTTTCTTCAAGACTATTACATGCTCCAACTAGTGAGTGGATAGATCATATATGTCTAACTTAGCCTAAATCATGGGAAATAAGTTAAATGGATCCTTAGATACATAAAATATTTCATGAATACATGCCTCTATATGGTGGTAGAACTGTGGAAAAGATCTCTTGTATGAATTTTGTAGTTACTATGGTCAAAAGAAAAGATGAATCGCAAGGTTTGGTATGGCGAGTTGGAAATCCCAACTTCAGCTTATTAAGCACTATCATCAACAAAAGTTGAGCACATTAAGAAATGTCCATGGGTAGGGCGGGGCTGGGTAATGTCTTCTCCGCCCCTGTCCTTGTTCCCCATTCCATTACTCGCCTCCGCAAAATTCTAGTTTAATTTTGCGGGGACGGGGCAGGTATTTCCCGCGGAGAATTCGTGGGGATTGGGTATTTTCCGCAGGTAATTTTCTTTTTAATTTATTCTTTAACAATTTTTTTTTTTTTTTTTTTTTTGTTAAGTTTTGTTATTTGTTAAGTTAATTAATATTATATATATTATATGGGGTGGGTATGCTATTACCCGTCTCGACTCCGTTAAGCTAACGGGGCAAAAAAATCTCGCTCTCTGCCTCATTTTCCGTGTAATTGGAGATTTCCGTCCCGTTTGGGGCGTGGCGGACTAAATGGACATCTCTTGCACATAGTATGAATTGTAATCTAATAAGTACAAACACGGATACGACACAATACGACCATGGTGACACGACAATTTCTAAAATGTAGGACACGAACACATTGCGGATTTACTTTATTTTTATTTAATTTTTAAATATACTTAAAATTAGATATATAAGTTTAATACAAATATACAAAAAAAAAAAAAAGAAAAAAAAGAAAAAAGAATGAGTTTGTAGTAGAATAGTGAGTGGCATGGACCTCATTCATGATTTTTTTTCCTGTCTTCGAATGGTTTAGGGTTGATAATAATGAGATAAGTAATGGTCTATGTATATTGGTTAAAATTTTTCTCAACGTCTTTTTGGGTTGACTTGTCTGTGTTCATCCAAACGTCGCATGTACTCTGACATGTTTGAAATTTTAAAAAATTAACAATAGGATATTTTTTTTTCTGCATGTCATATACATGTGACGATGCTTTGTAAAAAAGAACCACTTGGTGAAGCGGTTCAGGGCATTGTCTAGTTTGTCTCAGAGTGGGGGTTTGATCCAGTGCAGCTATTTCAAATGCTTTATTACAACCAAGGATGAAAAAATCCGTGGATATGTCGATATATTCGTGGATATATCCGTAAATCGGAGGCTTCGATATAGATATTAAGGGGGCGTTTGGCCCCCCGTAATGGGTTCAGAACCCTGGAAATCAAAATACGGTGGGTTTGTTTGGGAGGGTTCTGATTATTATCATTCTAATTGTGATCCAAATAGTTCATATACAACATTAGCCACCGTAGTAATAATCTGGGAAAAAAAGAAGCAGGAAAAAAAATACCTGAGCCAAATATATAGGTTCAACCACCCATGGTATTTCATTAACAAACGTGATTGCTCCGGTAATATGATATAGAACCTTTACATCACGAACCTGTAAAACGGTGTTTGGAGTGCAGTGTTGGAAAGTCTGGGAATCAGAATACAGTGTTTGGGGAGTAGTGTTGGGAAGTCTGGGAATCAGAAGTCAGTGTTTCGGGTGCTGTGTTTTGAAACTCGGGTTTGGACAATTTTTTTTTCCCTTTCGCTACTTTTTTTTTTCTTTTCTTCTTATTTTTAGTGGATGTTTTGTGAATTGTAGAATTTTTTATGCAACATATGACTTTTTTTCTAGACGTTTGAATGAAACATTTAATTTATGCTATAGTCTAAGAATAATAAAACTATTTTCAACAATCGAAATATTGCTTACAAGAATCAAATATATATTTGGATAATGAATTAAAAAAATAAATGTTTCATTCAAACGTCTCAAAAAAACATAACATGTCATGTCACACAAAAAAAGAAGAAAACAAGAATTAAACAACAACCTACTATTATATTTGGATAATATTCTTAAGTATGTATCCCTTAAATACAAACTTACACTAAAAAACTTGAAGAACTGACATTGGAAGGAAATCTTGATTCAAATCATAATCTTTCGAAAGCTATTTCAAACATTTCATAAGTTTAACCTTCACATGGATTATAAAACGATAAAAAAAAATCTAATTTTGTAATTAGAGAAAAATTACATTATATTTTAAAATTAATTGAATATTGTTAATAATAATTATTTTTTAATTTTTAATTTGTTAACTTAAAAATTAAATATTATTTTTTAAAATATTAACATACACCTCAAATATTTTATTTTATCTTAGATTAAATATAAATAAATTAAAAAAAATAATTTTATTTAGATAAATATAATTAGAACACTATATAATTATAATTAAAAGGGTGAAATTGAAAGAAAAATGATGGGACCCACCATAATAATGAAAAAGATTGATTGAAAATGTTGGGACCCACCATAATTATGAAAATTGATGAAAAGTAAGGGTTTGAGTTTTGAAACCCATGGGTTTGGGTTTGAAAACCATGGGTTTCAAACCCATCCTCCCAAACGGGAGAATTTCTAGTACATCCGTCGTATGGAAAATCTCCATACCACTGCCTTTAAATGACTGTCACGTGGCGAGAGGTAATTTAACTTAACTAACGATGGTTTAGCTGGGACCCACTCTTTTAAATACATTATTTTCTCCTACTAAAAAAAATTAACAAATACATTATTTATTTAAATTTTATCTCCTCGTTTTTTATTAATATATATATATATTTTTTATTTTCTTACTCTTTGCTTTCTCAATTTTATTTTTATTTTTTTTTAATATTATTCGACTTCTTCATTGATATTTAAAATATATTCAAAACTTTATTTTTCTTCATTTTCACCGTTAAGCTAATTTTTCAGGTTGATTTGTAGAAGATTTATTTTCTATATCCATTTATTTCACTTTTTTCTTTGTTTTTCACTTCCTTTCTAATATTTTCTTTATTTTTTATTTTTTTTAAATGCAGAAAATATTTGGATTACATTTGTATATCTACTGGAGCAAATATCTAAGTATGTTGCGTTTTAGTATTTGTTTTTTTTCTTATGAAGTTTGATTATGTATATTATTATTATTATTTTTTTTGTTATTTTGAGTAGAGTTATTGTTAATTTTAGGTTTAATTGTTAATTTTGTCAATGGTTAGCTCAGAAGAACTACATATGAGTGAGTTTTCTCCCTAATTGAACATATAGATTGCACTTTTTGTTTTATATATTGTAAAGTTAATCATTCATGTAGGTGATATTGACTTAAATTCGATTGGAGTAGACAACACTATTGAAGTAGAAAATGAAGTAGAGATAGAGAAAACAGTAGTTGTACCTTTTAGAATACAAACCTCCTACCAATACCGCTGAAAATATTTAAAAATTTGATAGATAAGAAAACTTAAAATAATAGTGAAATACTCTACCAAAAAAAATAGTAGAAGTTGTTAGAAAGACAAAATATTAAAAAAGAAATAAAAAATTAGAAGCGAAATTATCTACCAAAATCGTTAGAGAGACAAAATATTAAAAAAGAAAAAAAATATATTAATAAAAAATGGAGAGAGAATTTAAATAAATAATGTATTTGTTAATTTTTTTTAGTAGGAGAAAATAATGGATTTAAAAGAGTGGGTTCCACCTAAACCATCGTTAGTTAGTTGAGTTAAATTATCTCTCACCACGTGACAGTCATTTAAAGGCAGTGGTATGAAGATTTTTCATACCAGTACTAGAAATTCTCCCCTCCCAAACATAGGGTTGGCTTCAAAAGCCAAACCCATCCAAACACATTACGGGGGCCAAACGCCCCATGGATATATCCAATATCTTTTATAAATACTTATAAATCATCTAAAATATCATATATTAAATTTAATATGAATCTAGATACTACTAACTAGATCTATAGCTTAAATTGAAAATAAAATAACTTAAATATTAATTTAAATATATTTTTTTTAAAAAATTGATTTACAGAAATATTCATGGATATCGATATTTTATCGATATATCTATGAATATATCCGTAAAATTGAAATGCCGATATCAACATGGATATCGATATTTTCATCCTTGATTACAACCACCTAAATTTGATGTAAAAAGTTATTATTTTAATCATTAGTTTTTTAGATAGCCTAGAGTGGGAGTTCGATTTTACACCGGTGCAGAAATTAAAATTAAAATACATTATTACTGCTCAAAGGTTCGATTCTCCCACCTTACATTAAGAAGTGTCCATACTTCCAAAATCGAAGTAATACATGATGCAATGTAGTAGACTTAGACATCAAAGTGATCAAATGAACAACTATAGTTTATACAATAGTCAAAGAGCATTATGTTTAACTAGAAATCCATGTTAAGTTGAGAGAACTAAAGCAAGTGGTGTAAACAAATTATTTTATAAGAGAGATTGAATTAATATGGGATGCAATGTAGTAGTTGACAAAGTGAAACTAACAACTAGTTTATATGAGAAAACTAAAGCACAATTGTGTAAAGATTTCATTTTATGAGGGAGATTTTATTTTTTGACAACATGTGGGGGTGAGGGATCGAACCCGTGAACTCTTAGTCACTAGTCTATACAATATGTCGGTTGAGCTATGCTCATGTTAGCTTATGAGGGAGATTGTAGCATAGTTGAAATAATGAAGGTACTAATGAAATAAAATGCTATTGATAAATGATATCTATATTAACTGCTTAACATTGAGTTTGCTTTATTTGTTTTGCCTAAGTTATTTTGAAAGAGGAAAGTATTCTTTGAGAGAATACTAGCTATACTGTACCATATTGATTGTTAAAATGGAGTTCAAATGGGTTGATGAAGATAGAACGATAACGTGTAGAAGAAGATCTCAATATATAAGAAACGTAAATTAACTTTGCTCGACATTACGAGTTTTTCTTTTTATGCACAATCTATACCGTTGTCGATTATTAGCTAAACTTTTATTGAAATGAAATGTTTTCTCGGCATAGTGTCGTTGGTAAGTTGAAAAATCGAAATACATAAGTTATGTGTTGTCTCTCATATCTTCGTCTTAACTTTTTTCAAATAGAGTTTTAAACGAACGTATTTAAAATAGGTGGATTTAAAAAACAATAACAAAATTAGGTAGTTTTTATTACTCAATAGAATGATAGGTATGCTATTAGGAAGGAATTAGGGCATAAGGGGTATATCAGTAATTAGTTAGAGAATGTGTTAGGGTATTTAGTTATAAATAGAGAGAGTAGGGGAGGGGAAAGAAAAATAATATTTGGTGAGTAAATTAGGGCTTGAGAACTATCTCAAAAAAGGGAGAGTCCCGAGTATCTCGAACACTTGGTTTATCTTGTATTTCCGTTTATGATTTACATTACAATATATTTCTTATATACGATGTATAGTCGTTGTATTGTATTGGATAAATCATGTATACTAGACTCGAACAACACTATTTTTTTTTTTTTTTTGAAAAAGTACATTAAAAATAAATTAACTCCAACAAAATTCTTATGCAATCCAAAAGAAAAGATTAGGTATATGATGTGTTGGCTCTCACTTTATATGCTGGACAACATGATGTCCAGTCAAAAATGTCTAAACATTTCTCATCTCTCTTGTTTTCCAAAAACAAAAATGAGATCATAAAGAACAAGAAAAATCCATTACAAACCCCATTAATTTAGAAGCAAATCATTTCATCAAGCCAACAAGAACACAAGAACACAAGAAGAAGAAGAAAAAAGAAAAGAAAAAGTGAGAAGTTCTACCAAGCATACTAGGGTAATTTGTTCAAATCCTCAATCATCGGACCGACAACGATATATCTTAGAGCAGCCTCGGTTGTAAGGATTAGTCGGTGGCGGAGCACAATTTCCGCTTTTGGTGTAAGGTTGGCCACCACCGCTGCCATCGCAAGCCGGTCGATCCTTCTTCAAAGCTCCAATGGAGATGTATTTCTTTTGTTGTTCGAGAAACCTTCGACTTATCTCGGAATCCATTAGCATCTCCTTCTCGCTACCACACTCGGCTATGGTGCCGTTGCAAGAGCGCATCGACAAAGCTTGAACGAGAGGAAGGAGGAAGAGGAGGAGGAGAAGAAAAAAGCAAGGCTGTAAAGGCATTGGCTTGCTTGAGATTCTTCTCATGTTTTTTTCTGATTTTGATGGTCTCTTTTTGCCTTATTTCTTTACCAATGGGAGAAACTTTATAGATATTATTCCTTAGAATGTTTTTTTTAATTAATTAATTAATTTTTATTTTATGATGGAGGAAAAAAGAATAGAGAATAATAGTGGAAGAAACATTATTAGTGAGAAATAGAGGGACCATATTTCATAAAAAACCAACCAACCAATTGCTTTTGAGTATTTGCTTTTGATGCTGAAGTTTGTCCAAACCATTATTTGTGGGAAACATCTGTGATGCAAAAACAAAGGGTAGGTAAGTCAGAGCATTACCAAAATATTATTTTTCTTTGTCAAAAACATTGTTTTCCAATTTCATAAGTGTAGTGTGTTTTTCAATTTTATTTACTCTTATAAACTATTTGAAAAAAATTCCTACTCAATAGAAAACTCTATTGATGGAGCCATGCATAACTCAACTCACGTACATTATGAATTAATAATTAAGATGTCAAATGTTCGATCTCCTACTTCATATGAATTAAATACTTTATGCCCTACCCTTTACCATGCATTAATTAAATACCTTATCCCCTACCCCACATTAACAATACACAAAATTCTGATGTGGACGGTTAAATTCTAACTTCTACGTATATGATCTATTCTCCACCAATTTTGTCCTATTTTTGTTCTATCCCCCTTGATCTTTTGAATCGATAAAATAAAGTTTTCATGATTTTTTAACATCTCGGGCGTTCATATTTTCATTTTTTTTTGCATGTCACACATGTACAAGTTAGAATTTTAGGTATGTTGTTAATTGTGAGAGCATTTTTGAAACGTTTTTCATAATTCATGGTTATTTTTGAAACTTTTTTCATAGTTCAAGAGTATTTTGTAAACTTTTAAAAGTTCGAGGGTATTTTTGAAACGAAACTCATAATTCAGGAGTATTTTTTGAAACGGAACCCATAATTCAAAAATATTTTTGATAATTTAACCTAATCTATCTAAATAAAAAGTTTATTCGATGAGGTGTTATTAAAAGAAGATGTGATGTCTCACCCCATTTATAAAAAGAATCCATTCCTTTAGATTTTCAATAACTCCGCGCGTGGACCTTTTTGTTCAACTTTCTCTCCTTCATGTATTTGGGGTATATGCTTCTTTTATTTCCATCCTCCAACCAACTTTCTTTTCTTTCTTTCCATATCATTTTCACTTTATTTTGATATTCTAATATTTACAATCCTTTTAATAAACGTGCAACCAAAGTATAAAATGTCGGTATCGATAGAAATATCGAGACTTCAATCTTATGGAAATGTCGATGAAAATATCGATAAAATATCGATGTCGATGAATATTTCTGAAAAATATTAAAAATAAAAAATTAAAAAAAAAATTAAATTAATAAATAAACATTTCACTCTATTTAAATGAGTTAAATTACTTAAGGTTAATATTATATTCACCATAGTTACCTTTTGGTGTTATTTTTGTTAATATCTCATCGATTTTTTTATGATATAATGGAAATGTCGATTCACCCTTATGTCGATGTCGAATCCATGAATATGTAAAAATGTCGATGAAAATATTGACATGTCAACAGAAACTTAATACATTGCAACACTCATTTTTTTATTTTTTTATTTTTTTTTATTTAGTAATTGAGCATTTTTAGTTCAAGCAATGGCCACTTGAGTTTTAAATTAGGTAGGGTTGAAGTAGGTATTTAACACTAAAAAAAACATCCTCTCATTAAAAATAATTTCTAAATGTGAAATCATCATTCTATTATCAAGTTCAATGAAACTAGTGAGTGGAGAGTTGGTCGAAGCATATAACCTTTAGATAAAATTTAAAAAAAAATCTAAAAAAAACTACCAATTATTAGTATAATAAAATCGTGATGCTAATTCGAACATAACTTACTAAATAAAACATCAATAATCATAAAACATCAATAATCATCCCAAAGATCTATATAATTCAGTCTCCGCTAACAATTATTGAACTAAAAAAAGTATAATAGTATTTTTTAATGTGTTTAATCGTTTTGGATAAGTTACAAAAGTCAAGTCCTAAGTTACAAAAGTCAAGTCCTAATGGGTAGGATTTTTTTTTTTTTTTTTGAGTTTGGTTATTGATTGTATGAACATATCTATGTTATCAAATTAAAACATAAAAATATTTCCAACTCAATTAATACAAATATATTTTGATGTTACATAATTATTTTATCCGTTTTGATAATAAGAACTCGATTGAAAAACAAATTAATATGAAATGGAAACATTATTTATGTTTTCTTTTACAACAGTATTTTAATTAATACGAGAATTGAATCCATGACCTCTTAGTCACGAACACAACTTTATGTCAATTAAATTATGTTCGATTTGACATTATTTAATTTTCTTACTCATCAATAAACAATAGGCCAAACAATTAAAAAAAAAAGAAGAGAAAACAGTAGGCCAAACACTCCATTTAACTTTTAGACATGTGAAGATATGGGGTGGGTCATAACTCCACTGTTGTTGAATCATTATTGGGTAAGAGCAAAGAATTCAAAAGGACCAATTATGCCACATGAACTTGTTGTGGGATCTCTCAAACACAAATTTATTCTACAAGTTATTATTATATTTTCTTATTGTTATTGTTTGTTGCTCAAGAGAAATAGGAGTGAAAAATACTATTACATTTTCATTCAATAACAATTGAGTTTAAAAATATACTTTCTAAATGCTAAAAATAGCTTAGTTAACTACATAAAAATAGTCACTAACTCTACAAAACTCTAGCCACTTACTCCACTAACTCTATCCACTTACTCCACTAACTCCAAATATATAGCAACACTTACTCCACTAACTCCAAATATAACAACTGACTAAAAATAGACTTGCAACTTTGAGTTAACTAACATACTCCTCCTAACTCAAATGCTGCAAAACACCTAACTTGTTTCTAACATAGCTACACTACTTCTCTCATATACCTCACTCAGCAGTCTAGTCCCTCTAACTGCTGCATCATCAAGATCTAGAGAAACTTTTGGTTGCTTCACCTCTTCTTCTTTTGTCCAGTCCCACTTCTCATCCTCCAAGAATCAGACATCCCTATTAATCACCATCTTCTTTTTGTGAGGTTGATAGATCTTATACACTTTGGACATCATGGTGTAACCTACAAAAATTCTTGATTTTGCCTTTCCACTCAACTTGTCTCTCTTCATCTGTAGAACATGAGAAAAGCACAAAGAACCAAATACTTTCAAATTTTTCAGTTTTGGTTTAGTATTAAACCAAACTTCATAGGGTGTCTTCTTTTCCAATACCCTTGTAGGTAGTCTATTCAATAAAAAAACTGATGTGTTTGCTGCTTCAACCCAAAACTCCTTTGACAAGTTCTTCTCATGCAACATGCATTTTGTCATCTCCATAATATTCATGTTCTTCCTCTCACGAACTTCGTTTTGTTGTGGAGTATATGAAGCAGTGAGATTATGCTCTATTCTAGCTTCTTCACCGAAGGAATTGAACCTTTGTGACGTGTATTCAGTCCCGTTATCGAACCTCACCACCTGAATCTAACAACCACTCTGATTCTCAACCCATCTTTTAAACTTCAGAAACACTTCAACTACTTCAGACTTATGCTTCATGAAGTAAATCCAACACATTCTGGTATAATCATCAATAAAGATAATGAAATACCTGCTACCATTGAGTGAGAGAGTTGGTTGAGGTCCACACAAGTGAGTGTGGATGAGCTGCAACTTCTCAGTTGCTTTCCAAATTGAGTTCTTGAATGACAACCTTGTTTGCTTCTCTATCAAACAAGCTTTGCAGTTTGTTTCAGCTCCTCTAGAACCGGTACTCCAACTGCCATCTCATTCTTTTGCAAATACTGCAACCCCTTCTGATGAAAAATGCCCCAACCTCTTATGCCATAGCTCAATGTCACTCACTTGACACTTGAAAGCTATTTATTCCTTCTCGAGTGGATCCAATAAGAAACTTTTGTGCTGCATCTTTATTTTGAACAACTCATTTCCACTGGAATCGAAAATAAGGCATTTTCCTTCTTCAAATAACACTTTGAATTTCTTCTCTACTAGTTGACCAACACTTAACAAGTTTTGATCAATCTCAAGAACTAAGAGCACTTCAGTAATCAACTTGGTTCCTGCACAACTCTCTATTGACACTGTGCCCTTCCCCTTCACTTCTAGATACTCACCATTCCCTATCTTCACCCTTGACTTGAATGACTTGTCAAGGTTCTTGAACAACTCCTTGTCACCTGTCATGTGATTGGCACGCCCACTATCAACCAACCAACTGTCACATTGAGTGACTGATGAGAAACAGGTAGCCACAAAGAGTTGATCTCCTTCTTGTTGTACTGTAACATGTGCTCCTTCTTGCTGTTGAGATCCCTTACAAAATCTCTCAATGTGCCCCATTAAATGACACCTTCTACACTTCACATCTGGCCTTCTCCAGCATCTGAAGTGTGGTTTCCCACAGTGCTTGCATGCACTGCCCTTGCTGAAACATGCACTTCCATCATCCTTTACAACATAATCTGAGCTACTGCTGCCATTTTCCTTTCTCGCTCTCCACTTCTTCTCTCTTCCACTTTCCCCCTGTTGCATTCTGACTTTCAGTGCTCCCTCAATGTTTCATTCTTTCCTCATCAACCTCCTCTACTCTTGTGCTTGCAAAGCACTTACTAACTCTATCACTTTGAGTTTAAAGAGGTCTTTAGTATTTTCTAAGGAAGCAATGGTTGCTTCATATCTCTCAGGCACTGAAACTAGAATTTTCTGAACCAATCTATTGTCAGATAAATCAGTTCCTAATACTCTTGCCATGTTAGTAATTGCAATCAACTTGTCTGAGTATTCTTTAATGGACTCAGAATTCTTCATTGGCATTCTCTCAAATTCTCTCACCATGTTCAACGCTTTCATACCCTTAATCCTTTCATCACCTTCATACTCACCTTTGAGGAACTCCCAGATCTCCTTTGCTGACTTCAAGGCCATAATTCTGTTGAATATGGAAGAAGACACATCTGCATATAGGCAAGCTCTAGCCTTTGCCTTCTTGGTGACCCTCTTATTGTGAGTATTGATATGGTTAATTGTTGTATTATTCGGAAGTGCAGTAACCTCATAGTCGCTCTCAACTGCTTCCCAATAATCACAAGCCTCCATGTAGGCTTGCATTCTGATAGCCTATGCTTGACAGTTTTCGCCATCAAACACTAGTGAAGCCAGTGAAGAAAGACTGCTCAATCCTGACTCCATCTCACTCAATTATTAAAAGTGGATTACTCGGTTTATCTAAAGGATATCTTACTAACTCTCACTCACAGATCCCTTAAGAATTTAGCTCTGATACCACTGTTGTTCGAGAGAGAAAAGATAAGTGAAGAATACTACTACATTTTCATTAAATAACATCTGAGCTTAAAAATACACTTTATAGATGCTAAAAATAGCTTAGTTAATTCTATAAGAACAACCACTAACTCCACTAACTCTAAATATAGCAACTGATTAAAAATAGAGCTTTGAGTTAACTAACATTATTATTATTTTAAAGAGAGAATCATTCATATGTTTGATCTCTTTAAGTTACCTTATAAGTTACATTCAGAGCTTGTTTACCAAGTAATAAAAATTAATTGGAACCCTAATGAAAATCAATGAGAATGAGAATGAATTTCTTTTGATGTTGTTTACTATTTTTCATTTGAAATCGGTATTAGAAATCCATTGATGCTATTTATATCTAATGACTCTCATTTATGTGAGTTATTTAGCTTCTAAAACTATACTTATTGATTAGAAAAGTGTGTGTTCATAGCTTTGTATCTGGTCAAAGTTTAGCAAATTTAGATAAAAATAAGGCAATAGTCCATTTTAAAAACCATGTTTTGCTAAGTATAAGCTTGGGTAAAATGCACTTTTGATCCATGTGGTTTGAGATTGATGCCTATTTGGTCCATGAAGTTTCAAAATGAACACTTTAATCCGTGAGATTTGGAAAATAGCTCTAAATGGTGCCTGGGTTAAACGGATCGTTGGTTGTCTAACAAAAAAGTGACGTGGCATGGTTGGGTTGACAAGTTTTAAATGATTTGACAATATTTATTTATTTTATATTATTTTCATATAACGTGGCATTTTTTTTTTTTCATCTCCTATACTTCTTTCTTTCCTCCCTTCCTTCTCTAGGGGTAGTTATAATATCTCTTCTCAGAAATAATCAAACCCAAACTATAAAGGCTGGAAATGCTAACTCTAGAAAGAGGTCCATTCCACAAAGGCCGACCCATGAATAAGCTGGAAGAACCGACCTCCTAAGAGGGATCAACCGAACAAGAATAATCGACCCTATATGGTCTGCATAATAGGAGCAACGCCGATCCCCTTTAGAGGTCGGTCAAGCAAGGAAGAACCGACCACAAGGGTCGACCCACCATGAACAATAATATCATATCAATGTGGAGTTACCTTGTCCCTAACAAAAAGATAATTTTTGATTAAATAAAGATATGACTTTAAGTTTGAGTAAAGGTAAAATCGAAATTGATCACAAAATATAGGACTCGTTTGAAATGAATTTTTAAATGCTTATAAACATTTTTTTAAGCACTCATAAAGTAATTCTAAATAAAGTGAGAGAATTGACTTAAGAGAGATTAGAGAATATAGTCAATTCTCTGTATTTTCTATATTGAATAGTGAAGAGATTACAACATATTTATATCAAAACCCTAGGGTTAGGGTTTTGACCTAATTAGCCTATTTAACCTAATTAGACAACTACATAATACAAGTGGCACACACCAATATGTAAAGATAATAATTACAGGAAATATGGTAAATCCTATATTTCCTTAATATCCCCCTTCAAACGAGAGGGTAGTTCTACTACTCCGAGTTTGCTGCGAAGATACCCAAATTGGGTGTGAGATAGTGGCTTGGTGAGACAGTCTGCTAGTTGATCTGCCGACGGAACATAGCGGACTTGTAGAGCACCACAAAGAACTTGATCTCGAACAAAGTGAACATCAATTTCTATATGTTTGGTGCAGGCATGGAAGACAGAGTTGGTGGCCAAAGCACCAACACTCAGGTTATCACACCATAGTATAGGAACAGATCAGGAAGAGGTGACTTGGAGCTCAGTCAGTAGTTGTTGGAGCCAAATGATCTCAGCGGAGGCATGTGCTAAAGCTCTATACTCAGACTCAGTGCTGATGCGAGCAACTGCAGTCTGTTTTCCGGAGGACCAGGAGATGAGTGTGTTACCAAGGAACACACAGTAGGCTGCAACAAACTTTCGATCGTCCACATTAGCTGCCCAATATGCATCAGAGAAGGCAACCACAGAAGGGATAGTGCTGGGTTGAATGAGTAGACCCATATGACGAGTACCACTGAGATAACGAAGGAATCACTTGACTGCATGTCAGTGAACATCAATAGGTTGTTTCAGAAACTGACTAAGATGGTCGACAATGTAAGCAATGTCAGGCCGCTGTTGCGTGCTCAATGTGTTAAAATAAATAAGCAATAAGGTAGAGAGAGCACTCAGAACATGCAAGCATACATGGTCTTATAGCAAGTAGTAAGTATATTTCATTCGTTTTCCCACAGAGATTTATTATAAGCTATTCATGAAGTGTAAAGTTAAGAAAGAAGGGGTGGATTTGATGGGGTAGAATTGGTTTTTAATTGTCTATTTCCTACTGAATACGAAGAGGGTAGCAACATAAACAAGTGCAAGTCAAAGCTAAACTCAAATGAGAAGAGACGAGATTAATAAATGAAGACAAAAACAGCCAGACAAAATTGTAACTTAGCAGAATTGCGGAAACAGCAATTCTACCGCAATTGTAGTAACAGCGAAAGTGTGTAAAATGATGAGTTAAGGGCTACTAACGACTATCCTATAGGCTTTTTCTCACGATTCTCAAGCGTTGGATCAACTCTCTATGCATCAAACTATCTCATTCTCATGTATCTTCCGATTTCATGCATTAGATTCTTTAGTTTACTCATGTCCAAGTAAGGTCTTAAGCATCTTGTTAAGGCAGAAAAATATGGTTTGTACTAGGGAAACGCCTATTCCTAGGTCGTTTCCTGGTTACCTTGAAAGGCTAGCATGATAGTATGACTCTGAACTCTTACTCCTTCCAGAGGTTAGGAGTTCTTTGGACAAAATGGATGGCCAATCGAAATTGCCCGTGGGATGAAGCTTACATACAATCAATGCTTCGAGAGCTATCCTACATGCTTGGTTCACGTTTTTTAGCCTAAAGTGTTGTCATTAGCATGCCCCTAAGTGATTTAGCTACTCATGGATGTAGACAGAACAGAAGTAAGAGAAGGAGTAGACATGCTTAGAAGGACTTTAAAGACAAAACAGTAAGGGAAAGCAGTAGAATGTAAAGGCAAGAAACTGTGAAATGAAGAATTGAGATTTGATTACTTGATTGTTTGACTAACAAAGGAAAGCTTTAAAGCAAATAACAGGAAGACAGAACACAACGAAATAGTCTAGTCTAGCTTCTAGAAAAGAAACAGCAACAAGACAAAGCTGGAAAATGGAAATGAAGAGCAGAAAGCAGTAAAACAAGCTCGAATGTCTCGTTGCAGCCGCCTCGAATGAAGGATGAGAAAGGTCAGCCTTGCTTGGATGAATCCAATCGGGAGAGAAGAAGAATCTCCTCTCCTTCCTATCAGATTATCGATTCCAACAGCTGAGCTTCGCAAACCAGCAGACGGCAAAGGAAAACAGGAGAAAAGATGGACTGCGAGAAGACTTCTACGCTTTCGGATGATGCTTGAACCCTCGACTTTGACCCCTATTTATAGTAGTCTGCAGACGTCTTTGGGCCAAGGAGAACCATCAATCTTCAACGTCGTACTTCAGAATGGATGGAGGAGAAAGAACGAATCCCTGAAATAACGGAAATTAATAGAAAAAGATCAGTCAACTTACGGTTTTCACTTGAAACATTGCGGGTTCAGCAATTTTTCCGCAATGCTATCGCAATGCTTGTTTTTCATTCTTTTCCTTCGGTTTTCAACCCTTTTCTTTCCTATTGTACATAAGTCCTAATTTAGCTACCTTCTTCTAATTCTCATATTTAAGCATAGGTTTAGGCTAAATGCTATCAAAAACACCTAAGAGTGAACATCTTTCTAGGCTAATTAAGTCCTAAAAAGGTCACTTTTGGAGACGTAACAGCCGCGTATGAGTGAGGTATTGTAGGGCTCCAAGTATATTGCGATAAAGAAAGGGATCAGACATAGACATCCCATCACTGATAGACAGATGTGTTCCCATAACATGTGAAATAGTCGGTTTGATGTGCACCATATCAAGCTTATGCAGAAGGTCATCAACATACTTGGTTTGGGTTAGTAACAACCCAGACTCAAGATGAGAGACTTGAATTCCAAGAAAATAACTCAGTAGACCCAAATCCTTTAGGGCAAAACTAGTGTCCAGATCAGCAATCAGACTAGACAGTAGGGAATTATCATTGCCTGTGATAATGACATCATCAACATAAACTAGAAGAAAGATCGTGGACTTGCCTTTGTTGTAAATGAACAAAGATGGATCAGCTCTGCTGTGCGTGAAACCACGAGACAGTAGGGCATTCTTCAAGGTAATGTTCCAGGCGCGAGGTGCTTGTTTGAGACCATAGATAGCCTTTGTCAGTTTGCACACGTGGGTGAGACACTTTTGATCAACATAGCCTAGAGGCTGAACCATATACACATCTTTATCAAGTTTGCCATTCAGGAAGGCATTGTGAAAGTCAAGTTGACGAAGAACCCAACCCCGAGAAACTGCAATGGAGAATACCACTCGAATCGTAGATGGTTTCACAACAGGACTAGAAGTCTCAAAGAAGTCAATACCTGGACTCTGATGAAAACCTTTGGCCACAAGTCGAGCTTTGTATCGTTCCACACTGCCATTTGCTGCTCGCTTTATGCGAAATACCCATTTGCTGCCAACCACATTTTGATTTGGAGAGGACTCAACAAGTTGCTAAGTATGATTTCGCATAAGTGCAGAGAACTCGAGATCCATTGCTGCTTTCCAGACTGGTGTGGCTATAGCATCAATAACCCGAGTTGGTTCAGTTGTCCGCCAGTCAGTACGAGCAACAGTCATCCATGCTTTGGGCTTAAAAACACCAGCCTTAGCACGTGTGACCATAGGATGAGTGGGCTGTACTGCAGAAGAAGGAATACTGGAGATATCAGGTGATAGAGCAATAATACCTGATGATGGTGAGGAAACTGACTGATTAGAGAAATCCACAGAGACATTTGCTGGATTGGCCGAGACACCTAAGAGTGTCGATGGGTCGGATCCCACAGTGTGACAGTGATCTGATGAAGTGCCTGATGTTATTAATGCAGGTGATGATGACAAGGGTGACCCAAGCAACTCAATTGGTGTAGGAGACAACTGCTTAAAAGCTGATAGGTGGTTAGCTTGTGGACCAGGATGCTGTGTTGATAAGCTCAGTAAGTCAGGTGGAAACCAAGAGCTTACAGAGGGCCCATCCTGAGCTAATGAATCAGCTGTGTCACAGTCAGAGAAACCTGATACAAAGGGAAAATTAGTTTCATTAGACTGAACATGGCGAGAAATAATGATTTTCCCTGATGAGCAGAAACATTTGTGTCCCTTGTGAGTTGGACTGGGACCCAAGTAGACACATCTTTTTGTCTTGAACTGAAACTTGTTGACGTTGTACGACTTTAGGTAAGGGTAACATGCACACCCAAACGTCTTAAGTTCCATAAAGTTCAGCCGATGCCCAAGTAACATTTTCATAGGTGACTTGCCCTGAAGTGCAGATGATGGTAACCCATTTATGAACAAGGTAGAGGCAAGAAAGGCATCCCACCAATACTGCAGTGGCATGGTAGATTGAGCCAAAAGAGTTAACCCAGTTTCAACTATTTTTCGATGCTTTCTTTCTGCTCTTCCATTCTGTGCAGAAGTGTATGAACATGAAAATCTTGATCTGATTCCACTTTGTGCACACAGATCATGGGCTCTTTTGTACTCACCCCCATTGTCAAATTGTAATGCTTTGATTTTCTTTCCAAACTGTGTTTGTACCATCTTGTGGAAGTGACTAAAAGCTGCAAGTGTGTCACTTTTCAAACGCAGAGGGTAAATCCAGACAAACCGACTGAAGTCATCGAGAAAGTGAACGTAGTAGCGATATCCCTCTGTGGACACAACTGGAGCAGGTCCCCATAAATTTGTATGAATTAGATCAAACGGGGCAGTAGTATGAGAAGTAGAGCGTGGAAATGGGAGTGCATGGCTTTTACCAAACTTGCAAGCTTCACAAAAATCAAAATTGTCATTGCCTTTAAATGGAAGATTACATTGACTAACCAAGTTTCCTAATGTTTTTGAAGAAGGATGACCAAGTCTTCTGTGCCAAACAACTTTGGACACAAAGACATTCACACTAATACTAGAACTGGGAATAATAAAGCTAGAATAAATAGCTGCCTTTGTTTCTAACCGCGCATTTCTTGAGATAGTTCCAGGAACTTCCACTCCACCAAGTTGGTATAAGCCATCTTTAAGCGCCTCTTTCAGCACTACTCTGCCCGTACGAGTATCCTTAACAAGACAATAATCAACATGAAATTCAATAAAGACATGATTATCCTGGGCAAGCTTAGAGACAATAACAAGATTTTTGGCTATATAGGTACACATAACACATTCTCAAGATGAAGCAGTTTATTGTTCGCAATTAAACATAAAGAGCCAATATGAGAAATTACTAACTCATTACCATTTCCAACAACAACTGTTTCCTTACCTCCATATTCAGTGGGGTAACTCATGTTGGTGGGATTTGACGTCACATGATTCGAAGCTCCACTATCAACATACCAGTTATGATCAACAACTGTAGCCGGGTTAACTACCAGGAAGGGATTGAAGTTATGTTGAGTTGCAACAAAAGCCTGAGGCGGAAACCCAAGTCCTGCATAATGATTGTTATTGCCCGTTGCCTGATTACCTCGCTCATTAGACCACCTATTCTGATCCTGATTTGTGGGAGTTTCGTCAGACAGTTCAAAGCATTTGTAGGCAGGATGTCCAGTCTTACCACACCACTGACACACAATTCTGTTATTCCCACGACCACGTCCTCTACCACGACCATCTCGGGAGGGGGGGGGGGGGGGGGGAGTAGAGTTCCCATTCTGATTGCCATTTTGTGGCTGCTGCACATTGTTAGTTCTAATAGGACCTGACTGACCCCTTACATTTGTGAAATTGACAGAAGCAGACTGACTAAAAACAACATTATTCTTCTGAGTATTTTGGAGTTCAAGTCTTTTCTCAAAAACAAGTAACTCACCTTGCATTTCAGACCATGAGATACTGATTCTACCTTGAATCATTGCAACGACATGATTGTAATCCTCATCAAGACCCAGAAGTACTTGAGATATTAGGAAGCGCATAGGAACTTGGCTTCCGGCTTGCCCCAAATTGTCTGCATTGCATTTTATAACACGTAGATAATCTACCATTTTAGTTGAATTTTTTCGAGTAGTTTGAAATACCTGGCGCAGGAAATCCTCCTTGGCCCTGGACTGAATTCCGAACAACTCTTGTATTGCTGTCCATAAGTCCTTTGCATTTTCATATCCCAAAAGTTGAGTAGCTACCTCAGGAGTCATAGAATTATAAAGTCAGCGAAGTAACAATTGGTCAACTACGAGCCAACGTTCATGTTGAAGTTGCCTTGTTATACTGTAGGAGAGCTGAGGGTTAATTCCATCAGGAAAACTGCTGCCGGCTTCAAAAATAGCTGCTGCGCCATTACCCGAGCCGAAACCCACAGTCGAGCCGCCTGAGATGAGAGCTGCAGCTGCGCCAACTGAGCCGAAGCCTGCAGTCGCGCCTCCCGAGCCGAGACCTGGAGCCGCGCCGCTCGAGCCGAATGTTGCAGCTGTGCCAACTGAGCCGAAGGTTCCTGTCGCGCCGCTCGAGCCAAGGACCGCAGCCGCACCGCCACTCGAGCTGAGACCTGCATCTGAAATTAAAAAAATAGAACCCCCGATTGGAGTCCCTTCGCCGATGCTGAAGGGTGCCGCTAGGGCGTTTGCCGCCGCATATCTGAAGTCGCCGACCACCTCTGAAGCGTCGCCAGCCGCCGCCGTCTTGCTGCTGCCATCGACCGTCGTATATGAATCGCCCACTGTGGCGATTCCAGAGTTTGAAGAGCCCTCGCCGCCGCCGGACGCCGAGAACCGCCACACGCTTGCTGCTGCTGGCCACTCCATGGATGGTGGTGTGCACGTTGTTGCTGCAGCTCCACCATAGTAGGTCGGTATCTCATACAAAGGAGGACACCCTTCTGCACCTGTAAGATGTCCTTCAAGACGATAGCTCCGAAGGATAGGCATGGCAAGGGTCTTCCATAGAAGAAAGTTTCCTCTATCAAGCTTGAAGGTTGTGATTTGATTTAGGAGTTGATTGAGAGGAGGACTTGAAAAAGTAGGATTAATTGAGGCGTTAGCCATTGCTAAGGCCCTGATACCATGTGAGAGAATTGACTTAAGAGAGATTAGGGAATAGAGTCAATTCTCTGTATTTTCTATATTGAATAGTGAAGAGATTACAACATATTTATATCAAAACCCTAGGGTTAGGGTTTTGACCTAATTAGCCTATTTAACCTAATTAGACAACTGTATAATACAGGCAGCACACACCAATATGTAAAGATAATAATTACTGAAAATATGGTAAATTCTATATTTCCTTAATAGGCCCGACTGTAATCTCATAATCAAATTTTGTATATATGTATCACCTTCAACAATGTGGCTTTGAGTGAGAGTTGCTTTACACTATTTAGAGCTTCTCGCTTAGCTCCTTTTTCGTTCTATTTATATTGTCTGCCTAGCTTTATTCAATTCTTAGAAATGTGAAGAAGAAAAAATAAAATTGAAAAAGCATAGAAAATGGTAAACAAACAAAGAATATATAATAGCCAACCCTTTACAAAATTTCAAGTTTCTATTAACACACCACAATCGAAATTAATATTTTGAGCTGTGACCTAATTCTTATATTATAGAACAATATTGGTAGGTTGATTTACAAAAAAATAATTAAATAAAAAGTCATACATAATTATGTCTAAAAGTCATTTCGAAATTTATGATGGCTGGTACACCATTTATCCATAAACGAAAAATAATTTATTAATATTACAAGAACATTTTTCATATTAGGTTAATTTGTCAAAATCAACTTCCATATTAAAATTATCGAAAAAAAAAAACTAAGATCTTCAGACCTTATATTCCTCAAATCGAAAGTAGAAAGTTATTGATGATAATCTCATCCCATAACTAATGTAGAGACTTTGATTTATCACTCAAAATCCTGTCATTTCGTTTCAACCAAATATATCGGCTCCGAAGATGTTGCACCACATAATATGTTTAACATTACCTAAGATATAGCAAGACTTTGAGAAATAAAATCTTCAAACCTGTCCGGTATAATAGATAACATATTAGAATCATTTAAAAGAGTGGACCAAAGACTTTTAGCACTGGAGTCAATGAAGAAAATATGATCCTGTATTCTCTTTACAAAACACACACTAATTTGGATTAAGACACATAGTTGGAAGACGAACTTGCATTTTCTCTAATGTGTTTTATTTATTCATTATTATTATTATTATTATTTCGAGTTTAACGATGTGGAGATTCAAACTCCTAACTTTTTGGTTGAAGGTATATCTCTTAACTAGTTCCAAGGTATATCTCTTAACTAGTTTAACTGTGCTTCGGTTCACCTCCATAATACTTGAAAGAGAGTTCGATATGAAAGAGAAAATTGAAAGTATGAATAATAACAGATAGGCTATATCGTAGCTTAATAATTACGTGGTTATTTTATTAGATCATATCATTCATAGCCACATGAAATAATCAAATTAGTATTATAACACAATAATTATATGCCTACTTAATTAAAATTTGAAACTTGTGCCATTGAAAAAAAAAAAATTCAAAATTGTAAGAAAGGACAAAAATGTAAAATCCAATTAAGCCCTCTATACTCTTTAAATATGTGTAAAATGATACATTCTTTGGTAGTGCAATATTCTTTTTTCCTTTGGTTCCAATTTGAGCAACTAGTTTTCCAAATCCAACCTCATGGCACTCTTTGGAAAGTTGGAGGCTGATGTAGAAATTTCTGCCCCAGCTTCAAAGTTTCATGAAATAATCCATGGAAGTCCTCACCATATTTCTAACATCTCTATCAATAAAGTACAAAGTTGCGAGTTACACGAAGGCGAATGGGGCAAAGTTGGTTCTATCATCTATTGGAAATATATTCATGGTTTGTTTATTTAATATTTCCTTCTTTTTGTTTAAATCGTTGCATCGATGTTATATTTACGCGTTTTGTTGATTAAAACCCTACAGATGGGAAGGTTTCAGTTGCGAAGGATCTGATCGAGGCCGTTGATGAGGAGAACAATTCCGTCACTTGGAAAGTGTTAGAGGGAGATCTTTTGGACCATTACAAGAGCTTTAGGCTTACTATCCAATGTATCCCAAAGGAAAAGGGAAGTGTGATTCATTGGACTTTAGAATATGAAAAGCTGCATGGAGAGATTCAAGATTCACATAGTTTGCTTCAACTTTGTGTTGAGATGTCCAAAGACATTGATGCTCACCTTATGGGAGACAGTGAAGATTCATTTGTAGATGTTGGAGCTGCTGCTGCTGCTGCTCAGATATGATGATCAACACAAGATCTTTGCACCCCATTATTGGCTATTACTATGCTATCAATGTAATTATGAAATTAAATCATATGCTTGTGTATATATTCATATTATGTTGTGTGATTGGGCTTGTTCCTATGCCATCATTAGTGGGAAAATTGTTGTGAAATATTATCAATGTTTATAATAAAATGATGGGAATAAAGTTTTCTAAGAATGTGTCCAAGTAGAATAATTATTTTGATTTATATGTAAGGATTGTCATTAATTTTGTTGGGCGAGAGACTTTACATTATTTGTCCCATCCCGTCCTAGATTATCTTATCGAATCTCGAACGAACTATAATGATATGAAAGATTCTGAGAGTGCAATGCAATTTATTGTCAAGTCTCTCTGAACTATAACCTAAATTATTCCAACTCAAATAAAAACAACGCAGCAAAAATACACTATTTACATACAATGAATGATATGCATTGACTCAATGAGACTAATGACACATTCTGAAATCAACTATGTCTAGTTGAAATATATATCCAATCTCTGGTCATATGGCGTAGAGTATCTCAATACGCACAACAAATTAATCTTTGTCATACTATGCACCGAGCAATCTTTAGGTAAATAGCAAAACCTCTGTCATACATGCACGCCAAACTGCCCCAAAGGGCTAAACACCCTAACACACGGTCCAAAGCCTATGTGGGTCCCAAAGACCTCTCTATCTCTAGTATAGTATAGAAACACATCCACATAACATACGAGTAATCACCATGCGTACATAAATCTAGTGGTTTGAAAACTAGTCTTTGTATAAAACTCTTAAGTTCTAAAATCATGCACATTCTCTTTATGAAACAAACAATTCACAAACTTTAAATCATTATCAGAATCATGTTTTTTTCAAAGCAATATTTCAAAAAAATATCTCTGATCAAATAATAAATAAAACATTTAAAAGCTCTAAAATATTCATCAAATATCTCAAATATTTTGTAAACGATAATTCCAGCCGAAAACATAAAATAACTAGAATTTTAAACAATTTATGGAATTTCATAACAATCTCTTCCCACTTTATCTTAAATCTTGTAAGAATTGTTCCATAATCATAAATAATAATAAATCTCTTGAAATTCCATAAAATCAAGTAATGAAAATATTTTGTAAAATAAATTACTCATAGAACCATTGTTGATAATGCTTCGACTTATTCCAATCTCGTTCAACCTCAAATTCCATGACTAATTCAATAATTATTGTCCAAATCCTTGTAATTAGAATATCAAAGCAACAATTATGATCCAATTTCAAAAAGTATAAGAGCATAAGGGTAACCAACCTCTTGGTATTCAAAGACTCTCAATTTCAAAAAGTATAAAAGTATAAGGGCAACGTTGCAGAAACCTACTAGGCTAAGAGGCAACGAATGACCGACTACCTAACGTCAGTTATAGATTTATTAGAACTATTTTCGAGTATGAAATCAAACAAATCCCACGATCTCAAAATGCTAATACTAACTCTCTAGCAAGACTAGTAGCAATGTATGAAACATAGTTGCGCAAAGTAGTACTAGTAAGAGATACTTCAAGAACCAAGCATCGCGAAAGGGAGAGCGACAAAAATGGAGATATGTGCAATAAAGGCTACCACGTCATGGATATGGACCATCTAGTACAATATCTCCAAACCAACAAAAACTCTCACAAGACAAAATGGAAGCGCAACGTTTAAAGAATAGTAAAACTCAATACTTGCTGAAAGAAGAATGGTCGTACAAAATGAGTTATTCTTTCCCACTCCTCCAGTGCCTAAAAGAGTGTGCGAAAAGCGCTCGAAAGCAAGATTCCTGACGCATAAAATGATCTAGCAAGGATATTACTGCTAACCATGATTGAAGACGTTAAAAAGTTCACTAAGGCATGTGACCAACGCCAACAGTTCACTGTCATATCAAGATAATATCCAAAACTTCTCACTAGCATAATCGACCTATGACTATTTGCAGAGTGGGGGATTGACCTCATCGGACCACTCCGGCTAGGAAAGGCTCGGACCAAGTTTGCAGTGGTTACTGTCGATTATTTTACCAAGTGAGCAGAAGCAGAAGCGCTAGCAACCAACACCGAAAAGAAAATCACGGACTTTGTTTGACGATTTATGTGTATGCGGTTTGGAAGTGTCTTACACGATCATTTTTACCGGTCACCATTAGCAAACTCCCAAATATCTTAACTTGAGTTAAAAGAAGGTAAGAAAAGAAAAGGAAAAAAAAAATCTAAATCATTAATTAGGATTCAAAGTAAGTTGTTGAGAAAAAAAATTAATTTATTTCTTGTCATCCTTCAATTATTGATGAATCTTTTGAGATTGTCATTTATTTCTGATCAAAGAAAAAAATGAAAAACCAATATGATCAAGAAGACTTTTTACGTTTTTCTTCTTCTTCCCCGAGGCTGAAATTACACATTTATAATTTCTTATTTGATTAGACAATACGACTTTTCTTTTCCCTTCTTAAATGTTTTGATTAATTTTTTATTTATCCTTTTTTTTGGTTTGAATTCCATGGTGGAGAAAATTAAGCGTTCCAATTACAATGCATGATGTAATTAACCATTATATTATATACTTTCCTTGTCCTTCATATACTATAATATATAATATATATAATATATATATATATTTTTTTAACCGTATAATTTGTTTGACTTACTAGCAACCATAATTGAATCAACAACAATTTAAATTAATTGACATGATGTAGAGACTAATGATCGATAGGTCTTAGGTTCGATTTTCCACTTCTAGATGTTGTAAAAAAAGCAATCATAATTGAAGACGTTTGTTCTATTCTTGGAATCACACGTTATCTAATTTTATCGACTATTATAATGTAAATTACTTACCATCACTTTCTCGAGCAGGCTATGTTTCTAATTCTATCTCAATTGAGAAAATGTTTATTATTGTAAAGTCTTGTGCCTACATGACACTTATCTAGAATGATTGATACGTTGTTCATATAAAAAATAATACATTTAACTTAATAGATCATTAGTCACTTTTACTATAATGAGACGGTTGTGCAAATCTTTCTATTGATGTGGATGACTCGTTCGTGAATGGCGATTTTGATGTTAAGATTTGTAGAGACAAAATTCATGGAATATATATATTATATTATATTATAGTATAGTATAGTATAGGTAAGAATTATAAATCAATCTTGAAGACCAGCGGAATATAAACATGCCCATTTGGGCTTTGGCTATTGTGGATCTAGGTTTAATTTTGTTTTGGCTGAAACGTTTATATAAATATGTTTTGTTGATTTATGTTTGTGATGAACTTGTGCGGCTGAAGAAAATTGAAGATGAATTTTGTTCGGTTTATTTATTTGTGTTACGACAGTGAAGAAAATATAGAATACAGAGGTATTCTTGTATTGGGTCCGAGTTTTCTCTTCTTTGTTGTTTATCTCAAGATACTGGATTGTGGTACTTGTAAGCAAATAGTTCGAATTGGGCTATTTGAGTGAGTTTTGTAGCACGAGCTTAAGAGACTTTTGTAATCTCCATTATAGTAGAACCTGCAGTCGCAGACGACTGAACGGTAGTCCCGAGATCGAGGCGAACCAGTATATTTCTCGGTGCTGTTCTCTTTTCCCTTATCTTTTTATTATTGTATTTTGTGACCGATTATCTTTTTGATTTTGACTTGTGAAGTGGGAGAAAGTGAGATATAATTAATTTGTTATTCCGCAGCTTATTTATATCTCGCTATTTTTAACTCCCAACATTTGAAGTATATAGTGGGAGGACAAACTTATATAATGAAAGGAGAGATAAACATTTACGCGATGATTGATGACTATGGACCTTGGCCAAGTACTAAAATTGCTAAATTTACCCTAAGGTGAAAGTTATTATTATATTTTTTGTGACAACACGTGTAGATGAGAAATTGAACTTGTGACCTTCTAATCATTAAGTAGTCTTCTAATCATTAAGTAGTAAATTATGTATTATTAAGGTGAGAGCCAAACCTTAGTCAAATAGGCATGCAATTCTCTCCTTTATTTGTCAACATCAGTAAAATTAAGCAGTTAAGACATTTATTCATTCCCTTATCAACAAAAGTTCAAATCTCCACTTGACATTTGTTATTTTTATATATACTCTGAAAAGAAAGAAAAAAAAAGATTAAAAATATTACTCTAATATTAATTTAGAGTAAAAAAATGTTGTAGGTATATAAAAATAAAAATTTGGCATTCTTGGCCCAAGGAGTGGGGGAGTTGAAGTTGTTTAGTTTGAGGAGTTGTTTAGTCTGGGAAGTTGTTTAGTTTGAGGAGTTGTTTAGTATGGAGAGTTCTGAAGTACATGTGTTTGTTTAGTTTGAGGAGTTGTTTAGTTTGGAGAGTTCTGAAGTATATGTGTTTGTTTAGTTTGAGGAGTTGTTTAGCGTGAGGAGGTCTGAAGTATATGTGTTTGTTTAGTTTGAGAAGTTGTTTAGTCTGAAGTTCTGAAGTATGTGGTGTGTTTGGGGAAAAGTTGTTGAACCCGAAGTTTTGAAGTCTGAATTTATTTTAGCTACTTTCTTCTGCACAATTTTTTTCTACAAACTTTCAAAATTTCATTATTGAAGACTTCTTCCAATTCCAATAAAATCTAAAAATGAATTTTTTTATTTTTATTTTATTTATCCTTTACAAATTTCTTTGAAGACAACAAAAATAATTTTGAGCACAATACCTCACATTATTTTTTCACATTGATTATCAAAATATATATATATAGGGCTGGTTGCACAAACAACAATCAGACCCAAAATAATTGCAAATTTAGCAAAGTTTAAAATCTTTTGCAAATATGACAAAAAATCAGTGGCTATCACGGATAGACTTTATGACTATTATACTGATAGACTTCTATCAGTGATAGACTACTATAGCGATAAACTTCTATCAGCGATAGACCATACTATCAATGATAAAAATTGCCATATTCGCAATTTTTTTTAAAAAAATGCTATATTTTTAATTATTTTACTCTAAATTGACATATGTTACAATTTCTCATACATATATCCATTTTTTTTATAAGACTTTCTTTAATTTTATGAATTCTAAGATTGAGATTTTTTTGTTTTTATTAATGTGAGTATATTTTACAAACTTATTTAAAGAAGAAAAAAATAACAATACATAAGTATAGTTTTACCTTGACCCGGTGTCAAACACATTTTTTTCCGCCTTCACCCTCTTAAACCTGTCATTCCATCTGAATCCACTGTACTTGGAAACCATCATCTCAGCCATGACAATTTATTTTAGCTTTTTTTTTTGTACATTCTTTTCTATAATTTTCTATATTTTCATTGTTAAAGACTTTTTTCTATAAATTTTAAGAATGAGATTTTTGTTTTTTATTTTATGTATCCTTCACAAAATTCTTTGAAGATAACAAAACTAATTTTGACCACAATACTTCCCATTCTTTTTTCAATATCACTCACATTAATTATTTATTTTATTTGGATAGTTTTGAAATAAAAGAGAGTCGTACAATAATGTCAAATATTACATGTGAATTTGAAAGATTTTAATCCATTAATTTAAACGGATGCAAATAAGTTGATGTTTTTATTTTTCTCCACGGTAAGAATACTACATTTTGAACTTGGTTCAAGTACAAAGTTTGATGGAACAACCTAATTTATATTTAAAATAATATAAATAAGTTGAATTACATTTTAAGTCATTTTACACCTTTTCTTGATTTTTTTTTTAAATAATTAAAAATATTGTGGGAGTGAGAAAGAGTGGAGAAATGTGTTGCCTTGAAAAATGAGATAGACTTGAATAGTAATTAGTGGAGAAGTCTGGGGAGTTCAATAATAATTACTGTTGAAGGTCTGAGAAGTTGATATTTTTTACCCGAGTTCAACAAGTCCGTAGGCCAAACGAGGAGTTAACTCCTCCCTAACTCCTTCTCCAATAACTCCTTGGACCAAACACCCCCTTAAGAACAATTTTGCTCAATCCGGGTCTGATGATGGCCACTTACTAGCAATAAAATAATAGGGAAATTGCACTAGGTAGCAAAACACACACTACAAGAAACTTGGCCTTTTTCGAAGGTCACAACCTTCGAAAAATTCCTAAATGAACCTTCAAAAAAACTTTTTTCGAAGGTTAATTCAACCTTCGAAAAGTGTCGAAATTAATTCCGTCGGGAAAAACTTTTCAAAGGTTAATTAACCTTCGAAAATTAGTTTTTTTTCAAAGGTTCATCAACCTTCGAAAATTCGTCTTTTTTTCAAAGGTTCATTAACCTTCAAAAAATAGTCTTTTTCGAGGGTTCATTAACCTTCAAAAATTAATAGTTTTCGAGAATTCATTAACCTTCGAAAATTAGTATTTTTTTCAAAGGTTAAATGTCTTTGAAAACTATCATATTATTTTCAACAATTTTAAAAGCCTTCGAAAATATATTTTTTTATCAACATTTGAAAAACCTTCGAAAAAACTAAATTAATCCAATTTTAATTATTATTAACAAATCTCGACTAACCTACCCGTAGTGTGCCCAAATTGTAAAACACGAGATTGAGAACAATAGACAATGGTAGTTATTATTTATTTTTATATAAGAAACGTCAATGCAACTATACAAAAATGATTTTCCGGTCATTCATGGGATATGGTCTCACAAATAGTATATAACATCCAACTACAACACTCAATCATTGACTAGTAGTAAATTTCGTCCTCATTCATTTCAAGCGTAGCGTACGATTTGAGTTCCGCCTACAAAATCAAATTCAAATTGAATAATGCATATTGCTAAATACTTAAAATAAAATGTAATATAAATAAATCATATGAGAATCATAGTAATGACAAACAAAACAGGAGATACAGAGTTCAACAAAAACAGAGAGTTTATACCCAAGAACAAAAACAGTGGTGAACCTTACAGAAGACGACAATCAAATCGAACAGAGGAACCCAGGATTGAAGAAACCCAAAAATTCTAAATGTTTATTCTCCAAAGTCCAAACTCAATCGCAGGTTCTTCTCTTAACTTTGTTAGAATGTCACACAAAAAACCGACTTCATCCAGCACACCCCATGACATTTACCACTAAGCTCAAACCTTTGACTATTAAAGCTCAAGCTTTCCAACACTCACATGAGAGATCCAACAAGGAAAACTTGTAGGATATTAAATTCTAAGTAGGTGGCCACCATGACTTGAACTCATTCCTTCTAAGCCCTTTATTATTTTCATGACCCTTAATGACCACTAGCTCATGCACATATATGTTTGTGGTTCCATCCTTGCCATCATCATATGAAGCTTTTCACAGATATGCTATGACTATGAGGCAAAGATCAGTACATGATGAGTATTATAACCACACAATAAATGGTTCAACTTATAATCCCAACTAGAAGAGAAGAGCAAATCAGAAAACAAAAATAGAAAAAAGAAACAAGCTCTTTACCAGACCTTCCAAGTTGGAGGAACGACTTTTTTCAATTTTAAGCACGTGACTGTCCCATCTGTCCACAACTGCAACTAAAAGTTTTTGTGTAAACCTGAAAAACCATGAAGACAATGACTGACCTTATTTCACCCTTGAAATAAATAACATTGATAAAATACATGGAATTCATGCTAAGCCAAAAGTAGGGGAATATAAACCACGTTTACCGTAAGATCAGTTTGCTGTAGACCATCTTTGGTGGGGCTGCAAGGATTTCTACCTCTGAGATACAGTCATGCAGAAAATAGAACTTAAGTAACACTACAAGAGTGAAATGGGGAAAAAGACGCTCAACAATTCTCACGGGTCATGATATCACTTTAAAGTGAAGAAGTTAAATTTTGCCCTCAAATTCTCTTGGTAATTAAATGCAGAGAAGTATATATTAGGGCTCAATTGTGCTTTTAGAACAAAGTAACGAGTGAATAAGAAGGAGAAATAATATATGTACGAAGGCCACAAAAATATTTACCAATTGCAGAATCCTTTTCATCCTTGCGTAAAAGCTCATCTGCTTCCTCCGTTGTTTCCACAGTAACTGGTGGGCCTCCAAAGCTCATAGGATTATATTCCATCAATGATGTCTTGTCAAATTCGTATCCAGGTTCTGAATTGTATGAACAGATAAAGTAAGCAACTGGTGTCATATTTGAGTAAAAGCTGTGACTTCTATTTCTCCAAAACAAACAAAATCATCAAATGGTATATGGGACACCAGAACACCACTGTCTCGACCATAGATTACCTCGACGGGCATTCAACCGCTTCTCGAAGAGTCGAACTGGATCGGAGCCTTCTAAACAAGAAGCATAAACAATTGACCTGTGATTGAATAATCTAGTAGAATTAGAATTGATTACAAGTCTTGAAATTAAACAAATTCTTAGAGCATATTCCTGGTGACCAGACCAACTTTCTGAATAGGTAAAAAATGTAGGCAGGAGATATCCATAAATATATATGGAATCCAAACTTCACGAAGAATCTAATTTGTAAATAGTTGAAGAGATATGATGGATGGCAAGAAGTGAATAACGAGAGTAAGGGAGGGTGTAATAAGTCAAACAATTTAACATACAAACTCAAGCACAAAAGTATTTGAAATCATAATTAATCACAGATGGGGAGGAGGTTCCACAGGACACAAATGTTGTAAGTTTTTTTCGTGAGTAAATATGAAACTAAAAAATGGAAAATGTCAATACCATGCTTGTTCTCACCTACCCCCTCCCCTCCACGGAGAGCAGTGTCTATGAGTCCTAGTGTTGCTCAACTAAAAATAGCTCTACAAAGTACTAAAATAGGCTATCAAAAAATGGGTGTACCTTGCTCTAATGAAAAAATGGGTGTGTACTAAAATAGGCTATCAATTTCATAATCTCTGTGATAATTTATATTCTGCAGATGGGGAAACACTCCTTTTGATGAAGGCCGGATTTGTGGAAACAAGAATTTGCAGAAGCTGTTGGAAGAGGCAAAAGCTTCTCAGTTGTCAGAATCCCCATATTCCTCTCAAGAATTCCCAGGTATTAATCAGACATATTCTGTACAAGTCATAAGCAAAATTGAGCTTCACCTTACAATTTGAATTAGAATTTTGAATGATTCTGAATGACAAAGGAGGATTTGTTATTTGTACAGACAAAACACACACAAAGAAATGTACAGTGTTTCCCTTCCACCCATGGGATCCTAAAGAAAACAGAAAAGCTGGAATTGTGGTATGGGTTCCACTCACTATTGAAGAACTCATCAATGTATCATCAGAGCAGCTACAAGTTTCAGATAAATGTTGTATATTATCAGAAGATGGAGGTAAAATTCTTGATGCACCAAATATAATAAGAATTATAAAAATATGCACCAAATCCTCACAGAAATTATAAAAATATAATATTATGGATAAGTAACCATAGATACTAGTTGAAAGATGCACCAAATCAACATAAAAAATCTATAATAGGAGAGTTTCAATGTCAGACCAAGTTTGGGAATTTTGTGGCGAGCCCTTGATGAAGTGGTTCCACCACTTTCTTCTTTATGCAATAAAGAAGAATCTATCTTATCGCAGTCCTTCAAGTTCATGGCACTCAGCCCTTTATAAAGGCACTCCCTCCCCCTCCCCATGCCTCTTGCCATTCCCCCACGACGTGTGCTAAGCATCTTCTTTGTACTTAGCATAATTCTTTCACTTTTCAACCTCTCATATTAGGTTCAGATGTGTTTTTTAATTGCTATTTCAATTTTACTCTCCTTCTATTTTTAGTCTGAGCTTTACAGGCTGACAAAGACCCTATTGCAGAATAATAAGAATAACAAAAAGTATACATGTGGAAAAAGCTAATTAGAAAAATTTAGTGAGAGAAAATGTGTGTACATAGAGATTAGTGATCATAAGATATATACATGGTATGAAAAGAGTCAACCAAAGAAAATTTGTATAGAGAGATAAATTAGCCATACAAGAGGTAGGTATTAAAAAATAAAGAAAAATAGCTAAAATAAACAAAGTACATTAAAATTGAAACCATACCCCTAAGTAAAATAGGGTTGAGGAAAAAGGAATTGATCTCTAAGCAATGATTCATCACCAAAAGAAACACTACGAATTAATGAATTAAAATTGGCTTATAGATCAAAATTAGGGTGAAATTATAAATCAGAAGATATAAAAGAAGAAAACCTAAGAGTTGAATCGCAGGATGCAAAATGTATGGAAATGCGAATGAGATGAAGAAATTAAACAGGGGAGGGCAATACGTACGGAGTCGATAGAAGAGAGAAAGAAGAAGAAGAAGAATACCGGATATGTGAGAGACGGGAACGGAATCTGGATTCTTATGTTGCTCCGTGGAGAAGAAGGAGGGAGAGATTCCGGTGTGGGAATGGACGCGTTGATGAGTTTGATGATGAGGAAGAAATGGCGAGGGGGAAGATGGAGAAGGCGGTGGCGACGGAGGAAGATTTCGTAAGCGGCCGGTGATAACAGCCATTCGATCCGATTCTCTGCCCGCGATTCTTCTCCTTCGATCGGCTCTGTTATCAGTCTTCGTCGCCATTTCCATCTTTCTTTTTTCGCTTTCGCCTTCTGATCTCTGTCTCAGAATTGTGAGAGGTTTGAAGTTTGGAATGAAAAATCTTAAAATTGTAAAATTGTGAGAATGAAAAATTGGTTCCTTTGATGTTAAAGTTTGGAATCAAAAATCGTAAAATATTGTGAGAGGTTGAGGGAATATAATATAATTTTTAATATTATATTTTATAGAAGGATTTTAAAAATCTTCCGTTTAGCTTTTTCGAACGTTTTTAAACCTCCGATAAATAAAAAAAAATTTATAACCTTTCTATTTTTCTATCATAAACTAGATTAAAGTAACTTTTTTCGAAAATTTTTAAACACTCGATAAAAGTATATTTTTTTAAAAATTTTATTTTTCTATCATTTTCGAAGGTTTTAAAAACCTTTGATTAAAATGGCTTTTTTCGAAAGTTTTTAAACCTTCGATAGTAGATTTTTTTAAAAGTATGTAAATTGACTAAATTTTTTATAACTTTCCTATTTTCCTATCATTTTCGAAGGTTTTAAAAACCTTCGATTAAAGTAGCTTTTTTCGAAGGTTTTTAAACCCTCGATAAAACTATATTTTTTTTTTAAAAGTATGTAAATCGGGTAAATTTTTTATAACCTTTCTATTTTCCTATCATTTTCGAAGGTTTTAAAAATCTTCGATTAAAGTAGCTTTTTTCGAAGGTTTTTAAACCCTCGATAAAAGTATATTTTTTAAAAAATTTGAAAATCGATTTTTTTTTATAACCTTCCTATTTTCCTATCATTTTCGAAGGTTTTAAAAACCTTCGATTAAAGTAGCTTTTTTTTTAAGGTTTTTAAACCCTCGATAAAACTAGATTTTTTTTTTAAAAGTATGTAAATCGGGTAAATTTTTTATAACCTTCCTATTTTCCTATCATTTTCGAAGGTTTTAAAAACCTTCAATTAAAGTAGCTTTTTTCGAAGGTTTTTAAACCCTCGATAAAAGTATATTTTTTTAAAAATTTGAAAATCGAATTTTTTTTATAACCTTCCTATTTTCCTATCATTTTCGAAGGTTTTAAAAACCTTCGATTAAAGTAGCTTTTTTCGAAGGTTTTTAAACCCTCAATAAAAGTAGATTTTTTTAAAAGTTTTTTAATCCAAATTTTTTTTATAACCTTTCTATTTTTCTATCATTTTCGAAGGTTTTAAAAACTTCCGATAAAAAGTAGTATTTTTCGAAGGTTTTTTTATAACCTTTGCTAAAAATAGATATTTTTCGAAGTTTTTTTAATACCTCCGATAAATGTATATTTTTTTCAAAGATTTTTAATAACCTTCAATAAAGAGTAAATATTTTTCGAAGGTTTTTTAATACTTTCGATAAAGAGTAGATATTTTTCGGAGAATTTTTTAACACCTCCAATAAATGTATATTTTTTTCAAAGACTTTTAATACCCTCAATAAAGAGTAAATATTTTTCGAAGGTTTTTTAATACTTTGGATAAATGTATATTTTTTTCGAAGGTTTTTTATAACCTTTGCTAAAAAGTAGATATTTTTCGAAGGTTTTTTTAATACCTCCGATAAATGTATATCTTTTTCAAAGGTTTTTAATAACTTTCGATAAAGAGTATATTTTTTTTGAAGGCCCTCAAAATACCTCCGCTAAATGTTATCTTTTTCGAAGGTTTTTTATAACCTTCGATAAAAAATGGTCGAAATAGACCAACTTTGTTGTAGTGACATTAGGGTTTAGGAAAATTGCAAATGTAACTACGATTTTTGGAGTTTGCAAATATAACAAAAAAATTTCAAAATCGACTAAGGTATAGGTATATAAATTGTGACTAATACACAAAAATATAACATATCTCAATTGACTTATAAGATGTGAAATGTAAAAACTAGTTTACCTTAAAACTGTTTGAAATCTTGCAAAGTAATAATTAAAAAAAAAAAGCAATAAAGTAGAAGCAAGATATGAAATTAGAAATCAGGTAAGATTTGATGGTGGTTAACAAACAATAGAATTCATTTATGCATTTGAAACCATTCAAAATGGTGAACAACAAAACACAGGTCTAACTCTAGGCCATCTCTTGACCTAGAATCCATTGCTCTAAGCCAGAACCCTTCCCTTTTTTGGAAGAAAAAATAAAATAAAAAATCAACAATTGTCTCAAAACTTCCAAGGACCCTCCTCCGTTAAAGAATGAAGTAGAAAGGTGAAAGCTCCTCACCAAAGACACTCCTTTCCTTTTACCTCACTAATAAACTAACAATGTCTCAAGCGGTACATATTAAATATCACGGGGTCATTCAATCTTAAAATCAATTGACTATGAAACGAGTAACTCATGTATCTTATAAAAATTGTGAGGTCCCTTAATCTTTTTGATGTGAGATTCTCAACATGCCCCTTCAAGATGGTATCTCTTTGAGTTCATCATTCTTAAACCGAATATTTGTGAGGGCTTCATGAACTCTAAAACGTACCATCTTAATAATAATATAGTTGTCATTAAAATCAAGTAATGATTATTGACCTCTTTGGGTTCACCCTTCTTTAACTGAATACGTGTGTGTGAGCTTCATGGCCGGCTCTGATACCATCTTAATATCAAAAGTCAAACCTCTCTCACTCAACAATGTTAATGACAATCCTTACATAAATAAAAAAAAAGGGTAAAATTCAATTTATACCCTTAAACTTGAGAGGTTGTATCAATTCAAATCATAAATTTTATGATGGTAACAATTTAAAACCCTAAACTTTCATGATTTTGTTTGAAAATAGTTGATTTAAACACAGGCGTAGGCTTATAATTTTAGCAATTGAACTCCTAAGCTTTCATAAGTGAATCAATTTTATGAAAATTTAGGGGTTTAATTGATAAATTATAAGTCTTCACACGTGTGAAAACTAACATTTTTCTAAGATAGAATATAAATTGATACACTTATGAAAGTTCATAGTTTAAATTGATACAATCTTTAGTTTAAGGTTTTAATTGACACAACTCCAAAGTTCAGGAGTATAAATTGATTTTTGTTCTAAACAAAATTATTCGATTAGACACATTGTTAGAAACTTTATTCCCATCATTTTATTTGAAACATTGATAATATTTTACAACAATTCTCCCAATGATGGCATAGACAAGCATATTATTTAAAGTTTAAAATTATATTGGCAACATGGTAGTAATAGCCAATAATGGGTGCATAGATTCTTGTGGTGATCATGGCTGAGCAGCAGCTCCAACATCTACAAATGGACCTTCATTGTATCCCATAAGGTGAGCATCGATGTCTTTTGAGACATTAATACAAAGCTGAAGCAAGCCATGCGAATCTGGAATCTCTTCATGCAGCTTTTCGTATTCTAAAGTCCAGTGAATCACACTTCCCTTTTCCTTTGGAACACATTGGACTCTAATCCTGAAGCTCTTGTACAAGTGAATGAATTGTTCTCCTCGTCAACCGATTCGATTAGGTCCTTCGCCACGAAAACCTTCCCATCTACAAGTTATCAACAATGTGTATAATCATATATAACATTGATATGCACTGATTTAAACAACTAAAGAAGGAACTTCAATGATATATCAAATATAAATAGGCAAACCTTGAATGTATGTCCAATAGAGGATAGAACCAACTTTGCCCCATTCGCCTTCGTGTAACTTGCAGCTTTGGATTTTATCTGAAGAGATGTTGGACATATGGTGAGGTCTTCCATGAATTATTTCATGAAACTTTGAAGCTGGAGAGTTAATTTCTACATCAGTCTCCAACTTTCCAAAGAGTTCAGCCATGGAGTTGAATTTGGAAAACAAGTTGCTCAAATGGGAACCAAGAAAGAAAAGATAATGCACTACCAAAACATGCCTCCTCTTGCACATATTTAAAAGAGGATGCCAACAATGGGTGTTTTTGTTAGGGGAGAATCTCCATAAGGCTGAGGTATGTATGACATCAATCCCTGACATCACGCTTGGGTCACACCTCGATCTCTACCGAAAGTTATCATATTCGTTATGGGCAAGACCGAGGGACACAACTGACGGACAATCACATCCAAGGCGACGCCCAAATAATCATAAAATCACCACCACTACAGATGCACAGTGATCAGCTGATGCTGTCCCAGGTGCTGAGCCTGACATACGACGTCCCCTCATCATCATGAGAAGGGTAACCGACCTTTATAGGCACGTGCACTCAACGCGCCATTTACCCACAATATAAAGAAGGATCACTCTTCTTTAGGTATCTAAGATTCTCCACTCTTGGACAATCTCACTACTCTCTGACTGACTTAAGCATCAGAGCGTGTTGGGCCGAGCCCCTCACCGGTACAAGTGCATCAGAGCGTGTTGGGCCGAACCCCTCATCGATACAAGTTTCCCTTTGTTTCCTCTTTGTAGGTTCGCATCAGAGCGCCGCCGGCCACAGATTCCGGCCTAAGGGGGAGAGTCAGATTCTTGTGCTAAGCATCAGAGCGTGTTGGGCCGAGCCCTCACCGGTACAAGATTCTTGTCCAACAATTTTTGTCCACATATAATTTTTCTATTTTAATTAAAGTAGGTAGATAATTATTATGTTATAATACTAATTTGATTACCTCGAATGATATGATCCTACATAATACTTAATTAAGCTACGATTATAAATATTACCTATTATTGATCATAGTTTCATGTATAGATCAACTCTCTTTTAAGCATTATAGAGAGCTTAGACCTTGAGATTTGAGATGGATTAAGTGGGTAAATGATATTATCATCTAATAAATAACCACGCATCGCTACCATTATTATTGTATTATAATAGATTGTCAATATAATTCACACTTTCAAATTTCTCATTCATATATCTTTCCTTTAAGCATTATAGAGAGCTTGAAATTGAGACTTGAAAAATCGACTACTCGACTACATGTATATGAATAATATGATCTAATAAATAGCCATGTAAGATTTAATTAAGCTACTATTATAATATAGTAGCTTAGACTTGAGATCGACTATCGAGAGTTTAGACCTTGAGACTTGAGATCGTAAGACTTAATTAAACTACTATTATAATATAGTAGTTTAGACTTGAGACTTTTTTTTTTTTTTTTGCAACGGTATTTTAATTAAAGCGAGGATTGAACCCATGACCTTATAGTCACGGGCACAACCTTATGCCAATTGAGACTTGAGATCAAGTATCGAGAGTTTAGACCTTAAACTTGAAATCGACTAGGTGAGATATGAATTATAAGATCTAATAAATTATCACGCTAGCCTTAATTAATTAGTTGCGAGGGTTATAATTATAGTAGATTACCTATTATTCAGGCTGTTTTTTAATAATATTGCATTTTTTAAAACTTATTATAAAAATATTGTAAGTTTGAAACTATTTATAAAAATATTGTATTTTTAAATGGAGGTCGTCTTTCCAAAAGACGACCTCGCTACATCGGTATGTACTTCTTTTATTAAAAAATTGATATCTTTTTACTCAAATATTCAAAATTTTCAAAAAAGATATGGTTGGAAAGCTAATAGAGAGCTTCAATTTGATAGGTGGTTTCACTATTTTTGGAGTTGTGTATCAAAAGATAGGGACCATCGAAGTTGAACTATAGTTCTTCAAATTTTAGAACTGGAGATTGTTTTGAGGAGTGCATTAAAAAATTGAACTGGAGATTGTTTTGAGGAGTGCATTAAAAAATTGACATCTTTTTACCCAGATATTAAAATTTTTTGAAAAAAATACGGTTAAAAAGCTAACACAGATAGCTTCAATTTGATATTTAGTTTCACTATTTGTAGAGTTGTATATTAAAAGATACAGATCGTCAAAATTTAGCTATAGTTTTGAAGTTTTCAGTCGTATCTTCAGTTCTGGGTTTAGTGAACTTTTCATAACTTTGCCGATATATATCTTTTGATACACAACTCCAAAAATAGTGAAACTAGGTATCAAATTGAAGCTCTACGTGTTAACTTTCCAACAATACCCTTTTCAAAGTTTTTGAATATCTGGTAAAAAAATATCAATTTTTTAATGCACTCCTCAAAATAATCTTCAGTTCTAAAATTTGCAGAACTATAGTCAAACTTCGATGGTCTCTATCTTTTGATACACAACTCCAAAAATAGTGAAACCACGTATCAAATTGAAGCTCTCGCTGTTAGCTTTCCAACCATACCTTTTTTGAAAATTTTGAATATCTGAGTAAAAATATATCAATTTTTTAATAAAAGAAGTACATACCGATGGAGGTCATCTTTTGAAAAGACGACCTCCATCCATGTGGAGCGAGGTCGTCTTTTGAAAAGACGATCTTTGCTTGCGTGGAGTCAAAAGACAACCTCCATTTAAAAGTACAATATTTTTATAAATAGTTTCAAACTTACCATATTTTTATAATAAATTTTAAAAAATGCAATATTATTAAAAAACAACCTATTATTCATACTTTCAATTTTATCTTTCACATTGAACTTTCTTTAAGAATTATGAAGAGCTTAGATCCACGAAATATTACTCATTTTTATTCTCTTAGTATAGGTGTGTTTCTCCAAGAATGTGACAACAAATTTCGTGGATGTATAGTTAGTTTTTTTTTACCACTCGGAAATTTTGACAAACCCATAAATTAAATTATCAAAATAAGAGTTTCATTATGGGTTGAAATAGTGGTCAGAGTTTTGAAAAATAATAATGAATTTCAAAATTAATTGAGAATTTCACTCGAGAATTGATTTTGAAAAATTGTTCAAAATAAAATACATCAGAATAATGTCCACATTTATTAAGGACATGAGCTTCCTATTACATGCATTGGACTATTTTGCCCTTTCTAAATAGTTGATTGCATTCCTAATTTTGCCCCTCAAATTAAGCAAATTTAAAAAAGTCAAATGTTGTTTTTGTTGATTTTTCCATTCTCTAAAATCAAGCAAATTTCAAAAAATCAAATTTTGGTTTCGTTGATTTTTCTAGGTACATTTTCTACTTGTTTCCTGTACAACCCATCGGAAAAACTCTTCACCAACTCAATCCTCGTCGTCCGACTTGCCTAATCCTCCCTATGAATCTTGGATCATCAATTTTTTCTAAAAATTAAACTAGTAGGGGTATTTTCTATACTTTTAGCAACTTATTTCTCCTTTGTTTGCGATGTCCCAATAAGCGTTACATATGTTTGCGAATTTAATGTCCCAATAAGCGTTACAAATTAGACCCAAACGACAATTCTAGAGAGTACGATATTCCCATCAGATTGCATCAAGAGTTGAAATCTCCCCTCCGAATAATTTGTTTCAGAATCGTGCGCGATGAGATTTCTGGAATTAATGGAAGTTTTCGGAATCAAGCATGGCAGTATCTAGGAAACAAGTTGGATTGTATTAGTAGCATTGCCAGTTGTGAAATTCGTGGTCCAAATTTGGTTGTCGGATCTTGCCATGTTGGAAAATGGATCTGTTAGGCACCCTGGAGGACTAGAGGACGGTTTGTTCAGGATATTTGTCAAACCAAATTATTTATGTGGAGAAGCCATGTGATGGAAATGAAGGTAGCTGATGTAGTAGGATTATGGGTAAATTCATATTACTCATGGTTAATCCTTTTAGTTTACTTTTCATTCTCTATAAGAATCTCTCTCATGTATTCATTAACTTTTGACTCGTAATAAGATTCTTGGATAGATTCTTGGAGAGAACTCTCCTTAGTCACTTAGGCTACATCAAATCTGTATCAGAGCGACCGTCTGGGCCAACGTTGACTGCCGCCGGTGAAAGACCGGGAAACTCTTGTTGGCGCAGATCGCAAGAGGGAGCTTCGTGAGCTGTGCTCGTTTCCGAACAGCGTACACCTAATTACAAGGGGAACCCTTTTAAAGAAGATTCATCAAGAATGGAGAATTACAAGACAAGAAAGATGTCCAAGAAGAGATACAACGATATAGGCAAGAAAACCACAAATACATTCAAGAACAATGCTGGAATTTTGATTCTAGCGATTCAGAAGATGACTTTCAACATAACAACTCGACCCATGCTCGATTCTTTCAAAGATCCTATCAAGATCTACATTGGAATTCTTATTGTAGTGATTCTAGCGATTCCGAAGAAGAAGACCATGTTGCAACTTCAAGAATGTTCAAGAAATTGCCAAGAACGGGAATTTACATCACAAGAAAGAAGTTCAAGACTAGAAAAGTTTCCTTTGAATGTGAATCACGCTCATTGGAGACAAAAATTGAAGGAAATCATGTCAGACACTACAACAACCATGATGAAATCCGGCGTAAGAAATTCGAAAAAGGAATGGATGAAATCTGGCGTCTTTTGGAAAAGTCTAACAATTTGGATCGTTTTACAACCAAACAACAAGAACCCGAAAAGGTAAGAATGACAAATTTTAAAAGTAGCCGTCTAGAAGATGGAGAATTCAACCGAAGTCAAGAACCCACGGATCATATGAGAAAGATTCAAGAAAATACAATGGAGAGGCCTCTAGAACATCAATTTTCAAGATTCATAAATCAAGATTCTAAAAGTTCGAGAAAAGAAGATTTTTACCACGACGATACACATCAAAACTGTGAAGATAGACAAAAAGAAATGATCCAAGAACAAAAAGTCCACCTTCCAAAAAATGTTGGAAACATCTTTTATCATGATAATCTCCAAGAATGTCGAAATGAAGGTTTCTTGGTTCAAGATTCCAATTGTTCCAACGAAGAAGAATGCCGAAATGAAAGCTTCTTGGTTCAAGATTCCAATTGTTCCAACGAAGAAGATGATTTTTTTCATGGATTTGATCTTAAAGATTCTGGTTTTTTCAACAAGGAAGATGGGTGTTTTCTACAATTTGAAAATTATTTTGATGAAGAAGATAAAGTTGAAAAATAATTGAAAGAAACGATTGATGTTAATGATATTGATGGTATTGTTGGAAAATTTATTCAAGATCTTCATCAGAATGATTTGTCTGAAAAAACCCGGAGATTCATTTATTGACCTCAATGATTTACTCTCGGATGATGAACACCATCAGATAAGTTCGAATGTCATGGAAGATGAATTCCTTTTGAATTCTGCTGAGTATTTTGACGAAGAAGATGAAATAGTAATCTGTTTGGATAATTTTTTTACTATTGTGGAAGAAAATTTGGGGCTGGAAAATTTTCAGAACCAAATCCATGAAAGTGCCGTGGAGAAAAACCTTGTTGAAATTCTTGAGGTTGATGTTGGAAGATATTCAAAGAAGGGTACTATTGTTAAGTTTGGAACTTCAAGAGAATTTTCAAGAAAATTCCTTCAAAAATCTAATTTTGATTTGTTAAATGAAAGACTAAATCCTTCACAAATTTGGTCAAGTCAGGAAGACATCTTTATGAAAGCAGTTGAACTTTGTTTCAATAAAAAGGCATGTGTATTTGGAGGAATTTTTGAAGACTAGTGGATCCTATTACATATGATTTTGGATTGGCAAGACTTTTGGCATAGAAACCAAACTTTGGGGAGCATTGGTACACCTTAGCGTGTTGATGAAATTAGAACGCAATTTTCAGTTGGAGTCTTTTGCAACCATCGACTGAAACATCTTTCTAGTCGGGCAGTTCACTTGTTTCTACCTATTTTCATTTTCTTTTTAAAACTCGAGGACGAGTTTACTTTTGGAGGGATAGAATGATGTAGTAGGATTAGAGGTAAATTCATATTACTCATGGTTAATCCTTTTAGTTTACTTTTCATTCTCTATAAATAGAGAATCCCTCTCATGTATTCATTAACTTTTGATTCATAATAAGATTCTTGGATAGATTCTTGGAGAGAACTCTCCTTAGTCACTTAGGCTACATCAGTAGCTTTAAAATTTGAATGTGGGGTTCATATGGTATGATGAGCCAAAGCGAGCATGACTCAGCTGACATATGTATATGTTGACGACCAAGAGGTCCGTGGTTCGAATTCCCCCACTCCAAATGTACTAAAAAAAAAATTAAAAAAAAATGAGTGAGTTTGGCAAATTGAAGAGTTTCGCAAATCATTGAGCACTCACCAACTCCAACTCCGTAATTGGTCCCAAACTTGCCCGATCTCGTCGAGTTTCGCAAATCGGAGATACCCAGATCGACATAAAGACTTGACAAAATTTAGGCTTGAGGTAATTACGATTGAAGCTCAAATATTATTTTTTTCCCAATACACAGTATTTTGACATATGAATTATTTTTTCTTTTTCTTTTTTAATACACTGTTCTAGATACATGAATTATGATTTTTTTACTATAATATTTCTCGCCCCTATTGCATATACATTTACTAACATTTCAAATACATTAACATTTCAAATACATTTATTTTATCTCCCTCGATGTACATTTTGATATATATTTTTTCTTTTTTCCACCAATTTTTAAATACTTCGTACTTATTTACCTACCATGTATTTACATTTTTATATATATGAACAATTTCACATTTTTTTGAATTCGTGGATACATGTATAAAAATAAATTATGATTGTTTATTTTTTAAATACATTGTATTTTTTTTAGTCAAGTAATACATTAACATATTGTATGAGAACTACAATTATGATTTTTTTGTTTAAACACTTAAAAAAAAAATTGTGGTGAAGTTGTTTTAGATTTTTTTTTTTTTTAACCTTAATTTTAAACTAATTTTTTCATCATTTTAGGAAATTGGTTATACCATATTTTTGTATAAACGATTCTAACTAAATTAAATATTTTTGGTTGATTTTATGCACATTTTTTTATTAATTTAGATTTCGTTGGATAATTTAGTCTTTTAGTTATTTGGTGGCACACGCAAAATATAGTTTTTAGCCAAAAAAAACATTTTTGGACACTAATCAAAACGATTACTTAATTTTGGACATTCTTCTAGTTATCCCAAACTAATTTCTTAATAATTAATTTTTTTTTTTATTCACGTTGATTTGCAAACCCAAAACCACGTTTGGGGCAAGGGGTTAGACTCTGAATTTGGGAAGCCAAACCCATGGGTTATTCCTTTTAAACCTCCCCTCCAATTTACTACAACAACTTTGTTGTCAATGCATGTGTTTTGTTGATTTTTAAATCCACATTTTGTTGAGCTAACAAAAACAAACAAACCGGCACAAACATGAAAGTTTAGGGACCAAAATGATTGTTTTTAACAAATTTTGAAACTAAAATAGACATCATGATAATTTAACCTTTTAAAATAGACAATGTGGACCGTTAAGTTTTAATGGGTACCCATATTACGTGTACAAAACGTGGATGTCTGAGTTGTAAACAAAGTTATGGAAACCCTATCAATGTTTTAAAAGAGAGATTAGAGCAAACCGTGGGTGATCTCGTCGTGTAATGGAAATGTCGATTCACTCCTTATGTCGGTATTCTAACCTATAATTAACATGTAAAAATGTTGATGGAAATGTCGACATGCCGACAAAAAATTTAACATCATTGCTACATCATGTAAAAAACCCCCCCATAAAAATTTAATTACAATTGCAAAAACTTTTCGTTGTTGCCAGGGATCGAGTTAAAATTGGAGTGAGTGTTTCAACCATACTCTCACACACGTATAGAAATATTTCACTTCCAATTACAAAATATATCTTTTCGCCGCTGCCGGGAATCGAACCCGGGTCACTCGCGTGACAGGCGGGAATACTCACCACTATACTACAACGACCTTGTTGCCAACGCATGTGTTTTGTTGATCTTTAAATCCACATTTTGTTGAGCTAACAAAAACAAACAAACCGGCACAAACATGAAAGTTTAGGGACCAAAATGATTGTTTTTAACAAGTTTAGAAACTAAAATAGACATCATGATAATTTAACCTTTTATTTTTATTTTTTAAGACGCCACTAATTCTTTTTTCCCTAATTTATGGAAAACACCCCTCCAACTTTGAGTCTCGTTTCAATAATATCCATGAACTTTAAAAGGTTTCAAAAATGCAATTGGACGTTAAAAAACTTTTAGAATTACCCTCGTCGTTAGCAAACCGGACGAAAAGACAATGTGGACCGTTAAGTTTTAATGGGTACCCATATTACGTGTACAAAACGTGGATGTCTGAGTTGTAAACAAAGTTATGGAAACCCTATCAATGTTTTAAAAGAGAGATTAGAGCAAACCGTGGGTGATCTCGTCGTGTAATGGAAATGTCGATTCACTCCTTATGTCGGTATTCTAACCTATAATTAACATGTAAAAATGTTGATGGAAATGTCGACATGCCGACAAAAAATTTAACATCATTGCTACATCATGTAAAAAACCCCCCTATAAAAATTTAATTACAATTGCAAAAACTTTTCGTTGTTGCCAGGGATCGAGTTAAAATTGGAGTGAGTGTTTCAACCATACTCTCACACACGTATAGAAATATTTCACTTCCAATTACAAAATATATCTTTTCGCCGCTGCCGGGGATCGAACCCGGGTCACCCGCGTGACAGGCGGGAATACTCACCACTATACTACAACAACCTTGTTGCCAACGCATGTGTTTTGTTGATCTTTAAATCCACATTTTGTTGAGCTAACAAAAACAAACAAACCGGCACAAACATGAAAGTTTAGGGACCAAAATGATTGTTTTTAACAAGTTTAGAAACTAAAATAGACATCATGATATTTTAACCTTTTATTTTTATTTTTTAAGACGCCACTAATTCTTTTTTCCCTAATTTATGGAAAACACCCCTCCAACTTTGAGTCTCGTTTCAATAATATCCATGAACTTTAAAAGGTTTCAAAAATGCAATTGGACGTTAAAAAACTTTTAGAATTACCCTCGTCGTTAGCAAACCGGACGAAAAGACAATGTGGACCGTTAAGTTTTAATGGGTACCCATATTACGTGTACAAAACGTGGATGTCTGAGTTGTAAACAAAGTTATGGAAACCCTATCAATGTTTTAAAAGAGAGATTAGAGCAAACCGTGGGTGATCTCGTCGTGTAATGGAAATGTCGATTCACTCCTTATGTCGGTATTCTAACCTATAATTAACATGTAAAAATGTTGATGGAAATGTCGACATGCCGACAAAAAATTTAACATCATTGCTACATCATGTAAAAAACCCCCCTATAAAAATTTAATTACAATTGCAAAAACTTTTCGTTGTTGCCAGGGATCGAGTTAAAATTGGAGTGAGTGTTTCAACCATACTCTCACACACGTATAGAAATATTTCACTTCCAATTACAAAATATATCTTTTCGCCGCTGCCGGGGATCGAACCCGGGTCACCCGGGTGACAGGCGGGAATACTCACCACTATACTACAACGACCTTGTTGCCAACGCATGTGTTTTGTTGATCTTTAAATCCACATTTTGTTGAGCTAACAAAAACAAACAAACCGGCACAAACATGAAAGTTTAGGGACCAAAATGATTGTTTTTAACAAGTTTAGAAACTAAAATAGACATCATGATAATTTAACCTTTTATTTTTATTTTTTAAGACGCCACTAATTCTTTTTTCCCTAATTTATGGAAAACACCCCTCGAACTTTGAGTCTCGTTTCAATAATATCCATGAACTTTAAAAGGTTTCAAAAATGCAATTGGACGTTCAAAAACTTTCAGAATTACCCTCGTCGTTAGCAAACCGGACGAAAAGACAATGTGGACCGTTAAGTTTTAATGGGTACCCATATTACGTGTACAAAACGTGGATGTCTGAGTTGTAAACAAAGTTATGGAAACCCTATCAATGTTTTAAAAGAGAGATTAGAGCAAACCGTGGGTGATCTCGTCGTGTAATGGAAATGTCGATTCACTCCTTATGTCGGTATTCTAACCTATAATTAACATGTAAAAATGTTGATGGAAATGTCGACATGCCGACAAAAAATTTAACATCATTGCTACATCATGTAAAAAACCCCCCTATAAAAATTTAATTACAATTGCAAAAACTTTTCGTTGTTGCCAGGGATCGAGTTAAAATTGGAGTGAGTGTTTCAACCATACTCTCACACACGTATAGAAATATCATGTAAAAAACCCCCCTATAAAAATTTAATTACAATTGCAAAAACTTTTCGTCGTATAGAAATATTTCACTTCCAATTACAAAATATATCTGTTCGCCGCTGCCGGGGATCGAACCCGGGTCACCCGCGTGACAGGCGGGAATACTCACCACTATACTACAACAACCTTGTTGCCAATGCATGTGTTTTGTTGATCTTTAAATCCACATTTTGTTGAGCTAACAAAAACAAACAAACCGGCACAAACATGAAAGTTTAGGGACCAAAATTATTGTTTTTAACAAGTTTAGAAACTAAAATAGACATCATGATAATTTAACCTTTTATTTTTATTTTTTAAGACGCCACTAATTCTTTTTTCCCTAATTTATGGAAAACACCCCTCCAACTTTGAGTCTCGTTTCAATAATATCCATGAATTTTAAAAGGTTTCAAAAATGCAATTGGACGTTCAAAAACTTTCAGAATTACCCTCGTCGTTAGCAAACAGGACGAAAAGACAATGTGGACCGTTAAGTTTTAATGGGTACCCATATTACGTGTACAAAACGTGGATGTCTGAGTTGTAAACAAAGTTATGGAAACCCTATCAATGTTTTAAAAGAGAGATTAGAGCAAACCGTGGGTGATCTCGTCGTGTAATGGAAATGTCGATTCACTCCTTATGTCGGTATTCTAACCTATAATTAACATGTAAAAATGTTGATGAAAATGTCGACATGCCGACAAAAAATTTAACATCATTGCTACATCATGTAAAAAACCCCCCTATAAAAATTTAATTACAATTGCAAAAACTTTTCGTTGTTGCCAGGGATCGAGTTAAAATTGGAGTGAGTGTTTCAACCATACTCTCACACACGTATAGAAATATTTCACTTCCAATTACAAAATATATCTTTTCGCCGCTGCCGGGAATCGAACCCGGGTCACTCGCGTGACAGGGGGGAATACTCACCACTATACTACAACGACCTTGTTGCCAATGCATGTGTTTTGTTGATCTTTAAATCCACATTTTGTTGAGCTAACAAAAACAAACAAACCGGCACAAACATGAAAGTTTAGGGACCAAAATGATTGTTTTTAACAAGTTTAGAAACTAAAATAGACATCATGATAATTTAACCTTTTATTTTTATTTTTTAAGACGCCACTAATTCTTTTTTCCCTAATTTATGGAAAACACCCCTCCAACTTTGAGTCTCGTTTCAATAATATCCATGAACTTTAAAAGGTTTCAAAAATGCAATTGGACGTTCAAAAACTTTCAGAATTACCCTCGTCGTTAGCAAACAGGACGAAAAGACAATGTGGACCGTTAAGTTTTAATGGGTACCCATATTACGTGTACAAAACGTGGATGTCTGAGTTGTAAACAAAGTTATGGAAACCCTATCAATGTTTTAAAAGAGAGATTAGAGCAAACCGTGGGTGATCTCGTCGTGTAATGGAAATGTCGATTCACTCCTTATGTCGGTATTCTAACCTATAATTAACATGTAAAAATGTTGATGGAAATGTCGACATGCCGACAAAAAATTTAACATCATTGCTACATCATGTAAAAAACCCCCCTATAAAAATTTAATTACAATTGCAAAAACTTTTCGTTGTTGCCAGGGATCGAGTTAAAATTGGAGTGAGTGTTTCAACCATACTCTCACACACGTATAGAAATATTTCACTTCCAATTACAAAATATATCTTTTCGCCGCTGCCGGGGATCGAACCCGGGTCACCCGCGTGACAGGCGGGAATACTCACCACTATACTACAACGACCTTGTTGCCAACGCATGTGTTTTGTTGATCTTTAAATCCACATTTTGTTGAGCTAACAAAAACAAACAAACCGGCACAAACATGAAAGTTTAGGGACCAAAATGATTGTTTTTAACAAGTTTAGAAACTAAAATAGACATCATGATAATTTAACCTTTTATTTTTATTTTTTAAGACGCCACTAATTCTTTTTTCCCTAATTTATGGAAAACACCCCTCGAACTTTGAGTCTCGTTTCAATAATATCCATGAACTTTAAAAGGTTTCAAAAATGCAATTGGACGTTCAAAAACTTTCAGAATTACCCTCGTCGTTAGCAAACCGGACGAAAAGACAATGTGGACCGTTAAGTTTTAATGGGTACCCATATTACGTGTACAAAACGTGGATGTCTGAGTTGTAAACAAAGTTATGGAAACCCTATCAATGTTTTAAAAGAGAGATTAGAGCAAACCGTGGGTGATCTCGTCGTGTAATGGAAATGTCGATTCACTCCTTATGTCGGTATTCTAACCTATAATTAACATGTAAAAATGTTGATGGAAATGTCGACATGCCGACAAAAAATTTAACATCATTGCTACATCATGTAAAAAACCCCCCTATAAAAATTTAATTACAATTGCAAAAACTTTTCGTTGTTGCCAGGGATCGAGTTAAAATTGGAGTGAGTGTTTCAACCATACTCTCACACACGTATAGAAATATTTCACTTCCAATTACAAAATATAACTTTTCGCCGTTGCCGGGGATCGAACCCGGGTCACCCGGGTGACAGGCGGGAATACTCACCACTATACTACAACGACCTTGTTGCCAACGCATGTGTTTTGTTGATCTTTAAATCCACATTTTGTTGAGCTAACAAAAACAAACAAACCGGCACAAACATGAAAGTTTAGGGACCAAAATGATTGTTTTTAACAAGTTTAGAAACTAAAATAGACATCATGATAATTTAACCTTTTATTTTTATTTTTTAAGACGCCACTAATTCTTTTTTCCCTAATTTATGGAAAACACCCCTCGAACTTTGAGTCTCGTTTCAATAATATCCATGAACTTTAAAAGGTTTCAAAAATGCAATTGGACGTTCAAAAACTTTCAGAATTACCCTCGTCGTTAGCAAACCGGACGAAAAGACAATGTGGACCGTTAAGTTTTAATGGGTACCCATATTACGTGTACAAAACGTGGATGTCTGAGTTGTAAACAAAGTTATGGAAACCCTATCAATGTTTTAAAAGAGAGATTAGAGCAAACCGTGGGTGATCTCGTCGTGTAATGGAAATGTCGATTCACTCCTTATGTCGGTATTCTAACCTATAATTAACATGTAAAAATGTTGATGGAAATGTCGACATGCCGACAAAAAATTTAACATCATTGCTACATCATGTAAAAAACCCCCCTATAAAAATTTAATTACAATTGCAAAAACTTTTCGTTGTTGCCAGGGATCGAGTTAAAATTGGAGTGAGTGTTTCAACCATACTCTCACACACGTATAGAAATATCATGTAAAAAACCCCCCTATAAAAATTTAATTACAATTGCAAAAACTTTTCGTTGTTGCCAGGGATCGAGTTAAAATTGGAGTGAGTGTTTCAACCATACTCTCACACACGTATAGAAATATTTCACTTCCAATTACAAAATATATCTGTTCGCCGCTGCCGGGGATCGAACCCGGGTCACCCGCGTGACAGGCGGGAATACTCACCACTATACTACAACAACCTTGTTGCCAATGCATGTGTTTTGTTGATCTTTAAATCCACATTTTGTTGAGCTAACAAAAACAAACAAACCGGCACAAACATGAAAGTTTAGGGACCAAAATTATTGTTTTTAACAAGTTTAGAAACTAAAATAGACATCATGATAATTTAACCTTTTATTTTTATTTTTTAAGACGCCACTAATTCTTTTTTCCCTAATTTATGGAAAACACCCCTCCAACTTTGAGTCTCGTTTCAATAATATCCATGAATTTTAAAAGGTTTCAAAAATGCAATTGGACGTTCAAAAACTTTCAGAATTACCCTCGTCGTTAGCAAACAGGACGAAAAGACAATGTGGACCGTTAAGTTTTAATGGGTACCCATATTACGTGTACAAAACGTGGATGTCTGAGTTGTAAACAAAGTTATGGAAACCCTATCAATGTTTTAAAAGAGAGATTAGAGCAAACCGTGGGTGATCTCGTCGTGTAATGGAAATGTCGATTCACTCCTTATGTCGGTATTCTAACCTATAATTAACATGTAAAAATGTTGATGAAAATGTCGACATGCCGACAAAAAATTTAACATCATTGCTACATCATGTAAAAAACCCCCCTATAAAAATTTAATTACAATTGCAAAAACTTTTCGTTGTTGCCAGGGATCGAGTTAAAATTGGAGTGAGTGTTTCAACCATACTCTCACACACGTATAGAAATATTTCACTTCCAATTACAAAATATATCTTTTCACCGCTGCCGGGGATCGAACCCGGGTCACCCGCGTGACAGGCGGAAATACTCACCACTATACTACAACGACCTTGTTGCCAACGCATGTGTTTTGTTGATCTTTAAATCCACATTTTGTTGAGCTAACAAAAACAAACAAACCGGCACAAACATGAAAGTTTAGGGACCAAAATGATTGGTTTTAACAAGTTTAGAAACTAAAATAGACATCATGATAATTTAACCTTTTATTTTTATTTTTTAAGACGCCACTAATTCTTTTTTCCCTAATTTATGGAAAACACCCCTCGAACTTTGAGTCTCGTTTCAATAATATCCATGAACTTTAAAAGGTTTCAAAAATGCAATTGGACGTTAAAAAACTTTTAGAATTACCCTCGTCGTTAGCAAACCGGACGAAAAGACAATGGGGACCGTTAAGTTTTAATGGGTACCCATATTACGTGTACAAAACGTGGATGTCTGAGTTGTAAACAAAGTTATGGAAACCCTATCAATGTTTTAAAAGAGAGATTAGAGCAAACCGTGGGTGATCTCGTCGTGTAATGGAAATGTCGATTCACTCCTTATGTCGGTATTCTAACCTATAATTAACATGTAAAAATGTTGATGGAAATGTCGACATGCCGACAAAAAATTTAACATCATTGCTACATCATGTAAAAAACCCCCCTATAAAAATTTAATTACAATTGCAAAAACTTTTCGTTGTTGCCAGGGATCGAGTTAAAATTGGACCCCTATAAAAATTTAATTACAATTGCAAAAACTTTTCGTTGTTGCCAGGGATCGAGTTAAAATTGGAGTGAGTGTTTCAACCATACTCTCACACACGTATAGAAATATTTCACTTCCAATTACAAAATATATCTTTTCGCCGCTGCCGGGGATCGAATCCGGGTCACCCGCGTGACAGGCGGGAATACTCACCACTATACTACAACGACCTTGTTGCCAACGCATGTGTTTTGTTGATCTTTAAATCCACATTTTGTTGAGCTAACAAAAACAAACAAACCGGCACAAACATGAAAGTTTAGGGACCAAAATGATTGTTTTTAACAAGTTTAGAAACTAAAATAGACATCATGATAATTTAACCTTTTATTTTTATTTTTTAAGACGCCACTAATTCTTTTTTCCCTAATTTATGGAAAACACCCCTCGAACTTTGAGTCTCGTTTCAATAATATCCATGAACTTTAAAAGGTTTCAAAAATGCAATTGGACGTTCAAAAACTTTCAGAATTACCCTCGTCGTTAGCAAACCGGACGAAAAGACAATGTGGACCGTTAAGTTTTAATGGGTACCCATATTACGTGTACAAAACGTGGATGTCTGAGTTGTAAACAAAGTTATGGAAACCCTATCAATGTTTTAAAAGAGAGATTAGAGCAAACCGTGGGTGATCTCGTCGTGTAATGGAAATGTCGATTCACTCCTTATGTCGGTATTCTAACCTATAATTAACATGTAAAAATGTTGATGGAAATGTCGACATGCCGACAAAAAATTTAACATCATTGCTACATCATGTAAAAAACCCCCCTATAAAAATTTAATTACAATTGCAAAAACTTTTCGTTGTTGCCAGGGATCGAGTTAAAATTGGAGTGAGTGTTTCAACCATACTCTCACACACGTATAGAAATATTTCACTTCCAATTACAAAATATATCTTTTCGCCGCTGCCGGGGATCGAACCCGGGTCACCCGCGTGACAGGCGGGAATACTCACCACTATACTACAACGACCTTGTTGCCAACGCATGTGTTTTGTTGATCTTTAAATCCACATTTTGTTTAGCTAACAAAAACAAACAAACCGGCACAAACATGAAAGTTTAGGGACCAAAATGATTGTTTTTAACAAGTTTAGAAACTAAAATAGACATCATGATAATTTAACCTTTTATTTTTATTTTTTAAGACGCCACTAATTCTTTTTTCCCTAATTTATGGAAAACACCCCTCGAACTTTGAGTCTCGTTTCAATAATATCCATGAACTTTAAAAGGTTTCAAAAATGCAATTGGACGTTCAAAAACTTTTAGAATTACCCTCGTCGTTAGCAAACCGGACGAAAAGACAATGTGGACCGTTAAGTTTTAATGGGTACCCATATTACGTGTACAAAACGTGGATGTTTGAGTTGTAAACAAAGTTATGGAAACCCTATCAATGTTTTAAAAGAGAGATTAGAGCAAACCGTGGGTGATCTCGTCGTGTAATGGAAATGTCGATTCACTCCTTATGTCGGTATTCTAACCTATAATTAACATGTAAAAATGTTGATGGAAATGTCGACATGCCGACAAAAAATTTAACATCATTGCTACATCATGTAAAAAACCCCCCTATAAAAATTTAATTACAATTGCAAAAACTTTTCGTTGTTGCCAGGGATCGAGTTAAAATTGGAGTGAGTGTTTCAACCATACTCTCACACACGTATAGAAATATTTCACTTCCAATTACAAAATATATCTTTTCGCCGCTGCCGGGGATCGAAACCGGGTCACCCGGGTGACAGGCGGGAATACTCACCACTATACTACAACGACCTTGTTGCCAACGCATGTGTTTTGATGATCTTTAAATCCACATTTTGTTGAGCTAACAAAAACAAACAAACCGGCACAAACATGAAAGTTTAGGGACCAAAATGATTGTTTTTAACAAGTTTAGAAACTAAAATAGACATCATGATAATTTAACCTTTTATTTTTATTTTTTAAGACGCCACTAATTCTTTTTTCCCTAATTTATGGAAAACACCCCTCCAACTTTGAGTCTCGTTTCAATAATATCCATGAACTTTAAAAGGTTTCAAAAATGCAATTGGACGTTAAAAAACTTTTAGAATTACCCTCGTCGTTAGCAAACCGGACGAAAAGACAATGTGGACCGTTAAGTTTTAATGGGTACCCATATTACGTGTACAAAACGTGGATGTCTGAGTTGTAAACAAAGTTATGGAAACCCTATCAATGTTTTAAAAGAGAGATTAGAGCAAACCGTGGGTGATCTCGTCGTGTAATGGAAATGTCGATTCACTCCTTATGTCGGTATTCTAACCTATAATTAACATGTAAAAATGTTGATGGAAATGTCGACATGCCGACAAAAAATTTAACATCATTGCTACATCATGTAAAAAACCCCCCTATAAAAATTTAATTACAATTGCAAAAACTTTTCGTTGTTGCCAGGGATCGAGTTAAAATTGGAGTGAGTGTTTCAACCATACTCTCACACAAGTATAGAAATATTTCACTTCCAATTACAAAATATATCTTTTCGCCGCTGCCGGGGATCGAACCCGGGTCACCCGCGTGACAGGCGGGAATACTCACCACTATACTACAACGACCTTGTTGCCAACGCATGTGTTTTGTTGATCTTTAAATCCACATTTTGTTGAGCTAACAAAAACAAACAAACCGGCACAAACATGAAAGTTTAGGGACCAAAATTATTGTTTTTAACAAGTTTAGAAACTAAAATAGACATCATGATAATTTAACCTTTTATTTTTATTTTTTAAGACGCCACTAATTCTTTTTTCCCTAATTTATGGAAAACACCCCTCCAACTTTGAGTCTCGTTTCAATAATATCCATGAATTTTAAAAGGTTTCAAAAATGCAATTGGACGTTCAAAAACTTTCAGAATTACCCTCGTCGTTAGCAAACAGGACGAAAAGACAATGTGGACCGTTAAGTTTTAATGGGTACCCATATTACGTGTACAAAACGTGGATGTCTGAGTTGTAAACAAAGTTATGGAAACCCTATCAATGTTTTAAAAGAGAGATTAGAGCAAACCGTGGGTGATCTCGTCGTGTAATGGAAATGTCGATTCACTCCTTATGTCGGTATTCTAACCTATAATTAACATGTAAAAATGTTGATGAAAATGTCGACATGCCGACAAAAAATTTAACATCATTGCTACATCATGTAAAAAACCCCCCTATAAAAATTTAATTACAATTGCAAAAACTTTTCGTTGTTGCCAGGGATCGAGTTAAAATTGGAGTGAGTGTTTCAACCATACTCTCACACACGTATAGAAATATTTCACTTCCAATTACAAAATATATCTTTTCACCGCTGCCGGGGATCGAACCCGGGTCACCCGCGTGACAGGCGAAAATACTCACCACTATACTACAACGACCTTGTTGCCAACGCATGTGTTTTGTTGATCTTTAAATCCACATTTTGTTGAGCTAACAAAAACAAACAAACCGGCACAAACATGAAAGTTTAGGGACCAAAATGATTGGTTTTAACAAGTTTAGAAACTAAAATAGACATCATGATAATTTAACCTTTTATTTTTATTTTTTAAGACGCCACTAATTCTTTTTTCCCTAATTTATGGAAAACACCCCTCGAACTTTGAGTCTCGTTTCAATAATATCCATGAACTTTAAAAGGTTTCAAAAATGCAATTGGACGTTCAAAAACTTTCAGAATTACCCTCGTCGTTAGCAAACCGGACGAAAAGACAATGTGGACCGTTAAGTTTTAATGGGTACCCATATTACGTGTACAAAACGTGGATGTCTGAGTTGTAAACAAAGTTATGGAAACCCTATCAATGTTTTAAAAGAGAGATTAGAGCAAACCGTGGGTGATCTCGTCGTGTAATGGAAATGTCGATTCACTCCTTATGTCGGTATTCTAACCTATAATTAACATGTAAAAATGTTGATGGAAATGTCGACATGCCGACAAAAAATTTAACATCATTGCTACATCATGTAAAAAACCCCCCTATAAAAATTTAATTACAATTGCAAAAACTTTTCGTTGTTGCCAGGGATCGAGTTAAAATTGGACCCCTATAAAAATTTAATTACAATTGCAAAAACTTTTCGTTGTTGCCAGGGATCGAGTTAAAATTGGAGTGAGTGTTTCAACCATACTCTCACACACGTATAGAAATATTTCACTTCCAATTACAAAATATATCTTTTCGCCGCTGCCGGGGATCGAATCCGGGTCACCCGCGTGACAGGCGGGAATACTCACCACTATACTACAACGACCTTGTTGCCAACGCATGTGTTTTGTTGATCTTTAAATCCACATTTTGTTGAGCTAACAAAAACAAACAAACCGGCACAAACATGAAAGTTTAGGGACCAAAATGATTGTTTTTAACAAGTTTAGAAACTAAAATAGACATCATGATAATTTAACCTTTTATTTTTATTTTTTAAGACGCCACTAATTCTTTTTTCCCTAATTTATGGAAAACACCCCTCGAACTTTGAGTCTCGTTTCAATAATATCCATGAACTTTAAAAGGTTTCAAAAATGCAATTGGACGTTCAAAAACTTTCAGAATTACCCTCGTCGTTAGCAAACCGGACGAAAAGACAATGTGGACCGTTAAGTTTTAATGGGTACCCATATTACGTGTACAAAACGTGGATGTCTGAGTTGTAAACAAAGTTATGGAAACCCTATCAATGTTTTAAAAGAGAGATTAGAGCAAACCGTGGGTGATCTCGTCGTGTAATGGAAATGTCGATTCACTCCTTATGTCGGTATTCTAACCTATAATTAACATGTAAAAATGTTGATGGAAATGTCGACATGCCGACAAAAAATTTAACATCATTGCTACATCATGTAAAAAACCCCCCTATAAAAATTTAATTACAATTGCAAAAACTTTTCGTTGTTGCCAGGGATCGAGTTAAAATTGGAGTGAGTGTTTCAACCATACTCTCACACACGTATAGAAATATTTCACTTCCAATTACAAAATATATCTTTTCGCCGCTGCCGGGGATCGAACCCGTAGAAATATTTCACTTCCAATTACAAAATATATTTTCGCCGCTGCCGGGGATCGAACCCGGGTCACCCGCGTGACAGGCGGGAATACTCACCACTATACTACAACGACCTTGTTGCCAATGCATGTGTTTTGTTGATCTTTAAATCCACATTTTGTTGAGCTAACAAAAACAAACAAACCGGCACAAACATGAAAGTTTAGGGACCAAAATGATTGTTTTTAACAAGTTTAGAAACTAAAATAGACATCATGATAATTTAACCTTTTATTTTTATTTTTTAAGACGCCACTAATTCTTTTTTCCCTAATTTATGGAAAACACCCCTCGAACTTTGAGTCTCGTTTCAATAATATCCATGAACTTTAAAAGGTTTCAAAAATGCAATTGGACGTTCAAAAACTTTCAGAATTACCCTCGTCGTTAGCAAACCGGACGAAAAGACAATGTGGACCGTTAAGTTTTAATGGGTACCCATATTACGTGTACAAAACGTGGATGTCTGAGTTGTAAACAAAGTTATGGAAACCCTATCAATGTTTTAAAAGAGAGATTAGAGCAAACCGTGGGTGATCTCGTCGTGTAATGGAAATGTCGATTCACTCCTTATGTCGGTATTCTAACCTATAATTAACATGTAAAAATGTTGATGGAAATGTCGACATGCCGACAAAAAATTTAACATCATTGCTACATCATGTAAAAAACCCCCCTATAAAAATTTAATTACAATTGCAAAAACTTTTCGTTGTTGCCAGGGATCGAGTTAAAATTGGAGTGAGTGTTTCAACCATACTCTCACACACGTATAGAAATATTTCACTTCCAATTACAAAATATATCTTTTCGCCGCTGCCGGGGATCGAACCCGTAGAAATATTTCACTTCCAATTACAAAATATATTTTCGCCGCTGCCGGGGATCGAACCCGGGTCACCCGCGTGACAGGCGGGAATACTCACCACTATACTACAACGACCTTGTTGCCAATGCATGTGTTTTGTTGATCTTTAAATCCACATTTTGTTGAGCTAACAAAAACAAACAAACCGGCACAAACATGAAAGTTTAGGGACCAAAATGATTGTTTTTAACAAGTTTAGAAACTAAAATAGACATCATGATAATTTAACCTTTTATTTTTATTTTTTAAGACGCCACTAATTCTTTTTTCCCTAATTTATGGAAAACACCCCTCCAACTTTGAGTCTCGTTTCAATAATATCCATGAACTTTAAAAGGTTTCAAAAATGCAATTGGACGTTCAAAAACTTTCAGAATTACCCTCGTCGTTAGCAAACCGGACGAAAAGACAATGTGGACCGTTAAGTTTTAATGGGTACCCATATTACGTGTACAAAACGTGGATGTCTGAGTTGTAAACAAAGTTATGGAAACCCTATCAATGTTTTAAAAGAGAGATTAGAGCAAACCGTGGGTGATCTCGTCGTGTAATGGAAATGTCGATTCACTCCTTATGTCGGTATTCTAACCTATAATTAACATGTAAAAATGTTGATGGAAATGTCGACATGCCGACAAAAAATTTAACATCATTGCTACATCATGTAAAAAACCCCCCTATAAAAATTTAATTACAATTGCAAAAACTTTTCGTTGTTGCCAGGGATCGAGTTAAAATTGGAGTGAGTGTTTCAACCATACTCTCACACAAGTATAGAAATATTTCACTTCCAATTACAAAATATATCTTTTCGCCGCTGCCGGGGATCGAACCCGGGTAACCCGCGTGACAGGCGGGAATACTCACCACTATACTACAACGACCTTGTTGCCAACGCATGTGTTTTGTTGATCTTTAAATCCATATTTTGTTGAGCTAACAAAAACAAACAAACCGGCACAAACATGAAAGTTTAGGGACCAAAATGATTGTTTTTAACAAGTTTAGAAACTAAAATAGACATCATGATAATTTAACCTTTTATTTTTATTTTTTAAGACGCCACTAATTCTTTTTTCCCTAATTTATGGAAAACACCCCTCCAACTTTGAGTCTCGTTTCAATAATATCCATGAACTTTAAAAGGTTTCAAAAATGCAATTGGACGTTCAAAAACTTTCAGAATTACCCTCGTCGTTAGCAAACCGGACGAAAAGACAATGTGGACCGTTAAGTTTTAATGGGTACCCATATTACGTGTACAAAACGTGGATGTCTGAGTTGTAAACAAAGTTATGGAAACCCTATCAATGTTTTAAAAGAGAGATTAGAGCAAACCGTGGGTGATCTCGTCGTGTAATGGAAATGTCGATTCACTCCTTATGTCGGTATTCTAACCTATAATTAACATGTAAAAATGTTGATGGAAATGTCGACATGCCGACAAAAAATTTAACATCATTGCTACATCATGTAAAAAACCCCCCTATAAAAATTTAATTACAATTGCAAAAACTTTTCGTTGTTGCCAGGGATCGAGTTAAAATTGGAGTGAGTGTTTCAACCATACTCTCACACAAGTATAGAAATATTTCACTTCCAATTACAAAATATATCTTTTCGCCGCTGCCGGGGATCGAACCCGGGTCACCCGCGTGACAGGCGGGAATACTCACCACTATACTACAACGACCTTGTTGCCAACGCATGTGTTTTGTTGATCTTTAAATCCATATTTTGTTGAGCTAACAAAAACAAACAAACCGGCACAAACATGAAAGTTTAGGGACCAAAATGATTGTTTTTAACAAGTTTAGAAACTAAAATAGACATCATGATAATTTAACCTTTTATTTTTATTTTTTAAGACGCCACTAATTCTTTTTTCCCTAATTTATGGAAAACACCCCTCCAACTTTGAGTCTCGTTTCAATAATATCCATGAACTTTAAAAGGTTTCAAAAATGCAATTGGACGTTCAAAAACTTTCAGAATTACCCTCGTCGTTAGCAAACCGGACGAAAAGACAATGTGGACCGTTAAGTTTTAATGGGTACCCATGTGTACAAAACGTGGATGTCTGAGTTGTAAACAAAGTTATGGAAACCCTATCAATGTTTTAAAAGAGAGATTAGAGCAAACCGTGGGTGATCTCGTCGTGTAATGGAAATGTCGATTCATCCTTATGTCGGTATTCTAACCTATAATTAACATGTAAAAATGTTGATGGAAATGTCGACATGCCGACAAAAAATTTAACATCATTGCTACATCATGTAAAAAACCCCCCTATAAAAATTTAATTACAATTGCAAAAACTTTTCGTTGTTGCCAGGGATCGAGTTAAAATTGGAGTGCGTGTTTCAACCATACTCTCACACACGTATAGAAATATTTCACTTCCAATTACAAAATATATCTTTTCGCCGCTGCCGGGGATCGAACCCGGGTCACCCGCATGACAGGTGGGAATACTCACCACTATACTACAACGACCTTGTTACCAATGCATGTGTTTTGTTGATCTTTAAATCCACATTTGGTTGAGCTAACAAAAACAAACAAACCGGCACAAACATGAAAGTTTAGGGACCAAAATGATTGTTTTTAACAAGTTTAGAAACTAAAATAGACATCATGATAATTTAACCTTTTATTTTTATTTTTTAAGACGCCACTAATTCTTTTTTCCCTAATTTATGGAAAACACCCCTCCAACTTTGAGTCTCGTTTCAATAATATCCATGAACTTTAAAAGGTTTCAAAAATGCAATTGGACGTTCAAAAACTTTCAGAATTACCCTCGTCGTTAGCAAACCGGACGAAAAGACAATGTGGACCGTTAAGTTTTAATGGGTACCCATATTACGTGTACAAAACGTGGATGTCTGAGTTGTAAACAAAGTTATGGAAACCCTATCAATGTTTTAAAAGAGAGATTAGAGCAAACCGTGGGTGATCTCGTCGTGTAATGGAAATGTCGATTCACTCCTTATGTCGGTATTCTAACCTATAATTAACATGTAAAAATGTTGATGGAAATGTCGACATGCCGACAAAAAATTTAACATCATTGCTACATCATGTAAAAAACCCCCCTATAAAAATTTAATTACAATTGCAAAAACTTTTCGTTGTTGCCAGGGATCGAGTTAAAATTGGAGTGAGTGTTTCAACCATACTCTCACACAAGTATAGAAATATTTCACTTCCAATTACAAAATATATCTTTTCGCCGCTGCCGGGGATCGAACCCGGGTCACCCGCGTGACAGGCGGGAATACTCACCACTATACTACAACGACCTTGTTGCCAACGCATGTGTTTTGTTGATCTTTAAATCCATATTTTGTTGAGCTAACAAAAACAAACAAACCGGCACAAACATGAAAGTTTAGGGACCAAAATGATTGTTTTTAACAAGTTTAGAAACTAAAATAGACATCATGATAATTTAACCTTTTATTTTTATTTTTTAAGACGCCACTAATTCTTTTTTCCCTAATTTATGGAAAACACCCCTCCAACTTTGAGTCTCGTTTCAATAATATCCATGAACTTTAAAAGGTTTCAAAAATGCAATTGGACGTTCAAAAACTTTCAGAATTACCCTCGTCGTTAGCAAACCGGACGAAAAGACAATGTGGACCGTTAAGTTTTAATGGGTACCCATATTACGTGTACAAAACGTGGATGTCTGAGTTGTAAACAAAGTTATGGAAACCCTATCAATGTTTTAAAAGAGAGATTAGAGCAAACCGTGGGTGATCTCGTCGTGTAATGGAAATGTCGATTCACTCCTTATGTCGGTATTCTAACCTATAATTAACATGTAAAAATGTTGATGGAAATGTCGACATGCCGACAAAAAATTTAACATCATTGCTACATCATGTAAAAAACCCCCCTATAAAAATTTAATTACAATTGCAAAAACTTTTCGTTGTTGCCAGGGATCGAGTTAAAATTGGAGTGCGTGTTTCAACCATACTCTCACACACGTATAGAAATATTTCACTTCCAATTACAAAATATATCTTTTCGCCGCTGCCGGGGATCGAACCCGGGTCACCCGCATGACAGGTGGGAATACTCACCACTATACTACAACGACCTTGTTACCAATACATGTGTTTTGTTGATCTTTAAATCCACATTTGGTTGAGCTAACAAAAACAAACAAACCGGCACAAACATGAAAGTTTAGGGACCAAAATGATTGTTTTTAACAAGTTTAGAAACTAAAATAGACATCATGATAATTTAACCTTTTATTTTTATTTTTTAAGACGCCACTAATTCTTTTTTCCCTAATTTATGGAAAACACCCCTCCAACTTTGAGTCTCGTTTCAATAATATCCATGAACTTTAAAAGGTTTCAAAAATGCAATTGGACGTTCAAAAACTTTCAGAATTACCCTCGTCGTTAGCAAACCGGACGAAAAGACAATGTGGACCGTTAAGTTTTAATGGGTACCCATATTACGTGTACAAAACGTGGATGTCTGAGTTGTAAACAAAGTTATGGAAACCCTATCAATGTTTTAAAAGAGAGATTAGAGCAAACCGTGGGTGATCTCGTCGTGTAATGGAAATGTCGATTCACTCCTTATGTCGGTATTCTAACCTATAATTAACATGTAAAAATGTTGATGGAAATGTCGACATGCCGACAAAAAATTTAACATCATTGCTACATCATGTAAAAAACCCCCCTATAAAAATTTAATTACAATTGCAAAAACTTTTCGTTGTTGCCAGGGATCGAGTTAAAATTGGAGTGCGTGTTTCAACCATACTCTCACACACGTATAGAAATATTTCACTTCCAATTACAAAATATATCTTTTCGCCGCTGCCGGGGATCAGACCCGGGTCACCCGCATGACAGGTGGGAATACTCACCACTATACTACAACGACCTTGTTACCAATGCATGTGTTTTGTTGATCTTTAAATCCACATTTGGTTGAGCTAACAAAAACAAACAAACCGGCACAAACATGAAAGTTTAGGGACCAAAATGATTGTTTTTAACAAGTTTAGAAACTAAAATAGACATCATGATAATTTAACCTTTTATTTTTATTTTTTAAGACGCCACTAATTCTTTTTTCCCTAATTTATGGAAAACACCCCTCCAACTTTGAGTCTCGTTTCAATAATATCCATGAACTTTAAAAGGTTTCAAAAATGCAATTGGACGTTCAAAAACTTTCAGAATTACCCTCGTCGTTAGCAAACCGGACGAAAAGACAATGTGGACCGTTAAGTTTTAATGGGTACCCATATTACGTGTACAAAACGTGGATGTCTGAGTTGTAAACAAAGTTATGGAAACCCTATCAATGTTTTAAAAGAGAGATTAGAGCAAACCGTGGGTGATCTCGTCGTGTAATGGAAATGTCGATTCACTCCTTATGTCGGTATTCTAACCTATAATTAACATGTAAAAATGTTGATGGAAATGTCGACATGCCGACAAAAAATTTAACATCATTGCTACATCATGTAAAAAACCCCCCTATAAAAATTTAATTACAATTGCAAAAACTTTTCGTTGTTGCCAGGGATCGAGTTAAAATTGGAGTGAGTGTTTCAACCATACTCTCACACAAGTATAGAAATATTTCACTTCCAATTACAAAATATATCTTTTCGCCGCTGCCGGGGATCGAACCCGGGTAACCCGCGTGACAGGCGGGAATACTCACCACTATACTACAACGACCTTGTTGCCAACGCATGTGTTTTGTTGATCTTTAAATCCATATTTTGTTGAGCTAACAAAAACAAACAAACCGGCACAAACATGAAAGTTTAGGGACCAAAATGATTGTTTTTAACAAGTTTAGAAACTAAAATAGACATCATGATAATTTAACCTTTTATTTTTATTTTTTAAGACGCCACTAATTCTTTTTTCCCTAATTTATGGAAAACACCCCTCCAACTTTGAGTCTCGTTTCAATAATATCCATGAACTTTAAAAGGTTTCAAAAATGCAATTGGACGTTCAAAAACTTTCAGAATTACCCTCGTCGTTAGCAAACCGGACGAAAAGACAATGTGGACCGTTAAGTTTTAATGGGTACCCATATTACGTGTACAAAACGTGGATGTCTGAGTTGTAAACAAAGTTATGGAAACCCTATCAATGTTTTAAAAGAGAGATTAGAGCAAACCGTGGGTGATCTCGTCGTGTAATGGAAATGTCGATTCACTCCTTATGTCGGTATTCTAACCTATAATTAACATGTAAAAATGTTGATGGAAATGTCGACATGCCGACAAAAAATTTAACATCATTGCTACATCATGTAAAAAACCCCCCTATAAAAATTTAATTACAATTGCAAAAACTTTTCGTTGTTGCCAGGGATCGAGTTAAAATTGGAGTGAGTGTTTCAACCATACTCTCACACAAGTATAGAAATATTTCACTTCCAATTACAAAATATATCTTTTCGCCGCTGCCGGGGATCGAACCCGGGTCACCCGCGTGACAGGCGGGAATACTCACCACTATACTACAACGACCTTGTTGCCAACGCATGTGTTTTGTTGATCTTTAAATCCATATTTTGTTGAGCTAACAAAAACAAACAAACCGGCACAAACATGAAAGTTTAGGGACCAAAATGATTGTTTTTAACAAGTTTAGAAACTAAAATAGACATCATGATAATTTAACCTTTTATTTTTATTTTTTAAGACGCCACTAATTCTTTTTTCCCTAATTTATGGAAAACACCCCTCCAACTTTGAGTCTCGTTTCAATAATATCCATGAACTTTAAAAGGTTTCAAAAATGCAATTGGACGTTCAAAAACTTTCAGAATTACCCTCGTCGTTAGCAAACCGGACGAAAAGACAATGTGGACCGTTAAGTTTTAATGGGTACCCATGTGTACAAAACGTGGATGTCTGAGTTGTAAACAAAGTTATGGAAACCCTATCAATGTTTTAAAAGAGAGATTAGAGCAAACCGTGGGTGATCTCGTCGTGTAATGGAAATGTCGATTCATCCTTATGTCGGTATTCTAACCTATAATTAACATGTAAAAATGTTGATGGAAATGTCGACATGCCGACAAAAAATTTAACATCATTGCTACATCATGTAAAAAACCCCCCTATAAAAATTTAATTACAATTGCAAAAACTTTTCGTTGTTGCCAGGGATCGAGTTAAAATTGGAGTGCGTGTTTCAACCATACTCTCACACACGTATAGAAATATTTCACTTCCAATTACAAAATATATCTTTTCGCCGCTGCCGGGGATCGAACCCGGGTCACCCGCATGACAGGTGGGAATACTCACCACTATACTACAACGACCTTGTTACCAATGCATGTGTTTTGTTGATCTTTAAATCCACATTTGGTTGAGCTAACAAAAACAAACAAACCGGCACAAACATGAAAGTTTAGGGACCAAAATGATTGTTTTTAACAAGTTTAGAAACTAAAATAGACATCATGATAATTTAACCTTTTATTTTTATTTTTTAAGACGCCACTAATTCTTTTTTCCCTAATTTATGGAAAACACCCCTCCAACTTTGAGTCTCGTTTCAATAATATCCATGAACTTTAAAAGGTTTCAAAAATGCAATTGGACGTTCAAAAACTTTCAGAATTACCCTCGTCGTTAGCAAACCGGACGAAAAGACAATGTGGACCGTTAAGTTTTAATGGGTACCCATATTACGTGTACAAAACGTGGATGTCTGAGTTGTAAACAAAGTTATGGAAACCCTATCAATGTTTTAAAAGAGAGATTAGAGCAAACCGTGGGTGATCTCGTCGTGTAATGGAAATGTCGATTCACTCCTTATGTCGGTATTCTAACCTATAATTAACATGTAAAAATGTTGATGGAAATGTCGACATGCCGACAAAAAATTTAACATCATTGCTACATCATGTAAAAAACCCCCCTATAAAAATTTAATTACAATTGCAAAAACTTTTCGTTGTTGCCAGGGATCGAGTTAAAATTGGAGTGAGTGTTTCAACCATACTCTCACACAAGTATAGAAATATTTCACTTCCAATTACAAAATATATCTTTTCGCCGCTGCCGGGGATCGAACCCGGGTCACCCGCGTGACAGGCGGGAATACTCACCACTATACTACAACGACCTTGTTGCCAACGCATGTGTTTTGTTGATCTTTAAATCCATATTTTGTTGAGCTAACAAAAACAAACAAACCGGCACAAACATGAAAGTTTAGGGACCAAAATGATTGTTTTTAACAAGTTTAGAAACTAAAATAGACATCATGATAATTTAACCTTTTATTTTTATTTTTTAAGACGCCACTAATTCTTTTTTCCCTAATTTATGGAAAACACCCCTCCAACTTTGAGTCTCGTTTCAATAATATCCATGAACTTTAAAAGGTTTCAAAAATGCAATTGGACGTTCAAAAACTTTCAGAATTACCCTCGTCGTTAGCAAACCGGACGAAAAGACAATGTGGACCGTTAAGTTTTAATGGGTACCCATATTACGTGTACAAAACGTGGATGTCTGAGTTGTAAACAAAGTTATGGAAACCCTATCAATGTTTTAAAAGAGAGATTAGAGCAAACCGTGGGTGATCTCGTCGTGTAATGGAAATGTCGATTCACTCCTTATGTCGGTATTCTAACCTATAATTAACATGTAAAAATGTTGATGGAAATGTCGACATGCCGACAAAAAATTTAACATCATTGCTACATCATGTAAAAAACCCCCCTATAAAAATTTAATTACAATTGCAAAAACTTTTCGTTGTTGCCAGGGATCGAGTTAAAATTGGAGTGCGTGTTTCAACCATACTCTCACACACGTATAGAAATATTTCACTTCCAATTACAAAATATATCTTTTCGCCGCTGCCGGGGATCGAACCCGGGTCACCCGCATGACAGGTGGGAATACTCACCACTATACTACAACGACCTTGTTACCAATGCATGTGTTTTGTTGATCTTTAAATCCACATTTGGTTGAGCTAACAAAAACAAACAAACCGGCACAAACATGAAAGTTTAGGGACCAAAATGATTGTTTTTAACAAGTTTAGAAACTAAAATAGACATCATGATAATTTAACCTTTTATTTTTATTTTTTAAGACGCCACTAATTCTTTTTTCCCTAATTTATGGAAAACACCCCTCCAACTTTGAGTCTCGTTTCAATAATATCCATGAACTTTAAAAGGTTTCAAAAATGCAATTGGACGTTCAAAAACTTTCAGAATTACCCTCGTCGTTAGCAAACCGGACGAAAAGACAATGTGGACCGTTAAGTTTTAATGGGTACCCATATTACGTGTACAAAACGTGGATGTCTGAGTTGTAAACAAAGTTATGGAAACCCTATCAATGTTTTAAAAGAGAGATTAGAGCAAACCGTGGGTGATCTCGTCGTGTAATGGAAATGTCGATTCACTCCTTATGTCGGTATTCTAACCTATAATTAACATGTAAAAATGTTGATGGAAATGTCGACATGCCGACAAAAAATTTAACATCATTGCTACATCATGTAAAAAACCCCCCTATAAAAATTTAATTACAATTGCAAAAACTTTTCGTTGTTGCCAGGGATCGAGTTAAAATTGGAGTGCGTGTTTCAACCATACTCTCACACACGTATAGAAATATTTCACTTCCAATTACAAAATATATCTTTTCGCCGCTGCCGGGGATCAGACCCGGGTCACCCGCATGACAGGTGGGAATACTCACCACTATACTACAACGACCTTGTTACCAATGCATGTGTTTTGTTGATCTTTAAATCCACATTTGGTTGAGCTAACAAAAACAAACAAACCGGCACAAACATGAAAGTTTAGGGACCAAAATGATTGTTTTTAACAAGTTTAGAAACTAAAATAGACATCATGATAATTTAACCTTTTATTTTTATTTTTTAAGACGCCACTAATTCTTTTTTCCCTAATTTATGGAAAACACCCCTCCAACTTTGAGTCTCGTTTCAATAATATCCATGAACTTTAAAAGGTTTCAAAAATGCAATTGGACGTTCAAAAACTTTCAGAATTACCCTCGTCGTTAGCAAACCGGACGAAAAGACAATGTGGACCGTTAAGTTTTAATGGGTACCCATATTACGTGTACAAAACGTGGATGTCTGAGTTGTAAACAAAGTTATGGAAACCCTATCAATGTTTTAAAAGAGAGATTAGAGCAAACCGTGGGTGATCTCGTCGTGTAATGGAAATGTCGATTCACTCCTTATGTCGGTATTCTAACCTATAATTAACATGTAAAAATGTTGATGGAAATGTCGACATGCCGACAAAAAATTTAACATCATTGCTACATCATGTAAAAAACCCCCCTATAAAAATTTAATTACAATTGCAAAAACTTTTCGTTGTTGCGATCGAGTTAAAATTGGAGTGAGTGTTTCAACCATACTCTCACACACGTATAGAAATATTTCACTTCCAATTACAAAATATATCTTTTCGCCGCTGCCGGGGATCGAACCCGGGTCACCCGCGTGACAGGCGGGAATACTCACCACTATACTACAACGACCTTGTTGCCAATGCATGTGTTTTGTTGATCTTTAAATCCACATTTTGTTGAGCTAACAAAAACAAACAAACCGGCACAAACATGAAAGTTTAGGGACCAAAATGATTGTTTTTAACAAGTTTAGAAACTAAAATAGACATCATGATAATTTAACCTTTTATTTTTATTTTTTAAGACGCCACTAATTCTTTTTTCCCTAATTTATGGAAAACACCCCTCCAACTTTGAGTTTCGTTTCAATAATATCCATGAACTTTAAAAGGTTTCAAAAATGCAATTGGACGTTCAAAAACTTTCAGAATTACCCTCGTCGTTAGCAAACCGGACGAAAAGACAATGTGGACCGTTAAGTTTTAATGGGTACCCATATTACGTGTACAAAACGTGGATGTCTGAGTTGTAAACAAAGTTATGGAAACCCTATCAATGTTTTAAAAGAGAGATTAGAGCAAACCGTGGGTGATCTCGTCGTGTAATGGAAATGTCGATTCACTCCTTATGTCGGTATTCTAACCTATAATTAACATGTAAAAATGTTGATGGAAATGTCGACATGCCGACAAAAAATTTAACATCATTGCTACATCATGTAAAAAACCCCCCTATAAAAATTTAATTACAATTGCAAAAACTTTTCGTTGTTGCCAGGGATCGAGTTAAAATTGGAGTGAGTGTTTCAACCATACTCTCACACACGTATAGAAATATTTCACTTCCAATTACAAAATATATCTTTTCGCCGCTGCCAGGGATCGAACCCGAGTCACCCGCGTGACAGGCGGGAATACTCACCACTATACTACAACGACCTTGTTGCCAATGCATGTGTTTTGTTGATCTTTAAATCCACATTTTGTTGAGCTAACAAAAACAAACAAACCGGCACAAACATGAAAGTTTAGGGACCAAAATGATTGTTTTTAACAAGTTTAGAAACTAAAATAGACATCATGATAATTTAACTTTTTATTTTTATTTTTTAAGACGCCACTAATTCTTTTTTCCCTAATTTATGGAAAACACCCCTCCAACTTTGAGTCTCGTTTCAATAATATCCATGAACTTTAAAAGGTTTCAAAAATGCAATTGGACGTTCAAAAACTTTCAGAATTACCCTCGTCGTTAGCAAACCGGACGAAAAGACAATGTGGACCGTTAAGTTTTAATGGGTACCCATATTACGTGTACAAAACGTGGATGTCTGAGTTGTAAACAAAGTTATGGAAACCCTATCAATGTTTTAAAAGAGAGATTAGAGCAAACCGTGGGTGATCTCGTCGTGTAATGGAAATGTCGATTCACTCCTTATGTCGGTATTCTAACCTATAATTAACATGTAAAAATGTTGATGGAAATGTCGACATGCCGACAAAAAATTTAACATCATTGCTACATCATGTAAAAAACCCCCCTATAAAAATTTAATTACAATTGCAAAAACTTTTCGTTGTTGCCAGGGATCGAGTTAAAATTGGAGTGAGTGTTTCAACCATACTCTCACACACGTATAGAAATATTTCACTTCCAATTACAAAATATATCTTTTCGCCGCTGCCAGGTTCGAACCCGGGTCACCCGCGTGACAGGCGGGAATACTCACCACTATACTACAACGACCTTGTTGCCAACGCATGTGTTTTGTTGATCTTTAAATCCACATATTGTTGAGCTAACAAAAACAAACAAACCGGCACAAACATGAAAGTTTAGGGACCAAAATGATTGTTTTTAACAAGTTTAGAAACTAAAATAGACATCATGATAATTTAACCTTTTATTTTTATTTTTTAAGACGCCACTAATTCTTTTTTCCCTAATTTATGGAAAACACCCCTCCAACTTTGAGTCTCGTTTCAATAATATCCATGAACTTTAAAAGGTTTCAAAAATGCAATTGGACGTTAAAAAACTTTTAGAATTACCCTCGTCGTTAGCAAACCGGACGAAAAGACAATGTGGACCGTTAAGTTTTAATGGGTACCCATATTACGTGTACAAAACGTGGATGTCTGAGTTGTAAACAAAGTTATGGAAACCCTATCAATGTTTTAAAAGAGAGATTAGAGCAAACCGTGGGTGATCTCGTCGTGTAATGGAAATGTCGATTCACTCCTTATGTCGGTATTCTAACCTATAATTAACATGTAAAAATGTTGATGGAAATGTCGACATGCCGACAAAAAATTTAACATCATTGCTACATCATGTAAAAAACCCCCCTATAAAAATTTAATTACAATTGCAAAAACTTTTCGTTGTTGCCAGGGATCGAGTTAAAATTGGAGTGAGTGTTTCAACCATACTCTCACACACGTATAGAAATATTTCACTTCCAATTAAATATATCTTTTCGCCGCTGCCGGGGATCGAACCCGGGTCACCCGCGTGACAGGCGGGAATACTCACCACTATACTACAACGACTTTGTTGCCAACGCATGTGTTTTGTTGATCTTTAAATCCACATTTTGTTGAGCTAACAAAAACAAACAAACCGGCACAAACATGAAAGTTTAGGGACCAAAATGATTGTTTTTAACAAGTTTAGAAACTAAAATAGACATCATGATAATTTAACCTTTTATTTTTATTTTTTAAGACGCCACTAATTCTTTTTTCCCTAATTTATGGAAAACACCCCTCCAACTTTGAGTCTCGTTTCAATAATATCCATGAACTTTAAAAGGTTTCAAAAATGCAATTGGACGTTCAAAAACTTTTAGAATTACCCTCGTCGTTAGCAAACCGGACGAAAAGACAATGTGGACCGTTAAGTTTTAATGGGTACCCATATTACGTGTACAAAACGTGGATGTCTGAGTTGTAAACAAAGTTATGGAAACCCTATCAATGTTTTAAAAGAGAGATTAGAGCAAACCGTGGGTGATCTCGTCGTGTAATGGAAATGTCGATTCACTCCTTATGTCGGTATTCTAACCTATAATTAACATGTAAAAATGTTGATGGAAATGTCGACATGCCGACAAAAAATTTAACATCATGTAAAAAACCCCCCTATAAAAATTTAATTACAATTTCAAAAACTTTTCGTTGTTGCCAGGGATCGAGTTAAAATTGGAGTGAGTGTTTCAAACCATACTCTCACACATGTATAGAGGATCGAACCCGGGTGAGTGTTTCAAACCATACTCTCACACATGTATAGAGGATCGAACCCGGGTCACCCGCGTGACAGGCAGGAATACTCACCACTATACTACAACGACCTTGTTGCCAACGCATGTGTTTTGTTGATATTTAAATCCACATTTTGTTGAGCTAACAAAAACAAACAAACCGGCACAAACATGAAAGTTTAGGGACCAAAATGATTGTTTTTAACAAGTTTAGAAACTAAAATAGACATCATGATAATTTAACCTTTTATTTTTATTTTTTAAGACGCCACTAATTCTTTTTTCCCTAATTTATGGAAAACACCCCTCCAACTTTGAGTCTCGTTTCAATAATATCCATGAACTTTAAAAGGTTTCAAAAATGCAATTGGACGTTCAAAAACTTTCAGAATTACCCTCGTCGTTAGCAAACCGGACGAAAAGACAATGTGGACCGTTAAGTTTTAATGGGTACCCATATTACGTGTACAAAACGTGGATGTCTGAGTTGTAAACAAAGTTATGGAAACCCTATCAATGTTTTAAAAGAGAGATTAGAGCAAACCGTGGGTGATCTCGTCGTGTAATGGAAATGTCGATTCACTCCTTATGTCGGTATTCTAACCTATAATTAACATGTATATCTTAAATTTAATTTTTACTATTAGTTTATTTATTAATTTTTTCAAATGTGATTTAATCTTTATTAACACTATCTCTATAAATTTTAGAAACATATATTCACATGGGTTCAAACCGAGACATATTAATTTTTTTTTATATTTTTTTGTGTACAATGTAGAACAAATTCGGAAAATAGAAAAGACAACAACGTGTTGTGCTGTGGAAAAGACCACTGCCTTGAAAGCAAATTCGACACGACCGTGGTGCTTAATCGTTGATTAGTCGATTGCTCCCAAAGGTTAACACAACTCCCAACTTAATCATGCACTTGATGAAGAATGGATGGAATCGAGGAAAACTCTTATGCTCAGTTTAAAAATACAACAAATGAACTTCATATTTATAGAGTAAACATGAGGAGTTCATACCACAAACTCATTCCATGGATCCACAAATTTGGGTGGAAGAGTTCATGCCATAAACTCATTCCATGATCCACAAATTTGGGAGAAAGAGTTCATGCCACAAACTCATTCCATGATCCAACAACTTAGGAAGAATGATTCATTCATCCAAGTCATTCCCAACAATCCCCACAAATGACTGTGAAAAAGAAAATAAACTAATACAGAAAAAAAGAAAAAATTATGAGCAGTAGAAGGAAACGAAACTTAAGCATTAATATTGTCGCAACGTTTTTGCGACGCGGAGCGGCCGACAACCTTCCTGTTAAACAGGGGTTTTACAAAAAATGGAGTCGCCACCAATCATTTCGGGTGTGATTGGTCACCTTAAAAATACGGTCTACGAAGTAAAAAAGACGAGGTTCGGGGGTCGGTTGAGTATAGGGATGGTGCTAGCACCCTACAACATCCCGTTTAAAAACGGTAGCCAAAACATTTTATCTTAATTGTCTAGCTAATTTTAAATGGTCCTAAAACATAAATAAAATAAACAACTAAAATTATAATGTCTCAACTAATCAAATCCTAACTTTAAAGAAAGTAGGAATTTGGTATTGTGAGCGAGATTGTTAATTTCGCCATTAATCGCCTTGATCCCGATACCGAGATCATAGAACTTTAAAAATCATTTAATAAAATTGTTTTGTTTCAAATTCAATTTGAAATTCGATTAAAACTTGAATTAAAATTTAAACAATTTTTGCTTCGAAAACAAACCATTTGAAATTTAATTTAAAACAAGATTTGAACTAAAAATGTATTTTTGTTTTGAAATAGTAACAAAATTCAATTTAAAAATCAAATGAAAACTCCTTTTTTAAAACAAGGGCGTTCTTGTAATTAGCGCAAAATGGCGGTAACAATAAATCCTCAAAAATAGGAAAATCCTATTTATCCTGGGATTTCAATAAAATTAAAATACCCTCGAGATGAGAGGAACAGTCCTTCATCTCTCCCGGGGTTGCAACTTAAATTTAAATTACCCTCGAGATGAAAGGAACAGTCCTTCATCTCTCCCGGGGTTGAAATTGAATGTTAAAACACCCTCGAGATGAGAGGAACAATCATTCATCTCTCCCGGGGTTGCAAATTAAAATTAAAGTACCCTCGAGATGAAAGGAACAGTCCTTCATCTCTCCCGGGGTTTACAAATTAATATTAAAATACTGCGCACAAACTAACGAGAAAGAAAATAACGAAAATAAAGCGATAATTAAATAAACGCACAAGCTAATATAACTAAACCCGAAAACACACTTAAGAATTAAAAACTGAAACTGAATAAACCAGCAGGCCTATGCGATATAACCTAGGCATATAAACAGAAAAGCATATCAAGGTATATATCGAACATGCAGGGGTATATATGTGTTCAAATAGGGGTATATATCCAAATCAGAGGGGTATATATGCATGGGTATATGTGGACAAAATAAATCAGCCAAACTTCAAACAGAAGGGGTATATATCATATAGGCAGGGGGTATATATGGACAAAATAAATCAGCCAAACTTCCATACAAAGACAGGGGCAAAATCGTAATTAACTAAAATAAAAAATAAACAATTAAACGTTACCCACGCAGCCGCCTGGAGCTCTTCTTCTCCACGCGACGTATTGATGGTCGGAGTTCAAGAAGAAGATCGACGCCGGAGCTCCACCGTGAAGCCGCCGCGAGGTCTGAAATCGCCGCCGTGCAAACGAGCTCGAGCTCCGCCAGCAGATCCCAGCTCCGATTGGACAATCCACCGTCGATTGGGTTCGTTGAAGAAGAAGTTCCGTCTGGGTTGAAGATGAAGCGGGTTCCGTTCGCCGTCGGTTTGAAGAATGTGGAGAATGAAGGTCGTTTGTTGTCGTGCGCCGCCGTTCGCCTCGGGTTCGCCGGAGGAAACGAGTTCAAGCTGGTGTGAAACCCGCCGCCGCTCGCCTGCTTGAAGGGACGAGATCGTCACGCCGGAGTCTGAGCTTCGGGATGATGCAGATCCCACCGCCGTCGTCCGTCTAAAGGCTGAGATCTGCCAGCGTCGGTGTTTGGAGCTGCTGGTTCGAAGTCCGCCGTCTGGTTGTGAGGTTCGAGCTTCGCCGCCACTGATTCGAGCTGCGCCGCCGCAGATCCGAAGATGGTGAAGCTCCGCAGCTGGGAACTCCGCCGTCGGTTCGAAGAGGTTGAAGATGGTTTCGGCGCCGTCTGGGTTCGAGGAAGATGGTGGAGCTCCGATTTGAGCTCGGCCGCCACCTTTGAAGCTGAACTTTCGCCGCCGTACGCTGTCGTTTGAAGATTCGGATGAAGAAGCCGCCGTGAACGCCGCTGCCTGATTCGGAGAAGCTGACGAAGATGGCCGGAGCGCCGCCGTGCACGGTGATTCTCCGCCGTGCGCGCCGCCGTGTTCGTCGGAGTTCCGCCTTGCGTGCCGCGGATTTGATTCGCCGGAGTTTGGTTGCAATGGGGGAGGAGATGGAGGAGATTTTTGGAGAGGATGATGAATGGTAGGGGAGAGAGAGTGGAGAGAGAGAAAATGATTTTTTATTAAACCTAGGGATCCACCCACAATTTGTCTTTTTTTTTTCCCCTTTTTGGCCTCCCCTTCCCAATGGCCTTAAACCCTAAATTAATGAAATCTCAAACCGAAACCCTAAATTGAAACCCTAAACTCAAAACTTAAAATAAAACGCTAAATTGGAGCTCTAAATGAAACGTCAAATTGGAACTCTAAATGAAACCCTAAAATAATAAACTTAAAATAAAACGCTAAACTGGAGTCCCGAGACTGAGACACCGAACTCTAAAATGACCTGGACGACTGAACGATCCACTAACGGAAGACAAATCTGGTGATTTTCTCGAAAATCCCGAAAATAACAGAAAAATAACGAAATTAAAGAAAAACTAAAAAATACTGAAAAATAAGCGAAGAAGCATAAAATTATGTGAAAAATCCAAAATGATGATAAACAAGGCAGAAAAACTAAAAAATACTGAAAAATAAGCGAAGAAACATAAAATTATGTGAGAAATCCAAAATGATGATAAACAAGGCCGGACGAAATACGGTGTCAACAAATATCTTTCGATTTGAATTAATGCATAATGAAGTAAGACAACAACCAATTTTAAAGAAAGTGAGTTACCTCTTGAACTGTCAGTGGTTATGGTTGAGACCCCCACAACACGTTTCAATCCTTGTGGTTTTTTCGATTCCGCGATATAGAAATAACACACGTGCTATTAAAGGCCATGCACATAAAACCTCGGGTCATCATGAAAGCTCTAGAAAGATACCCTTTAAACTCTTTCATAGAAGGCGGTCACACCTCCACTGCCACGTTAAATGCTTCATCAAGTCTATTAGAGATAGACCCCTCTAAATTGAGGTATGAAGACTTTCACAATTATCCATCAAGTCTATACATAGACCACCCAAAGAAAGGGCTATGGATTCATATAATACACTATAAACATAAGTAAGCCATGATGATTTTTACAATTTATCCATCAAGTCTATACATAGACCATCCAAATACAGGACTATGGAATCATATAATACATCATGACTAGAATCCAAAGTATTATATTTTACCTTGAGGGTTTGAGTCCCATACATATTGAAGACTCAAGAATTACTCTCCTTGTTAAGCCCTTAATGAGTAGATCTGCCAAGTTTCTCTCGGACCTCACGTACTCCAAAGAGATAATTTCACTCTTCAAGAGTTGCTTTACAACTCCATGTCTTAGGCATATATGTCTTCTATTGCCGTTATACACACCATTTTTGGCAATTCCTATAACAGCTTGTGAATCACAATGCAGAGATACTGGAACTGACGCCCCCCACAATTGTATGTCTCCTAGTAGGCTTCTTAGCCATTTTGATTTTTCTTATCTTAACACCTAGTATCACATTAGTGAAATCAAGTGATTTTTCCATTTCTTTACTTTGAATAATGGTTTTAACCACTTTCTCCCCCACATTTTGAGATATTAATACATATATATATATATATATATATATATATATATATATATATATATTAATCTATCAAACATATTTATGCATGCATACATAAATTACAAACACCACAATAAATTTATGTATACATCAAAGAATTTGAAAACATGAGTGATCATAACATCACAAATATATATTTTTTTTTTACTTCCCCAGTAAAGCATTTCATCTATAATAAATATATTGCACATGATATTTCTTTATAAGGTCACAATATGCACAATTCAAGAAATATTATCTAAAATATTTCTTACTAACTTGTTAAGTAGCAAAATCACATAACAACATAATCACAATTCAAGAAATATTTCTATACTAAGTTGTACAAGTGCATCTCTCTATGTAACAATACATGGAGCATCTCAATCACATGTATTATTCATTTAGAATTTACACATTTAATGCATTTTATCTATGAGTCATTAATAAGAGTATTTAGACAATATTTTTCTTCTAATTTGTCATGATCACAGACATGCTTAGTAAAATATTCAAGATTGCATAACTTCATATTTTCAACCAAACAAAAATATACATGCATAATTATCCAACAAGATCTTGAATAACCTTAATAAATGTCACACATTTTAACATAGCTATCAAGATCTGAAACTATAATCAATTTCTACATAGACATTCGAGATTTTCCACAATTTTTCTTGTTACCAACAAGCTAGGTAATAAACCAATATTTTTATAAGACCAAACTAAATTAATATCACTAATATTAATTTTCAATTTCATGAAGATTTATTGTCATATTCAATGCTTTTAAACATGAAAATTAATGATATGAATCACACACTTAATATTTTCAATTGAAAATATGCATTACCTCAACTTTCAATTGCTTTACAATTTCAAGTTGTATCACCGAACAACTTTAGGAATATTTCACCAATTTCAAAATTGTTATAACAACATACATGAGCTCTATCAACAATAATAAATATTATTTTCATACTCACAATTAGGTTTGCTTAATTAATCATTATGACTATCCAATTCATGGAACAAACAAACCTGATATCGTTGGCTCATGAAAGAAATAAATATATACCCATTAAATATATTTAAATATTAAACTCAAATATAATGATAATGTGAATCACATATGGTTAAATCCTTAGGAGATATGTTAATATTTAAAATATATTTAATCTCATAAAAAGATAGGAAACTCAACCTTGGTGTTGCTTTTGATTGATTTTGTCAACTCAACCACAAGAAGAGACATTCCTTTATTGTTAATTCTCCAAGAAAGTTTTCTTTAATTCTTTCTCAATATTTTCAGAGGATCAAACATCGGAGCTTCTGTACCAAGCTCATCACTGAGGTCTCTCCTGCTATGTGAACTAGAAATCGAAGTGATCGTGAGCGAGAGTTGAGACGTCGAAGAGAAAGATTCGCTTTTGTGACCAACAACGGTAATTGGATCCGTCGAGAGGTTCCAACTTGGACATATCTAGAAGATGTTTTCCGGATTTGACAGACATCGTGCTTTGCTTTCAAATTGTAGAACAAATTCGGAAAATAGAAAAGACAACAACGTGTTGTGCCGTGGAAAAAGGCCACTGCCTTGAAAGCAAATTCGACACGACCGTGGTGCTTAATCGTTGATAAGTCGATTGCTCCCCAAGGTTAACACAACTCCCAACTTAATCATACACTGAGCATAAGAGTTTTCATCGATTTCATCCCTTCTTCATCAAGTGCATGATTAAGTTGGGAGTTGTGTTAACCTTGGGGAGCAATCGACTTATCAACGATTAAGCACCACGGTCGTGTCGAATTTGCTTTCAAGGCAGTGGTCTTTTCCACGGCACAACACGTTGTTGTCTTTTCTATTTTCCGAATTTGTTCTACATACAATAACTAATTTTTAACATTTAATTTTATAAGAAATGTCATTTTAATATTATTACTTTAAGAATTATATTGTTTTAATATCTTAAATTTAATTTTTACTATTAGTTTATTTATTAATTTTTTCAAATGTAATTTAATCTTTATTAACACTCTATAAATTTTAGAAACATATATTCATATTATATTGTGTTTTATCTTAAATATTTTTTTTTTCAAAATGTCTAATAAGTTTAACATTTAATTTTGTGCTTTAAGAATTGTATTATTTTTGTCATTTTGTAATTTCAAAGGTCCAAATTTAGCCTTTATACTTTGAAAATAAATCTTAAATTTAATTCTTACTATTAGTTTATTTATTATTTTTTTCAAATATAATTTAATTTGTATTAACATTATCTCTATAAATTTTAGAAAACATATATTCACATCATATTGTGTTTTTTCTTAAATATTGTGTTTTTTCTTCAAAATATCTAATAAGTCTGTGAACATTTAATTTTGTGTTTAATAGATCCACAAACTTTAAAAAATGTTCACTGTATTTTTCAACTTTCAATTTTGTATCTAATAGTTTCTCGAATTTTTAAATTTAAGTCTAATATATCTTTGTTATATTCGACATTTTAAAAAATTTAGAGATTTATTACAAACCTATTGTTTATGTTTAAAGTTTAGAAACTTGTAAGATACAAAACTGAAAAGTTAGGGACCTATTAAAGACTTTTTAAAGTTTAGGGACCTAATAGACTCAAGCTTTAACGTTCATGGACTAAACTCGTAATTTATTTATTTTTCTAATTAATAAGACATTGAGATGGGCTAAATTATATGATGATATTAAGTTTACTTGAATTTAGTAAACTTTTGATTCACTTACCTATTCTTTATCACCAATAATTTTTTTTTGAAAGTTAATATAAAGTGTGAGTGTGAATTCAAACGATTTTTTTTATAACATTTTTTTATATATATATTTACACGAAAAAAATTTGGCCCCCCCAAATATGAATGTTTGGATCCGCCCCGGCATCAAAAGCACATCAACTTAACCAAAAATGTATTCGTCAACCAAAGTCAAAATCGCAACAGTAATTAAGAGAAAGAATTGTTTTTATTTTTTTTATCTTCCCTTAAACTTTAGGTTTGCATCAATTAAAATCATAAACTAACACTTGTATCCATTAAAATCCTGAACTTTTGCCAAATCGAGCATAGCTCAATTGGCATAAGCTTGTGCTTGTGGCTAAGTGGTCATGGGTTCAATCCTCGCATTAATTAAAATACCGTTGCAAAAAAAAAAAAAAAACAATTTATACCTAAGTGAATCAATTGTATGAAAATTTAAGAGTTTAATTGATAAATTATAAATCTATACACATGCAAAAATTACCATTTTTCTAATAGAGGTTGTAAATTGATATAATTATAAAAGTTTCGAAATGGATTAACCGAGAAGCTAAAAGATAAAGCTTCTATTTATAGATTCTCAAAATCAAGGAATTTAGAAAGTGATTTTATATAAATTTTAAAAAAATCTGTTTTACCCAACAAAAAAAACGGTTAAGATTTTGTTAAAATTAATTTTTTATGTTTCTACCGCAACCACAAACGGGCTCTAAGACACATTATTGATAACGTGAGATTCTTAATTATTGAACAATTGGTGAGTTTATTTAAAATAAAATAAATAAAAAGACATCCCTAATTAGGAAAATTGTACTCAATGTCAATTTAGGGTAAAATAATTAAAAATATAACACTTTTTTTTTTTTTAAATTGCATACGTGAAAGTTTCTATCACGCATAGTAATCTATCACCTTAAATTTGTTTTTTATAGAATTTTGTCAGTCTATCAATGAGTCACTGATTTTTTTACCATATTTGCAAAATATTTTAAATTTTGATATATTTGTATTATTGGAAGATGGATTGTTGTTCATGCAACCAGCCCTCCATAATTATGTTGAAGTCATTTTGAGAATTATGATGTCTATTGTCTACAGTATCATTCTTCCATAAACGAAAATAATTTAAATAATTGAAATAATATATATTTGGTGATTATAGTTAAATCACAATTATTTTTTATTATTTTACCAAACATTAATTTACTTTACCATTATAACTATTTTTTTTAAGAACAAAGTTGTCCGAAAATTATTTTAGAAGCTAACAAAGTTTCAGAGAAATTGTAACAAGGTGTCAATTTAATGTAAAATAATTAAAAATATAGCATATTTTTTAATTTTTTTTTGTAGATATGACAATTTCTATCACTGATAGTATGATCTATCGCTGATAGAAGTCTATCGTTGATAGTAGTCTATCACCTCAATTTTTTTTTATAGAATTTTAGTCTATCAGTGATAGTAGTCTATCTGTGATAGTCATATATCAACGATAACTTCTATAGTTGATTTTTTGTCATATTTATAAAATGTTTTAAATTTTACTAAATTTGCAATTATTTTGGGTTGATTGTTGTTTGTGCAACAACCTAACGTTTCAAACTAAACCCCAAGTCTTTTAAGTAATTAATTGTATTATTAGATCATATCATTCATACACACCCAATTAAATTAGTATTACATAATAATTATCTGTCTACTTTGATTAAAATTGGAAAATTCTACTTTTCTCAAGAGAAAATAAAAAAAGGAAAAATTGTAAGAGTTGGACAAAAATGTAAAAAATTCAACACCAAATGACATCTACTATTACATCTTGTGTGAGAGTAAGCCTTCTCTTTAAATTAAGTGCAAGAGGAGAGATGTTTGGTATCTTTTCTTTCTTGGCTCCAATTTGAGAAATCTTCATTTTTTACAAATAATCCAACTCCATGGCTGATCTCTTTGGAAAGTTGGAGACTGATGTAGAAATTAATGCTCCAGCTTCAAAGTTTCATGAAATAATTCATGGAAGACCTCACCATATGTCCAACATCTCTTCAGATAAAATTCAAAGTTGCGAGCTACACGAAGGCGAATGGGGCAAAGTTGGTTCTATCATCTATTGGAACTACGTTCATGGTTAGTTTATTTATGTTATTCAATATCCGTCTATCGTTGAATTTTGAAATTTGTTCAAAACTACTCTTGAACTTTGATGTTGATGAAAAATTGACGTTAACTAAGGGAAAAATTGTACGAAAGACTCCTTATTTTTTACCGTTGGTCAGACTTACTCGAATTTTAAAAAAGACAAATTGATCTTCTGCTGACATTATCACCAATTTTTTTTTAATGTTTTTTCTGGGTGGTTTTCTAGCTCTCTCGCTTTCCCTTCCCATCTCTTCTGAACCTATTTTCTTCCTCTTACATTTTTTTTATCTCTCTCCTCTATCACGTTCTTTCTTCCTCTTATTCACCCATCGCCGACGACTCTCTGGTGATGACTCTCATCGACAACAACTCTCCCGTGACGATTCGAGAACCAACATTTTTCCAGATCTGAAACATTTTAGATCTGAAAAATCTACAAAATATAAAATTTTCGGATCTGGAAAATGTTTTCTGAAATGGAGCTAGAGCTAGAGCGAGAAAAATGATATTAAAAAAATAAGTGATGATGTCAGCAAAATATCAATTTGACTAGTTTTTAAAATTTGGGTTAGTTTGACAAACGGGCTAAAATACCGGGTCAGTCGTACAATTTTTCCAAAATTGATGTGTAAAAATTAAAAAAACATATGTGATATTATTTACAACTATATAGAAGATTAAGATTGTTCTTGCTATTTATTTCATCTCAAAATATAGCGTTAAAATCTGTTACGACATAATATTTAATTTTTACACATCAATTTACGAGAATGATGTTGTAAATGATGTCACATATGCTTTTCAATTTTTACACATTAGTTGTCGCGTCATTATTTATCTGATTTTAACGAGAAAAACTCTCCAAGAGTATTTTTTGAAACAAATTTCAATCTTTTCAACGAGAGTGTGTGGTCGATGTTATATTTAACGAGTCTCATCGTTGTTTATTAATTAAACTCGTAGATGGGAAGGCTTCGGTAGCGAAAGACCTAATCGAAGCGGTTGACGAGGAGAACAATTCATTCACTTGGAAAGTGGTAGAGGGAGACCTTTTAGATCATTACAAGAGCTTCAAGATTACAGTTCAATGTATCCCAAAGGAAAAGGGAAGTGTGATTCACTTTACTTTGGAATATGAAAAACTGCATGATGAGATTCCAGATCAACATAGTTTGCTTCAGCTTTGTATTGACGTCTCCAAAGACATTGATGCTCATCTTATGGGAAACATCGAAGGTCCATTTGTAGATGTTGGAGCTGCTGCTCAGACATGATCATCACCACAAGATCTCTGCATCCATTATTGGGCTATTACTATATGCTGCCAATATAATTCTAAACTTAAATAATATCTATATGCTTCTAATAAAATGGGAATAAGGTTTATAAGAATTTGTGTTGTGTAGGGTGTTTTTTGTCATGCCTTTTAAAATGTTACATTGTAGGTATATAAGGGCGGACCAGACATTGATGTTTGGAGGGGCAAAAAAATTATAGTATATAAATATTAAAAAAAAAATTGCAAAAAATACAGAGGTCCGAATTCACACTCTCACTAGATGTTGACATTAAAAAAAGTTATAATACCAAAGACTTACAGACTAAGTTCAAATAAACTTAGTACCATCATATAATTTTGTTCATCTTTATCTAAAAAAAGATAAAAAAAAAATCTTTAATGAGTCTCTAAACTTTAAAAAGTCTTTAATACGTTCTTAAACTTTAAACTGTTGAATCGGTCCCGCTATACTTTCAATTTTGTTTCTAATAAATTCCTTAATTTTAAAAAATGTCAAATAAAAAAGACAAAGATATATTACACTTAAACTTGAAAATTTGAGTACCTATTAGATACAAAATTGAAAGTTGAAAAATATATTGAATTTTTTGAAGTTCGTGGGTCTATTAAACACAAAATTGAAAGTTTAAAGATTTATTAAACACTTTTAAAAAATAATTATTCAAGAAAAAACACAATATAATATGAATATTTTTCTAAAATTTATAAAGGGGTGTTAATATAGCCTAAATCACTTTTGAAAATGTTAACAAATAAACTAATACTAAGAGCTAATTTTAAGAATTGTTCAAAGTATGAAGGGTACTAAATTTAGATATGAAATTTCAATGACTAAAATAATACAACTCTCAAAAGTATAGATACTAAAAATGACATTTCAATTAAAAAAAAATCTTATAAAAGTAAATATTAATAACTAAATATGAAATATAGTTTCATTTATATTTATAAAAAAAAAAGAGGTCTTAATTATTTTTAAGAATAAAATTTATATATTTTTAAAAATATTCTTGTGCCATTGCGGTAAGAGACTCACTTTCATGTTTATTTTCATCCATTTTATTATCCATTGTATGCGCTTCCACACCAACCACTGCATGTCCACACACGAAAGAATGCACCGAGTCTGAGCAAATCAATTCCCTAATTTGACCACTTTTATATTTCCCCTTATTGTTGGGTTTTATGTCCTAAAACTCGTGGTTTGTAAATTGTTATGTTTGTAAATACTCTATTTAGAATAAAGAGTTATTAGTTTTATTCAGTAAATGAGTTTACTGGAATAAAGTGAAATGTGTTTAGGTTAACCTATATCAGTGACCAACAATACCCTTGGTTGAATATGAGTACTTGAGCTTCATGTATGACATGATTGTGGATCAAGCTCAAGTAGCCAATCAAAATGGTCTATAGTATATGGATGAGGCTGGGTACCTTATCCTGGTAACACTATTGGATGCAGCACACTTTGTATTGTACAAAACGATGTGATCCGAATCGTTTCACATGAAGATGTGCGAGTGAGGGTGTCTTGTTCAAAGAGTTTGCATAATATTGAACCGCGAAATATGTCGCTCTCTCTTTATAACACCGTTTACTGATGAGACCGACATTTTCATTTGATGGCCTAGGTAACTCGATCTTATTCCTGAGCTCACTATGAATTCCTGCTTATTCGAAAGTATCCTTTGACTTGCACGGGTGAGAGTGACCCATTAACGCTGACTCAATAAGCCTACCATCTTGGGGATAAATTCGAATAGGTAGCTGGGGACATAATACAACAAGATTGAAGTTCACTCCTAACCCGCTCTTCAGGGTTAGTAGATAGGTTGTTCCCTTAATAGCTGACTCCGGGGCTTGAACAATGAGCGTTCACACTCTCATGAGATGGGAGGGTTAATTGATCTGTTGGTTGGAACACAAATATATTGTTCATTAGAGGTGTCAGTGGTACTTAAGGAACAAGACGTAATGCAGGAGTTAAACGGTTTAAATGACCCAGCTGTGATTACGAACAACCTGTGAAGGGTCGACTTGCCCATGACGGTTATATCAGAGGACATAATATATCTACAGTGAGGAGAGTGCAGCCCTTGGACTATAGTGGAGTCTCCGGGGGTTTGACGAATGTTGGTTAGTTCGGTTAAAAGAGTTTTGACCGGATAATCTCGTATCGTTGGAGCTCATGATCTGTAGGTCCTTTAGGTTCTTCTAGCTAACTCGGATAACGCCGTGCAACAATAGGAGAGAAAAGGAAAAGAAAAAGAATTTGAATTGTTCAAATTAAGAATGATGGACATATTTAAATATGATTTAAATATGGAAATGGTCTATAACATGAATGCAATTTATGTGCAAAAAGTCGGTTTTCGGAAAATCGGGTTTAGCCATTTTATTTAATTAATATTTGATATTTAATTAAATAATATTAATTAATTAAAAAGTTTAATTAATTAATATATATATATATTTTTTTATTAATTAAAAGTTTAATTAATAAAATTTTTATTATTATTATTTTAAAAAAAATATATATATATATATATATATATATATATATATATATATATATATATTTGAGATGTGACTAAAAAAGAGGTTTAAGTGCATCTTGGGGTAGGCGTTTGAAATAGAAAGAAAATTTTAGAACTTTTTGAAGTTCTGAACTTTTCATTTCGGTGATGGTGATGTTCTTCCCCTCCGTCTCATCTTTTTTCCTTCATTTTCTTCTTTTTCTTCCTTTCTTTTCTTTTATTTTCGGAGTCCCACAACTTCGTTGCTCGACGCCGAGGATAGCGGGATTACCTCAGGTGGTCCTCGGGATGTTCGTGAGAGGAAGTGCGAAGTGTTCGTGACGAAGAACGGTCGGCGGAACTCGAAGAAAATTAGAACTTCAAGGGTATGCTTTCTAATTTCTTATTTCCATTGAGCATGTTTTCTATTTGTTAAATTGATGTAATTAGAGTATCATCGATCGAAAATCGCTTCCGCAGCGTGATACGCTCCATCACTTATGTGTTTGAGGTAGTCTTGGTTCACAATCTAGATGCTCGAATTGTGGCTCTAAGAGCTAATGGGATTCGTAAAGGGGTCATGCTATGAGTCATACTATTTCTTCTCGAGTAACTACTCTCGGTAGAGTGACGTTCTCTAGTGGAGGTCTGACAATGTCTAATTCATTTGTTGTGCTTGATGTCTTTGATCCTGTGTTGGTGTTAAGGTTGGATGGGTTGTCGCCCTTGGCTCTGCCTGGAACTCGAGTATGGTTGATGTGGATCCCATGTTGCTTGATCTGGTTGTTGTGGACCCGGATTCTATGGCTATTGTGGTGAATGATGCTTGTGTTGATCCCTTCCTAGACCAGAGTTTAATTATTTCTACTAACCCTGTTTATTATGTCTAGTTGGTATTCTTGGAACGTGCAGGGGTTGAGTAATCCCACAAACGGTCTTGTTATTCGATCTTTCCTTCAGTCGACTTAGGTGGGTTTCTGTAGTCTCTTGGAAACGAAGGTTAAAGCTCCTCACTTTCAGTCAGTCTTACGAAGGTTTGGTGGGGATTGACAGTGTGTGTGCAACTATGGGGACAATGGGATGGGTCAAATTTGGGTCATGTGGCGCTCGACTTGGACCAACTTTACTTCTACTGTGATTCGGCCTCATAATATTTGGGGCACTCTGGTGGATCTTTCTTCCCAAGCCTCCTTCCATGTTGCATGTGTTTATGTTGTAAATTCAGACGTGGAGGAGAGGGTGGTGTGAAATAAAATTGTCTCCATGTGTCAGGCTTGGTCCATTCCAGTGGTGGTGATGAGCGATTTTAATGCTATTCAACCATGTCCCTCGTCGGCCTTCCACTTTCCAGTATTTTTGTATCACTCGGTTTAGAACCCCCATTTTTTAGAGACCGTGACTAGTTGTTGGGTCCAGTTTCTAGATGTGTCTCCTTTGGTTGGCTTCATGCGAAATCTGAAGGCTTTGAAGCCTATTCTTCGGTATGTATTTAGATGTTCCCTGTCGAGACTCGAACAACAGGTGTCTGTGGGCCACACTTGTATGGAAGATGCTCAGTTAGCGTATGTTGAAGATCTTTTGTCCCCTATTATCCAGGCCCAGGCTAGTAGCGCGTCTTAGGATTTCTGGGCTATTGTTCCAGGCCCAGACTTTTATCAAACCATAAGGATGAAATTCTAACTTTTAAAACCATAGAGATTAAATTCTAACTTTCTCCAAACCATAGGAACCAAATTTGTAATTCAACCTTTAAAATTCAATGACCTAGTAGACTGAAAAATTGAAAATTTAGAGACCTATTATATAGGTTTTAAAGTTTGTGGTCAATTTGACATGAAAGTTCAAGAACTAAACTTGTATTTTAAACGAAAAGAAAAATAAATAATAAAAAAAAAAGTAAAAAAAAAATAGAAAAATGTCTTTCATTTTCTTTTATTCTTAATTCTATAATTGATAGTAAGTTAGGTGACATTATTGATAATAGTGTAGGATTCTTGGGTAGGTTTACTAATTAAAAGAAAATGGGTTAAATATCATATTCATCCCTTTACTTTCAGAGTTGTTTCATTTTAGTCCAAATTTTAAATGTCCAAATTTAATTTTGAACTTTCAATAAATCTTAGTTACTGTTAGTTTATTATTATTATTTTTTTTAAAAAAATATATCTCTATTAGTTTTATCTATAAATTTTGGAAACATATACGTTAGGTGTTTTTTCTTGCATAAAAATTATTATTATCATTTAACCAATTTATATAAAAACTAATTTCAAACTAACAATAAAGACTAATTTTAAGATTTATTGAAATTAGTAAATGGACTAAATTTAAACGTTTGAAAGTATATAGACTAAAGTAGGGGTATTTGCACGGATGACCCTCCCCATGGAGTCGTAATGTCGTTTGACCCAACTTTTTTAAACGCATGGTATATGTCATTTTACTTACGTCATCACACGTAAAAACTCTATATTACTCGGGCGCTCATTCCTCCCCAATTTCACGATTTTCTATCTCTCCTCTCACGGAACGCATGATTCTTCTCTAGCGATCGTCTTCTTTTTCAGCAGCCATGACCGCAATTTCTTCTTCTTCTTCCTCCCCCTGTTGTTTTTCGTCCTCCGACCAACAACCTCCGACGACGACACCCACACGATGACAACACCGTCTCCTTCTCCCAACAACCCACGAGTAGCAGTTTCTGACGACGACGCAAGATCCACGACGAACAACACTAGATATGTGCGGCGATTTCAGGTCTTCTCTAGCAATGACGTGCGACGATCGTTCTATGCAATGAAGGTGGCGCAAGAAAATTGAGAAAAAGAGAAGGAGAATCGTGATCGTGAGATGGAGAGATGGAGAGGAGAAAATCACAAAATTGAGGGAAAAATGAACGCTAGGATACTATTGACTTTTCACGCGTGAGGACGCCAACAAAAGACCATAAAACATGCATTTCAAAAAGTAGGTCAAACGCCATTACACCCCAAAGAGCGGGTCATCCTTGCAAATACCCGGACTAAAGTTGAATGAGACCTAAAACTACCTACCAAAATAATATTTTAATATTTTTTTCATGGATATAAAATTAGAGTTTGACAACGGTGGTATATATTAGTGTTTCTTACTACATTATCAAAAGTTTTGATTATTGTTGATAATAGTGGATTATTCTCACATTATAGAACAATTATACACTCGTAGAGATTTATTTAAACAAAATATATAAAAGGATAAAAGCACATACATAATTATGCATAAAAAGTCTGTTTTTGGAAATTAGGATGGCTATAATGTTAAATTATTTATCAATCCTACAAAACAATTTACTCCTAATTCCAAATTATTGTGTCATATTATTTTCTACATTAAATTTGGAATTGCAATTATTTTATTTTTAAAGAAGCTAGTATTATTCATTTCGATATCCCAAACTTATTTTATGAGCTTGCTTAAAAAAATAAAATACTTATTTTATGAGCTTATCGGTACCAAGGTGAAAAAACTGAACTCACATAATCTTCCTAACATTCATAACATAGAAATACATTTGGCAAAAAAAAAAAAAAAAAAAAAAAAATCTTTTGGAAATTCTCAGCTATTTTGTTTTATACTTTTCGTTTTTTAAAATTAAGTTTATAAACTATTCCTACGTGTTGTTTTGTATCTACTTTTTACAAATATTTTTAAAATTGAAGTTTCAAGTTTTGAAAACTAAAAAAAATAATTTTAAAATCTTGCTTTTGGAATTTAGCTAAGAAATCAAATGGTTGCTTAAAAAAGATGAAAATCATTATAAAGAAATTGTATGAAAACTGTTAGGGACAAGTAACATCCACATTGTAACGATATTGTCCACTTTGGGCATAGCCCTCATGGCTTTGCTTTTGGTCACCCAAAAGGCCTCGTTACAATGTAGATGTTGTCCCTTACTTATATACCCAAGATCTTCCCCTTTCCTAACCAATGTGAGACTTTGTTTGTACTCACAACAATCCTCCCCTCAAATAGTCATCTATCCGTGTTTAAACTCGAGCATTATCACCTTTAACCAGGCCACTCTTCATGAGAGTATACCCCTGCCGGATAAGCTCGACCACGAGATCAACCATGACTATGTCATCGAGGCACACCGACATGGTTAGGTAAGGGGCATGGCTCTGATACCACTTGTTAGGGACAAGTAACATCCACATTGTAACGATATTGTCCACTTTGGGCATGGCCCTCATGGCTTTGCTTTTGGTCACCCCAAAAGGCCTCGTTACAATGTAGATGTTGTCCCTTACTTATATACCCAAGATTCCCCTTTCCTAACCAATGTGAGACTTTGTTTGCACTTACAACAATCCTCCCCTCAAACGAAGGACCACAAAGCCTCCCCTCAATAGTCATCTATCTGTGTTTAAACTCGAGCATTATCACCTTTAACCAGGCCACTCTTCATGAGAGCATACCCCTGCCGGATAAGCTCGACCACGAGATCAACCATGACTATGTCATCGAGGCACACCGACATGGTTAGGTAAGGGGCATGGATCTGATACCACTTGTTAGGGACAACTAACATCCACATTGTAATGATATTGTCCACTTTGGGACAATGTAGATGTTGTCCCTTACTTATATACCCAAGATCTTCCCCTTTCCTAACCAATGTGGGACTTTGTTTGTACTCACAACAATCCTCCCCTCAAACGAAGGACCACAAAGCCTCCCCTCAAATAGTCATCTATCCGTGTTTAAACTCGAGCATTATCACCTTTAACCAGGCCGATATTGTCCACTTTGGGCATAGCCCTCATGGCTTTGCTTTTGGTCACCCCAAAAGGCCTCGTTACAATGTCGATGTTGTCCCTTATCTATTATACCCATTAGCTTCCCCTTTCCTAACCAATGTGGGACTTTGTTTGTACTCACAACAATCCTCCGCTCAAACGAAGGACCACAAAGCCTCCCCTCAAATAGTCATCTATCCGTGTTTAAACTCGAGCATTATCACCTTTAACCAGGCCACTCTTCATGAGAGCATACCCCTGCCGGATAAGCTCGACCACGAGATCAACCATGACTATGTCATCGAGGCACACCGACATGGTTAGGTAAGGGGCATGGCTCTGATACCACTTGTTAGGGACAAGTAACATCCACATTGTAACGATATTGTCCACTTTGGGCATGGCCCTCATGGCTTTGCTTTTGGTCACCCCAAAAGGCCTCGTTACAATGTATCCCCTTTCCTAAGGAATGTGGGACTTTGTTTGTACTCACAACAAAAACAAACACACCTTAATGGATTTTCCCCAACAATCGTAATGAACCAATAATCGTAATGAATTAAGGCTTCAATCGTAATTGGGTTACTTTTGATATATATAGTGTTTACTTAAGGCTAATTCAAAATTACATTGATAGTGTTTACTTGCACGTAATCATTCATGAGTTTACCATAATACCCTTACGTTTTAATCGTGTTTAGAATCTTGTGCTGACTCGTTGTCCGAGCGTTACTCGTGTGTTGACTTGTTGTTCGAGTGTACTCGTGTGCAGACTCGTAACCCCATTTTCCAACATGAATCGTCACTTCCATCCGTCTATTCTCTTTCTTTCTTCATTTTTCGCCATTGGAGTTTCAATCTCTTCCCTCCACCATTAACGTTTCTTCCTCACAAAAGAAAAACATTCCCCAATTTTTAAGTGTTTCAACATTAGAGTAATGAATTTTTCTTTTTTCTCCACAATTTGTTCATATTTTATCTGGTACCAACAATTTGTTCATCTTTTTATCCAAATGAGTTTCTTTTTTTTTTTTCTCCACAAGTTTTGGATTCAAAAACTTGTGGAGAAAAAAAATGAGATTGATGAGCAGGCGTGAAAAGATTTGTTGAAAGAAAAAGAAAACTCATCACTTAAAAGAGAAACAATGAAAAACCTATTTTTTTTAAAGAAAAAGAATAAGAAAACTCACTTATTTTTAAAGAAAAAAAAACTCATTTTTTTTTAAAGAAAAAGAAACTCATTTCTAACGTTTGGGCGACGGTGGTGGCGAAATTGGCTAGAGTGAGGTGGGCGGCGACGAGGTTGGCCAGAGGAGGGGAGAAGAAGAGAGGAAGAAGAAGGTGAAGGAGATGGTCATAGAGAGGAAGAAGAAGGTGAAGGAGATGGTCAATACTTCCTTTGACATTTCAAAGAATTGGAGACAAAGGGGCGAACATGGAAAAAATAAACAAAAAAAATGGTGAGACCCATGTAATAATCAATGATAATCACATTGAGCACCCCAATGTCGTAGAGAAATAAGGTAATGAGATTACATATTGAGCACCCCAATGTCGTAGAGAAATAAAGTAATAATGAGATTACATATTTTGAGATGGGGCCCACACTCTAATTACGTTTGTAGAATTTGGTAAACGTCGTATTACCGTAAGAATTACCCTTGATTGATTACGTTTAGAGAGAACTAAATGTGACGTTAGTTCACATGTTATTTGACAAACAATATGTTGTAGGCCATGCAATTATCTCATAAAGTTAAGTAGTGGCATGTAAACAACTAATTATTCCTTTTTTTTTTACAATAAATTTGAGTGAAAGATTGAATTTATGACATCTGATTACTAATATATACATTATATCGATTTAGCTATGTGCGTAAGCCACTAATAATGATTTGATCTCGCACAATCAAACAACATTATGCTATAATAATTTGCTTCTACTTTAATTAGTGGAGAGAAATGTGTAAAATCCCACGCCAAAATGACATCCATTATTACATCATGTGAGAGTAAGCCCTTTCTATAAATGAGTCCAAGAAGAGACATGTTTGGCAGTGCATTATCTATCTTTGGCTTAAATCTCCTACCAAAAACCAAAACAACCATGGGTCTCTTTGGAAAGGTGGAGGCTGATGTAGAAATCAGAGCCTCAGCTTCAAAGTTTCATGAAATATTTCACAAGAGACCTCATCATATTTCCAATGTCTCCAACATGGTACACGGCGTTGACCTACACGAAGGCGAATGGGGAAAAGTTGGTTCCATCGTCTACTGGAGATATTTTCACGGTTTAATATATATCTTTTTCAATCTTTCAAACTTTTTTGGTTGATTGGTAATTTAGCATGGTATATTAGACCAGGAAGTCCTTATATTCGTATCCCGTAATGTCATTTTCTCCTCAATTAATATTGATTTCCACTTGTTGGTCTTTCTTCCAAATTTCAGACCCACGAGTGAGGAGTGATAGAGTATTGATATAATTAAGTTTACGGTAACCTGTCACTATTGAGAGAAAAACCTTCCACTTCTACAGCAAGAATGTAGAAAATAACGGAGAAATTAAAATAAAACAATAAAAATAGAAAACACAAGAATTTACGTGAAAAACTCCAAAACCGGAGAAAAACCACAACCCACCAGAGAAAGAAACTCAACTATATATGTGAAAAATTGTTACAATCACACAAAATTTTCTCCCCGACCCCAATTACAAAAGCACTCTCTCAAAGCTAATTTGCACCACTGACACCCTTTTGCCCAACTCTAAAACTAGAAAATACAATAGAGAATTTAACTAGAGTTAGTTTACCAAGCTTAAAGTGTTTCTAACTGGGATTGATTAAAAACCAAAGTCATAGGCTCATTTTATAGTACTTGAAGCCCATGACTTTCTTGAATTTTTCTGATGTGTGGGATAACCACCCTTCTTATATATTGCCAAAAACCCTAACAGTCACCTGCCACCTCTCAGGTTAAGTTTTTTGGTTGATTGATGATTAACAACCAGAACCCATCATTGTTAGAGTATTGATATAATTAAATTTATCATAACCCATTAGTTTAACTTTTTGGTTGATTGGTGATTTAACAACATTTACATGATGTTGACCAATTTGCAGATGGGAAGGCTAGAGCGACAAAAGAGATAGTCGAAGAAGTTGACGAAGAGAAGAACTCGATCACTTTCACAGCAATTGAGGGAGATCTTTTGGAGCAATACAAGAGTTTCAAGTTTAAGATACAATGCATCCCAAAGGATGAGGGAAGTGTGGTTCATTGGACTTTAGAATATGAAAAACTTCACGATGAGATTCCAGATTCACATAGCATGCTTCAGATCTGTGTTGACGTCTCCAAAGACATTGATGCTCACCTTATGGAAGACGATGAATAACTATATGCTGCTCACCTTATGGTTTGTGTTATAAATAAGTTGGCTTATGCTATGCTCGCCAATTCTATGTATGTTTTAAATAAAGCATGTATGTGTGTAATGTGCTAGCTGCCTTGTTTTATGTTGTCATGAGTGGGAGAAGTGTTGGAAAAGTATTCTAAATAATTGTTTTTAACTTATTTTTTTAATTTAAATGGCAAGAATAATGATGGAATACAAAAGTGTAAATCTAGAAAGTCGAATATTAAGCGCAAACGGTAGGAGAAAATCGCAATGGGCGATATATTATGTCGTTGAGCTATGCTTTTGTTGGCAAGATAGATGTGTGTTATGTTTGGTCGTCGATCAACCGAAACATAATCGGAAGGGTAATTGTTGTGTCGTGGTAAACCACTGCCTTGAAAGCAAAATTCGACACGACATCGGTGTGAATCGTTTATGCCGGTTGCTCCCCAAGGTTAACACAACATCCAACGCTCACGTCCACTCGTGAGAGAAGGATTGAAATCAAAACAAAAAATAAAATGGGAGTTTAAAAAAAAACTAATTAAGAATGAATTAAGATATTAAATCAAATTAATTCAGAATTAATTCAAAAAACGTTTTAACGGAAATTAATTCAAAAAACGTTTTAACAGAAATAAATTCAAAATTAAATGAATTCATAATATTAAAAACGTTTTGTAATTGATGTAAAACGGTAATAAATTAAAAGATAAGATTTGTAAGAAGATCATCATTTTTCTGCGCATGGACTAGTCATTTCCCAACCTGTTATAATTGTTGTAAATTATTGTAAGTGTCCAATTGCTATGATAGACTTAAGCTAATTAAGGATTTTTGTATTTTCCTCTCTAAAATAGCCCAAAGTTTTTTAACTTGTTTTCTCTCTACAATTTATTTATTTATTTATTTTTTTTTTTTTTTTGTTAAATTGTCCATTACTCTTTTCAAAAGTATTTTTCTTAAAACAAAACCTATTTTCTATAACTTGCTTTTTAATAATCTTTCAATTACTTTTATTAAAAAAATATATATTTTTTAAATTATTTTAGAGGGTTGAATAATGAACTCTCGGGATAATCTTATTATCCCTTGAAAGTACATGAAAGTTCTCAAATAAATATTGTTTTTTAGATAAGCAACCCTACAAGGGATTTGAGAAGTAATTTTTTCTCAATTTTTTTAGGTTTTCTTAATGCTATGAGAAAAACTTCAATATCATTAAGACAATTAATAGTTAATAACTTTACTCATCAACGTCAATTTCGTGCTTCACTCTTGAAATTAATTAAGATATGACAAAATGACAGGCCAAAAATTAGGATACATTATGGAAAAATAAAACTTTCATCGAAGAGAAGCAAATGAAAGACTTTCACAAAAAATCTAGTAGAATCGAGAATGAAGTTTTCATTCTGTACATGCCAGATCATGAATAGGTAACTGCATCCAATCTCCAAATGACCACCTTTTTTTGAAAAAGTACCATGAGATAAGAATTTAATTTTGGCAAACGTTTTTACCGGTGTTGTAGGGTGTTAATATCTTCCCTAAAAGACCGGCCTCCAGACAAAACTTTGTTTTCTCGCAGACCATTTCTTTCTTTTTTTTTTAACTGGGTGACCAATTACACCTCAATAATGATTGGTGGCGACTCCAAACGACCTCTTCTAAAAAGACTCTTTTATATGGACGTCGGCCACTCCGCGTCGCGAAATATGCATCAATTTTTACTCCAAACTTTCAATGTCAATAAGTTGAACATTAGGCTTAAATGAGTATGTTGCCTTAAACTTTTGATTAAATGTTGCAACTTTTACTCTTTACAAGCTTTCGTTTGAATTTTTTTTTTCTAAAAATATATGATGTCGGTTCAAAAACGTCATTGTAAAATCACCATTATAAGGTATTTTTAAAGACGGTGAATGCCCGCCATAGTTACTTTCATACTTTAATAAAATAAATATTGCAACAATATTATTTCTCCCTTTGTAAACTACCCCGCACAAATTAAAATCTCAATATATTGAATTTTTACACAAAAATTAACTCAAGGTCTACGAAATAATACACGACATCTTGATTGTTGTTATAATATTAAACAAATTGTAAATACAACGAAATTTCTTCCACATAACACAAGAATAATAAATGCAAAATTAATCAAAATAAACTCAAGCTTGAAACCGGTCAAATGAAAAACTCGGAGAATATTTGAAACTAAAAGACAAAAAAGCCAACCCAAAACATTTTCAGTCCAAACTTGAGAATTATCATTAGATAAGACTCAACCTCGTAATGAACTAAACTTATCATCAACATAAGTAATATTACTCATCAAACTAGAATGAACAATTAAAGTTATCAAAACTTATATCAACGGCATAACAATATTGTTATCAAAACTTATAACAATATTTAACTAGCTTATCAAAATAAACGAGGGCATTGCAAGTTAAGCATCAAATCATGGATTTTTTTTTTAGTTTACGAATAGTTACTCAAATTTTTATTTTCAAATGGCTAAAGTTCAACTTCACATTTCAATTATTAAAGATCATGTGACAAAGCGAACATGACTCAGTTGACATATATATGTATTGACGACCATATGATATTTCTGGTTCGAATCCCCTCACCCCCAATGTACTAAAAAAAAAATATATATATATATTATTAAAGGTTATGTGAGAACCCTCGAATGTAGATTGCGGCTTTTATGAGATAGGTATATTGTCTCCAAAATTGGAGTTGTCCTATACCAAACATCATTTTGTTTCCTAGGTGAGTTAGAAGAGATTACTTAATGCAAGAGAAATTATTACGTATAGAACTATTTCACTTCCAATTGCAAAATATATGTTTTCGCCGCTGCCGGGGATCCGCTGTCGGGGATCGAATCCAGGTCACCCACGTGACAGGCGGGAATACTCACCACTATACTACAACAACCTTGTTGCCAATGCATGTGTTTTGTTGATTTTTAAATCCAGGTTTTCTTGAGCTAACAAAAACAAACAAACCGGCACAAACATGAAAGTTCAGGGAACAAAAGGATTGTTTTTAAAAAGTTTAGAAACTAAAAACAGACATCATGATAGTTTAACCTTTTATTTTTATTTTTGAAGACGTCACTAATTCTTTTTTAACTAATTTATGTAAAACACCCCTTGAACTTTGGGTCTCGTTTCAATAATATCCATGAACTTTAAAAAGTTTCAAAAATGCAACTGGACGTTCAAAAACGTTCAGAATTGCCCTCGTCGTTAGCAAACCGGACGAAAAAAACAATGTGGACCGTTAAATTTTAATGGGTACCCGTATTACGTGTACAAAATGTGGATGTCTGAGTTGAAAAGAAAAAGTTATGGAAACCCTATCAATCTTTTAAAAGAGGGATTAGAGCAAACCGTGGGTGATCTCGTCGTAGATTGGAAATGTCGATTCACTCCTTATGTCGGTATCTAACCTATCATTAACATGTAAAAATGTTGATGGAAATGTCGACATGCCGACAAAAAAAATTTAACATCATTGCTACATCATGTAAAAAAAGCCCCCTATGAACATTTAATTACAATTGCAAAAACTTTCCGTTGTTGTCGGGGATCGAGTTGAAATTGGAGTGAGTGTTTCAAACATACTCCCAGACAAGCTCAATGCATATATCATCAACTAAAATGACGTCAAGATTGATAAAGGGTTAGGAGATGAACGAGATTTCGGCTTTTATGAGATAGGTATATTGTCTCCAAAATTGGAGTTGTCCTATACCAAACATTTTAGTAAACATCATCCATCAAATGTAGCTTATCATTTTGTTTCCTAGGTGAGTTAGAAGAGATAACTTAATGCTAAGAGAAATTATTACGTATAGAACTATTTCACTTCCAATTGCAAAATATATGTTTTCGTCGCTGCCCGGGATCGAACCAGGTCACCCGCGTGACAGGCGGGAATACTCACCACTATACTACAACGACCTTGTTGCCAACGCATGTGTTTTGTTGATTTATAAATCCAGGTTTTCTTGAGCTAACAAAAACAAACAAACCGGCACAAACATGAAAGTTCAGGGAACAAAATGATTGTTTTTAAAAAGTTTAGAAAATAAAAATAGACATCATGATAGTTTAACCTTTTATTTTTATTTTTGAAGACGTCACTAATTCTTTTTTAACTAATTTATGTAAAACACCCCTTGAACTTTGGGTCTCGTTTCAATAATATCCATGAACTTTAAAAAGTTTCAAAAATGCAACTGGACGTTCAAAAACGTTCAGAATTGCCCTCGTCGTTAGCAAACCGGACGAAAAAACAATGTGGACCGTTAAATTTTAATGGGTACCCGTATTACGTGTACAAAATGTGGATGTCTGAGTTGAAAAGAAAAAGTTATGGAAACCCTATCAATCTTTTAAAAGAGAGATTAGAGCAAACCGTGGGTGATCTCGTCGTAGATTGGAAATGTCGATTCACTCCTTATGTCGGTATCTAACCTATCATTAACATGTAAAAATGTTGATGGAAATGTCGACATGCCGACAAAAAAAATTTAACATCATTGCTACATCATGTAAAAAAAGCCCCCTATGAACATTTAATTACAATTGCAAAAACTTTCCGTTGTTGTCGGGGATCGAGTTGAAATTGGAGTGAGTGTTTCAAACATACTCCCACACAAGCTCAATGCATATATCATCAACTAAAATGACGTCAAGATTGATAAAGGGTTAGGAGATGAACGAGATTGCGGCTTTTATGAGATAGGTATTTTGTCTCCAAAATTGGAGTTGTCCTATACCAAACATTTTAGTAAACATCATCCATCAAATGTAGCTTATCATTTTGTTTCCTCGGTGAGTTAGAAGAGATTACTTAATGCAAGAGAAATTATTACGTATAGAACTATTTCACTTCCAATTGCAAAATATATGTTTTCGGCGCTGCCGGGGATCGGACCCGGGTCACCCGCGTAACAGGCGGGAATACTCACCACTATACTACAACGACCTTGTTGCCAACGCATGTGTTTTGTTGATTTATAAATCCAGGTTTTCTTGAGATAACAAAAACAAACAAACCGGCACAAACATGAAAGTTCAGGGAATAAAATGATTGTTTTTAAAAAGTTTAGAAACTAAAAATAGACATCATGATAGTTTAACCTTTTATTTTTATTTTTGAAGACGCCACTAATTCTTTTTTAACTAATTTATGTAAAACACCCCTTTGAACTTTGGGTCTCGTTTCAATAATACCCATGAACTTTAAAAAGTTTCAAAAATGCAACTCGACGTTCAAAAACTTTCAGAATTACCCTCGTCGTTAGCAAACCGAACGAAAAAACAATGTGGACCGTTAAATTTTAATGGGTACCCGTATTACGTGTACAAAATGTGGATGTCTGAGTTGAAAAGAAAAAGTTATGGAAACCCTATCAATCTTTTAAAAGAGGGATTAGAGCAAACCGTGGGTGATCTCGTCGTAGATTGGAAATGTCGATTCACTCCTTATGTCGGTATCTAACCTATAATTAACATGTAAAAATGTTGATGGAAATGTCGACATGCCGACAAAAAAAATTTAACATCATTGCTACATCATGTAAAAAAAGGCCCCTATCAACATTTAATTACAATTGCAAAAACTTTTCGTTGTTGTCGGGGATCGAGTTGAAATTGGAGTGAGTGCTTCAACCATAAAATTGGAGTGAGTGTTTCAAACATACTCCCACACAAGCTCAATGCATATATCATCAACTAAAATGACGTCAAGATTGATAAAGGGTTAGGAGATGAACGAGATTTCAGCTTTTATGAGATAGGTATATTGTCTCCAAAATTGGAGTTGTCCTATACCAAACATTTTAGTAAACATCATCCATCAAATGTAGCTTATCATTTTGTTTCCTAGGTGAGTTAGAAGAGATTACTTAATGCAAGAGAAATTATTACGTATAGAACTATTTCACTTCCAATTGCAAAATATATGTTTGCTGCCGGGGATCGAACCCAGGTCACGGGCGTGACAGGCGGGAATACTCACCACTATACTACAACAACCTTGTTGCCAACGCATGTGTTTTGTTGATTTATAAATCACGGTTTTCTTGAGCTAACAAAAACAAACCGGCACAAACATGAAAGTTCAGGTAACAAAATGATTGTTTTTAAAAAGTTTAGAAACTAAAAATAGACATCATGATAGTTTAACCTTTTATTTTTATTTTTGAAGACGTCACTAATTCTTTTTTAACTAATTTATGTAAAACACCCCTTGAACTTTGGGTCTCGTTTCAATAATATCCATGAACTTTAAAAAGTTTCAAAAATGCAACTGGACGTTCAAAAACGTTCAGAATTGCCCTCGTCGTTAGCAAACCGGACGAAAAAACAATGTGGACCGTTAAATTTTAATGGGTACCCGTATTACGTGTACAAAATGTGGATGTCTGAGTTGAAAAGAAAAAGTTATGGAAACCCTATCAATCTTTTAAAAGAGGGATTAGAGCAAACCGTGGGTGATCTCGTCGTAGATTGGAAATGTCGATTCACTCCTTATGTCGGTATCTAACCTATCATTAACATGTAAAAATGTTGATGGAAATGTCGTTATGCCGACAAAAAAAAATTTAACATCATTGCTACATCATGTAAAAAAAGCCCCCTATGAACATTTAATTACAATTGCAAAAACTTTCCGTTGTTGTCGGGGATCGAGTTGAAATTGGAGTGAGTGTTTCAAACATACTCCCACACAAGCTCAATGCATATATAATCAACTAAAATGACGTCAAGATTGATAAAGGGTTAGGAGATGAACGAGATTGCGGCTTTTATGAGATAGGTATTTTGTCTCCAAAATTGGAGTTGTCCTATACCAAACATTTTAGTAAACATCATCCATCAAATGTAGCTTATCATTTTGTTTCCTAGGTGAGTTAGAAGAGATTACTTAATGCAAGAGAAATAAATGTAGCTTATCATTTTGTTTCCTAGGTGAGTTAGAAGAGATTACTTAATGCAAGAGAAATTATTACGTATAGAACTATTTCACTTCCAATTGCAAAATATATGTTTTCGCCGCTGCCGGGGATCGAACCCAGGTCACCCGCGTGACAGGCGGGAATACTCACCACTATACTACAACGACCTTGTTGCCAACGCATGTGTTTTGTTGATTTATAAATCCAGGTTTTCTTGAGCTAACAAAAACAAACAAACCGGCACAAACATGAAAGTTCAGGGAACAAAATGAATTGTTTTTAAAAAGTTTAGAAACTAAAAATAGACATCATGATAGTTTAACCTTTAATTTTTATTTTTGAAGACGTCACTAATTCTTTTTTAACTAATTTATGTAAAACACCCCTTGAACTTTGGGTCTCGTTTCAATAATATCCATGAACTTTAAAAAGTTTCAAAAACGTTCAGAATTGCCCTCGTCGTTAGCAAACCGGACGAAAAAACAATGTGGACCGTTAAATTTTAATGGGTACTCGTATTACGTGTACAAAATGTGGATGTCTGAGTTGAAAAGAAAAAGTTATGGAAACCCTATCAATCTTTTAAAAGAGGGATTAGAGCAAACCGTGGGTGATCTCGTCGTAGATTGGAAATGTCCATTCACTCCTTATGTCGGTATCTAACCTATCATTAACATGTAAAAATGTTGATGGAAATGTCGTTATGCCGACAAAAAAAATTTAACATCATGGCTACATCATGTAAAAAAAGCCCCCTATGAACATTTAATTACAATTGCAAAAACTTTCCGTTGTTGTCGGGGATCGAGTTGAAATTGGAGTGAGTGTTTCAAACATACTCCCACACAAGCTCAATGCATATATAATCAACTAAAATGACGTCAAGATTGATAAAGGGTTAGGAGATGAACGAGATTGCGGCTTTTATGAGATAGGTATATTGTCTCCAAAATTGGAGTTGTCCTATACCAAACCTTTTAGTAAACATCATCCACCAAATGTAGTTTATCATTTTGTTTCCTAGGTGAGTTAGAAGAGATTACTTAATGCAAGAGAAATTATTACGTATAGAACTATTTCACTTCCAATTGCAAAATATATGTTTTCGCCGCTGCCGGGGATCGAACCCGGGTCACCCGCGTGACAGGCGGGAATACTCACCACTATACTACAATGACCTTGTTGCCAACGCATGTGTTTTGTTGATTTATAAATCCCGGTTTTCTTGAGCTAACAAAAACAAACAAACCGGCACAAACATGAAAGTTCAGGGAACAAAATGAATTGTTTTTAAAAAGTTTAGAAACTAAAAATAGACATCATGATAGTTTAACCTTTTATTTTTATTTTTGAAGACGTCACTAATTCTTTTTTAACTACATTATGTAAAACACCCCTTGAACTTTGGGTCTCGTTTCAATAATATCCATGAACTTTAAAAAGTTTCAAAAATGCAACTGGACGTTCAAAAACGTTCAGAATTGCCCTCGTCGTTAGCAAAATTGCCCTCGTCGTTAGCAAACCGGAAGAAAAAACAATGTGGACCGTTAAATTTTAATGGGTACCCGTATTACGTGTACAAAATGTGGATGTCTGAGTTGAAAAGAAAAAGTTATGGAAACCCTATCAATCTTTTAAAAGAGGGATTAGAGCAAACCGTGGGTGATCTCGTCGTAGATTGGAAATGTCGATTCACTCCTTATGTCGGTATCTAACCTATCATTAACATGTAAAAATGTTGATGGAAATGTCGACATGCCGACAAAAAAAATTTAACATCATTGCTACATCATGTAAAAAAAGCCCCCTATGAACATTTAATTACAATTGCAAAAACTTTCCGTTGTTGTCGGGGATCGAGTTGAAATTGGAGTGAGTGTTTCAAACATACTCCCACACAAGCTCAATGCATATATCATCAACTAAAATGACGTCAAGATTGATAAAGGGTTAGGAGATGAACGAGATTGCGGCTTTTATGAGATAGGTATATTGTCTCCAAAATTGGAGTTGTCCTATACCAAACGTAGCTTATCATTTTGTTTCCTAGGTGAGTTAGAAGAGATTACTTAATGCAAGAGAAATTATTACGTATAGAACTATTTCACTTCCAATTGCAAAATATATGTTTTCGCCGCTGCCGGGGATCGAACCCGGGTCACCCGCGTGACAGGCGGGAATACTCACCACTATACTACAACGACCTTGTTGCCAACGCATGTGTTTTGTTGATTTATAAATCCAGGTTTTCTTGAGCTAACAAAAACAAACAAACCGGCACAAACATGAAAGTTCAGGGAACAAAATGAATTGTTTTTAAAAAGTTTAGAAACTAAAAATAGACATCATGATAGTTTAACCTTTTATTTTTATTTTTGAAGACGTCACTAATTCTTTTTTAACTAATTTATGTAAAACACCCCTTGAACTTTGGGTCTCGTTTCAATAATATCCATGAACTTTAAAAAGTTTCAAAAATGCAACTGGACGTTCAAAAACGTTCAGAATTGCCCTCGTCGTTAGCAAACCGGACGAAAAAACAATGTGGACCGTTAAATTTTAATGGGTACCCGTATTACGCGTACAAAATGTGGATGTCTGAGTTGAAAAGAAAAAGTTATGGAAACCCTATCAATCTTTTAAAAGAGGGATTAGAGCAAACCGTGGGTGATCTCGTCGTAGATTGGAAATGTCGATTCACTCCTTATGTCGGTATCTAACCTATCATTAACATGTAAAAATGTTGATGGAAATGTCGACATGCCGACAAAAAAAATTTAACATCATTGCTACATCATGTAAAAAAAGCCCCCTATGAACATTTAATTACAATTGCAAAAACTTTCCGTTGTTGTCGGGGATCGAGTTGAAATTGGAGTGAGTGTTTCAAACATACTCCCACACAAGCTCAATGCATATATAATCAACTAAAATGACGTCAAGATTGATAAAGGGTTAGGAGATGAACGAGATTGCGGCTTTTATGAGATAGGTATTTTGTCTCCAAAATTGGAGTTGTCCTATACCAAACATTTTAGTAAACATCATCCATCAAATGTAGCTTATCATTTTGTTTCCTAGGTGAGTTAGAAGAGATTACTTAATGCAAGAGAAATAAATGTAGCTTATCATTTTGTTTCCTAGGTGAGTTAGAAGAGATTACTTAATGCAAGAGAAATTATTACGTATAGAACTATTTCACTTCCAATTGCAAAATATATGTTTTCGCCGCTGCCGGGGATCGAACCCAGGTCACCCGCGTGACAGGCGGGAATACTCACCACTATACTACAACGACCTTGTTGCCAACGCATGTGTTTTGTTGATTTATAAATCCAGGTTTTCTTGAGCTAACAAAAACAAACAAACCGGCACAAACATGAAAGTTCAGGGAACAAAATGAATTGTTTTTAAAAAGTTTAGAAACTAAAAATAGACATCATGATAGTTTAACCTTTAATTTTTATTTTTGAAGACGTCACTAATTCTTTTTTAACTAATTTATGTAAAACACCCCTTGAACTTTGGGTCTCGTTTCAATAATATCCATGAACTTTAAAAAGTTTCAAAAACGTTCAGAATTGCCCTCGTCGTTAGCAAACCGGACGAAAAAACAATGTGGACCGTTAAATTTTAATGGGTACTCGTATTACGTGTACAAAATGTGGATGTCTGAGTTGAAAAGAAAAAGTTATGGAAACCCTATCAATCTTTTAAAAGAGGGATTAGAGCAAACCGTGGGTGATCTCGTCGTAGATTGGAAATGTCCATTCACTCCTTATGTCGGTATCTAACCTATCATTAACATGTAAAAATGTTGATGGAAATGTCGTTATGCCGACAAAAAAAATTTAACATCATGGCTACATCATGTAAAAAAAGCCCCCTATGAACATTTAATTACAATTGCAAAAACTTTCCGTTGTTGTCGGGGATCGAGTTGAAATTGGAGTGAGTGTTTCAAACATACTCCCACACAAGCTCAATGCATATATAATCAACTAAAATGACGTCAAGATTGATAAAGGGTTAGGAGATGAACGAGATTGCGGCTTTTATGAGATAGGTATATTGTCTCCAAAATTGGAGTTGTCCTATACCAAACCTTTTAGTAAACATCATCCACCAAATGTAGTTTATCATTTTGTTTCCTAGGTGAGTTAGAAGAGATTACTTAATGCAAGAGAAATTATTACGTATAGAACTATTTCACTTCCAATTGCAAAATATATGTTTTCGCCGCTGCCGGGGATCGAACCCGGGTCACCCGCGTGACAGGCGGGAATACTCACCACTATACTACAATGACCTTGTTGCCAACGCATGTGTTTTGTTGATTTATAAATCCCGGTTTTCTTGAGCTAACAAAAACAAACAAACCGGCACAAACATGAAAGTTCAGGGAACAAAATGAATTGTTTTTAAAAAGTTTAGAAACTAAAAATAGACATCATGATAGTTTAACCTTTTATTTTTATTTTTGAAGACGTCACTAATTCTTTTTTAACTAATTTATGTAAAACACCCCTTGAACTTTGGGTCTCGTTTCAATAATATCCATGAACTTTAAAAAGTTTCAAAAATGCAACTGGACGTTCAAAAACGTTCAGAATTGCCCTCGTCGTTAGCAAAATTGCCCTCGTCGTTAGCAAACCGGAAGAAAAAACAATGTGGACCGTTAAATTTTAATGGGTACCCGTATTACGTGTACAAAATGTGGATGTCTGAGTTGAAAAGAAAAAGTTATGGAAACCCTATCAATCTTTTAAAAGAGGGATTAGAGCAAACCGTGGGTGATCTCGTCGTAGATTGGAAATGTCGATTCACTCCTTATGTCGGTATCTAACCTATCATTAACATGTAAAAATGTTGATGGAAATGTCGACATGCCGACAAAAAAAATTTAACATCATTGCTACATCATGTAAAAAAAGCCCCCTATGAACATTTAATTACAATTGCAAAAACTTTCCGTTGTTGTCGGGGATCGAGTTGAAATTGGAGTGAGTGTTTCAAACATACTCCCACACAAGCTCAATGCATATATCATCAACTAAAATGACGTCAAGATTGATAAAGGGTTAGGAGATGAACGAGATTGCGGCTTTTATGAGATAGGTATATTGTCTCCAAAATTGGAGTTGTCCTATACCAAACGTAGCTTATCATTTTGTTTCCTAGGTGAGTTAGAAGAGATTACTTAATGCAAGAGAAATTATTACGTATAGAACTATTTCACTTCCAATTGCAAAATATATGTTTTCGCCGCTGCCGGGGATCGAACCCGGGTCACCCGCGTGACAGGCGGGAATACTCACCACTATACTACAACGACCTTGTTGCCAACGCATGTGTTTTGTTGATTTATAAATCCAGGTTTTCTTGAGCTAACAAAAACAAACAAACCGGCACAAACATGAAAGTTCAGGGAACAAAATGAATTGTTTTTAAAAAGTTTAGAAACTAAAAATAGACATCATGATAGTTTAACCTTTTATTTTTATTTTTGAAGACGTCACTAATTCTTTTTTAACTAATTTATGTAAAACACCCCTTGAACTTTGGGTCTCGTTTCAATAATATCCATGAACTTTAAAAAGTTTCAAAAATGCAACTGGACGTTCAAAAACGTTCAGAATTGCCCTCGTCGTTAGCAAACCGGACGAAAAAACAATGTGGACCGTTAAATTTTAATGGGTACCCGTATTACGCGTACAAAATGTGGATGTCTGAGTTGAAAAGAAAAAGTTATGGAAACCCTATCAATCTTTTAAAAGAGGGATTAGAGCAAACCGTGGGTGATCTCGTCGTAGATTGGAAATGTCGATTCACTCCTTATGTCGGTATCTAACCTATCATTAACATGTAAAAATGTTGATGGAAATGTCGACATGCCGACAAAAAAAATTTAACATCATTGCTACATCATGTAAAAAAAGCCCCCTATGAACATTTAATTACAATTGCAAAAACTTTCCGTTGTTGTCGGGGATCGAGTTGAAATTGGAGTGAGTGTTTCAAACATACTCCCAGACAAGCTCAATGCATATATCATCAACTAAAATGACGTCAAGATTGATAAAGGGTTAGGAGATGAACGAGATTTCGGCTTTTATGAGATAGGTATATTGTCTCCAAAATTGGAGTTGTCCTATACCAAACATTTTAGTAAACATCATCCATCAAATGTAGCTTATCATTTTGTTTCCTAGGTGAGTTAGAAGAGATAACTTAATGCTAAGAGAAATTATTACGTATAGAACTATTTCACTTCCAATTGCAAAATATATGTTTGCTGCCGGGGATCGAACCCAGGTCACGGGCGTGACAGGCGGGAATACTCACCACTATACTACAACAACCTTGTTGCCAACGCATGTGTTTTGTTGATTTATAAATCACGGTTTTCTTGAGCTAACAAAAACAAACCGGCACAAACATGAAAGTTCAGGTAACAAAATGATTGTTTTTAAAAAGTTTAGAAACTAAAAATAGACATCATGATAGTTTAACCTTTTATTTTTATTTTTGAAGACGTCACTAATTCTTTTTTAACTAATTTATGTAAAACACCCCTTGAACTTTGGGTCTCGTTTCAATAATATCCATGAACTTTAAAAAGTTTCAAAAATGCAACTGGACGTTCAAAAACGTTCAGAATTGCCCTCGTCGTTAGCAAACCGGACGAAAAAACAATGTGGACCGTTAAATTTTAATGGGTACCCGTATTACGTGTACAAAATGTGGATGTCTGAGTTGAAAAGAAAAAGTTATGGAAACCCTATCAATCTTTTAAAAGAGGGATTAGAGCAAACCGTGGGTGATCTCGTCGTAGATTGGAAATGTCGATTCACTCCTTATGTCGGTATCTAACCTATCATTAACATGTAAAAATGTTGATGGAAATGTCGACATGCCGACAAAAAAAATTTAACATCATGGCTACATCATGTAAAAAAAGCCCCCTATGAACATTTAATTACAATTGCAAAAACTTTCCGTTGTTGTCGGGGATCGAGTTGAAATTGGAGTGAGTGTTTCAAACATACTCCCACACAAGCTCAATGCATATATAATCAACTAAAATGACGTCAAGATTGATAAAGGGTTAGGAGATGAACGAGATTGCGGCTTTTATGAGATAGGTATATTGTCTCCAAAATTGGAGTTGTCCTATACCAAACCTTTTAGTAAACATCATCCACCAAATGTAGTTTATCATTTTGTTTCCTAGGTGAGTTAGAAGAGATTACTTAATGCAAGAGAAATTATTACGTATAGAACTATTTCACTTCCAATTGCAAAATATATGTTTTCGCCGCTGCCGGGGATCGAACCCGGGTCACCCGCGTGACAGGCGGGAATACTCACCACTATACTACAATGACCTTGTTGCCAACGCATGTGTTTTGTTGATTTATAAATCCCGGTTTTCTTGAGCTAACAAAAACAAACAAACCGGCACAAACATGAAAGTTCAGGGAACAAAATGAATTGTTTTTAAAAAGTTTAGAAACTAAAAATAGACATCATGATAGTTTAACCTTTTATTTTTATTTTTGAAGACGTCACTAATTCTTTTTTAACTAATTTATGTAAAACACCCCTTGAACTTTGGGTCTCGTTTCAATAATATCCATGAACTTTAAAAAGTTTCAAAAATGCAACTGGACGTTCAAAAACGTTCAGAATTGCCCTCGTCGTTAGCAAAATTGCCCTCGTCGTTAGCAAACCGGAAGAAAAAACAATGTGGACCGTTAAATTTTAATGGGTACCCGTATTACGTGTACAAAATGTGGATGTCTGAGTTGAAAAGAAAAAGTTATGGAAACCCTATCAATCTTTTAAAAGAGGGATTAGAGCAAACCGTGGGTGATCTCGTCGTAGATTGGAAATGTCGATTCACTCCTTATGTCGGTATCTAACCTATCATTAACATGTAAAAATGTTGATGGAAATGTCGACATGCCGACAAAAAAAATTTAACATCATTGCTACATCATGTAAAAAAAGCCCCCTATGAACATTTAATTACAATTGCAAAATCTTTCCGTTGTTGTCGGGGATCGAGTTGAAATTGGAGTGAGTGTTTCAAACATACTCCCACACAAGCTCAATGCATATATCATCAACTAAAATGACGTCAAGATTGATAAAGGGTTAGGAGATGAACGAGATTGCGGCTTTTATGAGATAGGTATATTGTCTCCAAAATTGGAGTTGTCCTATACCAAACGTAGCTTATCATTTTGTTTCCTAGGTGAGTTAGAAGAGATTACTTAATGCAAGAGAAATTATTACGTATAGAACTATTTCACTTCCAATTGCAAAATATATGTTTTCGCCGCTGCCGGGGATCGAACCCGGGTCACCCGCGTGACAGGCGGGAATACTCACCACTATACTACAACGACCTTGTTGCCAACGCATGTGTTTTGTTGATTTATAAATCCAGGTTTTCTTGAGCTAACAAAAACAAACAAACCGGCACAAACATGAAAGTTCAGGGAACAAAATGAATTGTTTTTAAAAAGTTTAGAAACTAAAAATAGACATCATGATAGTTTAACCTTTTATTTTTATTTTTGAAGACGTCACTAATTCTTTTTTAACTAATTTATGTAAAACACCCCTTGAACTTTGGGTCTCGTTTCAATAATATCCATGAACTTTAAAAAGTTTCAAAAATGCAACTGGACGTTCAAAAACGTTCAGAATTGCCCTCGTCGTTAGCAAACCGGACGAAAAAACAATGTGGACCGTTAAATTTTAATGGGTACCCGTATTACGCGTACAAAATGTGGATGTCTGAGTTGAAAAGAAAAAGTTATGGAAACCCTATCAATCTTTTAAAAGAGGGATTAGAGCAAACCGTGGGTGATCTCGTCGTAGATTGGAAATGTCGATTCACTCCTTATGTCGGTATCTAACCTATCATTAACATGTAAAAATGTTGATGGAAATGTCGACATGCCGACAAAAAAAATTTAACATCATTGCTACATCATGTAAAAAAAGCCCCCTATGAACATTTAATTACAATTGCAAAAACTTTCCGTTGTTGTCGGGGATCGAGTTGAAATTGGAGTGAGTGTTTCAAACATACTCCCAGACAAGCTCAATGCATATATCATCAACTAAAATGACGTCAAGATTGATAAAGGGTTAGGAGATGAACGAGATTTCGGCTTTTATGAGATAGGTATATTGTCTCCAAAATTGGAGTTGTCCTATACCAAACATTTTAGTAAACATCATCCATCAAATGTAGCTTATCATTTTGTTTCCTAGGTGAGTTAGAAGAGATAACTTAATGCTAAGAGAAATTATTACGTATAGAACTATTTCACTTCCAATTGCAAAATATATGTTTGCTGCCGGGGATCGAACCCAGGTCACGGGCGTGACAGGCGGGAATACTCACCACTATACTACAACAACCTTGTTGCCAACGCATGTGTTTTGTTGATTTATAAATCACGGTTTTCTTGAGCTAACAAAAACAAACCGGCACAAACATGAAAGTTCAGGTAACAAAATGATTGTTTTTAAAAAGTTTAGAAACTAAAAATAGACATCATGATAGTTTAACCTTTTATTTTTATTTTTGAAGACGTCACTAATTCTTTTTTAACTAATTTATGTAAAACACCCCTTGAACTTTGGGTCTCGTTTCAATAATATCCATGAACTTTAAAAAGTTTCAAAAATGCAACTGGACGTTCAAAAACGTTCAGAATTGCCCTCGTCGTTAGCAAACCGGACGAAAAAACAATGTGGACCGTTAAATTTTAATGGGTACCCGTATTACGTGTACAAAATGTGGATGTCTGAGTTGAAAAGAAAAAGTTATGGAAACCCTATCAATCTTTTAAAAGAGGGATTAGAGCAAACCGTGGGTGATCTCGTCGTAGATTGGAAATGTCGATTCACTCCTTATGTCGGTATCTAACCTATCATTAACATGTAAAAATGTTGATGGAAATGTCGTTATGCCGACAAAAAAAAATTTAACATCATTGCTACATCATGTAAAAAAAGCCCCCTATGAACATTTAATTACAATTGCAAAAACTTTCCGTTGTTGTCGGGGATCGAGTTGAAATTGGAGTGAGTGTTTCAAACATACTCCCACACAAGCTCAATGCATATATAATCAACTAAAATGACGTCAAGATTGATAAAGGGTTAGGAGATGAACGAGATTGCGGCTTTTATGAGATAGGTATTTTGTCTCCAAAATTGGAGTTGTCCTATACCAAACATTTTAGTAAACATCATCCATCAAATGTAGCTTATCATTTTGTTTCCTAGGTGAGTTAGAAGAGATTACTTAATGCAAGAGAAATAAATGTAGCTTATCATTTTGTTTCCTAGGTGAGTTAGAAGAGATTACTTAATGCAAGAGAAATTATTACGTATAGAACTATTTCACTTCCAATTGCAAAATATATGTTTTCGCCGCTGCCGGGGATCGAACCCAGGTCACCCGCGTGACAGGCGGGAATACTCACCACTATACTACAACGACCTTGTTGCCAACGCATGTGTTTTGTTGATTTATAAATCCAGGTTTTCTTGAGCTAACAAAAACAAACAAACCGGCACAAACATGAAAGTTCAGGGAACAAAATGAATTGTTTTTAAAAAGTTTAGAAACTAAAAATAGACATCATGATAGTTTAACCTTTAATTTTTATTTTTGAAGACGTCACTAATTCTTTTTTAACTAATTTATGTAAAACACCCCTTGAACTTTGGGTCTCGTTTCAATAATATCCATGAACTTTAAAAAGTTTCAAAAACGTTCAGAATTGCCCTCGTCGTTAGCAAACCGGACGAAAAAACAATGTGGACCGTTAAATTTTAATGGGTACTCGTATTACGTGTACAAAATGTGGATGTCTGAGTTGAAAAGAAAAAGTTATGGAAACCCTATCAATCTTTTAAAAGAGGGATTAGAGCAAACCGTGGGTGATCTCGTCGTAGATTGGAAATGTCCATTCACTCCTTATGTCGGTATCTAACCTATCATTAACATGTAAAAATGTTGATGGAAATGTCGTTATGCCGACAAAAAAAATTTAACATCATGGCTACATCATGTAAAAAAAGCCCCCTATGAACATTTAATTACAATTGCAAAAACTTTCCGTTGTTGTCGGGGATCGAGTTGAAATTGGAGTGAGTGTTTCAAACATACTCCCACACAAGCTCAATGCATATATAATCAACTAAAATGACGTCAAGATTGATAAAGGGTTAGGAGATGAACGAGATTGCGGCTTTTATGAGATAGGTATATTGTCTCCAAAATTGGAGTTGTCCTATACCAAACCTTTTAGTAAACATCATCCACCAAATGTAGTTTATCATTTTGTTTCCTAGGTGAGTTAGAAGAGATTACTTAATGCAAGAGAAATTATTACGTATAGAACTATTTCACTTCCAATTGCAAAATATATGTTTTCTACCGGGGATCAAACCCGGGTCACCCGCGTGACAGGCGGGAATACTCACCACTATACTACAACGACCTTGTTGCCAACGCATGTGTTTTGTTGATTTATAAATACAGGTTTTCTTGAGCTAACAAAAACAAACAAACCGGCACAAACATGAAAGTTCAGGGAACAAAATGAATTGTTTTTAAAAAGTTTAGAAACTAAAAATAGACATCATGATAGTTTAACCTTTTATTTTTATTTTTATTTTTGAAGACGTCACTAATTCTTTTTTAACTAATTTATGTAAAACACCCCTTGAACTTTGGGTCTCGTTTCAATAATATCCATGAACTTTAAAAAGTTTCAAAAATGCAACTGGACGTTCAAAAACGTTCAGAATTGCCCTGGTCGTTAGCAAACCGGAAGAAAAAACAATGTGGACCGTTAAATTTTAATGGGTACCCGTATTACGTGTACAAAATGTGGATGTCTGAGTTGAAAAGAAAAAGTTATGGAAACCCCATCAATCTTTTAAAAGAGGGATTAGAGCAAACCGTGGGTGATCTCGTCGTAGATTGGAAATGTCGATTCACTCCTTATGTCGGTATCTAACCTATCATTAACATGTAAAAATGTTGATGGAAATGTCGACATGCCGACAAAAAAAATTTAACATCATTGCTACATCATGTAAAAAAAGCCCCCTATGAACATTTAATTACAATTGCAAAAACTTTCCGTTGTTGTCGGGGATCGAGTTGAAATTGGAGTGAGTGTTTCAAACATACTCCCACACAAGCTCAATGCATATATCATCAACTAAAATGACGTCAAGATTGATAAAGGGTTAGGAGATGAACGAGATTGCGGCTTTTATGAGATAGGTATATTGTCTCCAAAATTGGAGTTGTCCTATACCAAACATTTTAGTAAACATCATCCATCAAATGTAGCTTATCATTTTGTTTCCTAGGTGAGTTAGAAGAGATTACTTAATGCAAGAGAAATTATTACGTATAGAACTATTTCACTTCCAATTGCAAAATATATGTTTTCGCCGCTGCCGGGGATCGAACCCGGGTCACCCGCGTGACAGGCGGGAATACTCACCACTATACTACAATGACCTTGTTGCCAACGCATGTGTTTTGTTGATTTATAAATCCCGGTTTTCTTGAGCTAACAAAAACAAACAAACCGGCACAAACATGAAAGTTCAGGGAACAAAATGAATTGTTTTTAAAAAGTTTAGAAACTAAAAATAGACATCATGATAGTTTAACCTTTTATTTTTATTTTTGAAGACGTCACTAATTCTTTTTTAACTAATTTATGTAAAACACCCCTTGAACTTTGGGTCTCGTTTCAATAATATCCATGAACTTTAAAAAGTTTCAAAAATGCAACTGGACGTTCAAAAACGTTCAGAATTGCCCTCGTCGTTAGCAAAATTGCCCTCGTCGTTAGCAAACCGGAAGAAAAAACAATGTGGACCGTTAAATTTTAATGGGTACCCGTATTACGTGTACAAAATGTGGATGTCTGAGTTGAAAAGAAAAAGTTATGGAAACCCTATCAATCTTTTAAAAGAGGGATTAGAGCAAACCGTGGGTGATCTCGTCGTAGATTGGAAATGTCGATTCACTCCTTATGTCGGTATCTAACCTATCATTAACATGTAAAAATGTTGATGGAAATGTCGACATGCCGACAAAAAAAATTTAACATCATTGCTACATCATGTAAAAAAAGCCCCCTATGAACATTTAATTACAATTGCAAAAACTTTCCGTTGTTGTCGGGGATCGAGTTGAAATTGGAGTGAGTGTTTCAAACATACTCCCACACAAGCTCAATGCATATATCATCAACTAAAATGACGTCAAGATTGATAAAGGGTTAGGAGATGAACGAGATTGCGGCTTTTATGAGATAGGTATATTGTCTCCAAAATTGGAGTTGTCCTATACCAAACGTAGCTTATCATTTTGTTTCCTAGGTGAGTTAGAAGAGATTACTTAATGCAAGAGAAATTATTACGTATAGAACTATTTCACTTCCAATTGCAAAATATATGTTTTCGCCGCTGCCGGGGATCGAACCCGGGTCACCCGCGTGACAGGCGGGAATACTCACCACTATACTACAACGACCTTGTTGCCAACGCATGTGTTTTGTTGATTTATAAATCCAGGTTTTCTTGAGCTAACAAAAACAAACAAACCGGCACAAACATGAAAGTTCAGGGAACAAAATGAATTGTTTTTAAAAAGTTTAGAAACTAAAAATAGACATCATGATAGTTTAACCTTTTATTTTTATTTTTGAAGACGTCACTAATTCTTTTTTAACTAATTTATGTAAAACACCCCTTGAACTTTGGGTCTCGTTTCAATAATATCCATGAACTTTAAAAAGTTTCAAAAATGCAACTGGACGTTCAAAAACGTTCAGAATTGCCCTCGTCGTTAGCAAACCGGACGAAAAAACAATGTGGACCGTTAAATTTTAATGGGTACCCGTATTACGCGTACAAAATGTGGATGTCTGAGTTGAAAAGAAAAAGTTATGGAAACCCTATCAATCTTTTAAAAGAGGGATTAGAGCAAACCGTGGGTGATCTCGTCGTAGATTGGAAATGTCGATTCACTCCTTATGTCGGTATCTAACCTATCATTAACATGTAAAAATGTTGATGGAAATGTCGACATGCCGACAAAAAAAATTTAACATCATTGCTACATCATGTAAAAAAAGCCCCCTATGAACATTTAATTACAATTGCAAAAACTTTCCGTTGTTGTCGGGGATCGAGTTGAAATTGGAGTGAGTGTTTCAAACATACTCCCACACAAGCTCAATGCATATATCATAAACTAAAATGACGTCAAGATTGATAAAGGGTTAGGAGATGAACGAGATTGCGGCTTTTATGAGATAGGTATATTGTCTCCAAAATTGGAGTTGTCCTATACCAAACGTAGCTTATCATTTTGTTTCCTAGGTGAGTTAGAAGAGATTACTTAATGCAAGAGAAATTATTACGTATAGAACTATTTCACTTCCAATTGCAAAATATATGTTTTCGCCGCTGCCGGGGATCGAACCCGGGTCACCCGCGTGACAGGCGGGAATACTCACCACTATACTACAACGACCTTGTTGCCAACGCATGTGTTTTGTTGATTTATAAATCCAGGTTTTCTTGAGCTAACAAAAACAAACAAACCGGCACAAACATGAAAGTTCAGGGAACAAAATGAATTGTTTTTAAAAAGTTTAGAAACTAAAAATAGACATCATGATAGTTTAACCTTTTATTTTTATTTTTGAAGATGTCACTAATTCTTTTTTAACTAATTTATGTAAAACACCCCTTGAACTTTGGGTCTCGTTTCAATAATATCCATGAACTTTAAAAAGTTTCAAAAATGCAACTAGACGTTCAAAAACGTTCAGAATTGCCCTCGTCGTTAGCAAACCGGACGAAAAAACAATGTGGACCGTTAAATTTTAATGGGTACCCGTATTACGCGTACAAAATGTGGATGTCTGAGTTGAAAAGAAAAAGTTATGGAAACCCTATCAATCTTTTAAAAGAGGGATTAGAGCAAACCGTGGGTGATCTCGTCGTAGATTGGAAATGTCGATTCACTCCTTATGTCGGTATCTAACCTATCATTAACATGTAAAAATGTTGATGGAAATGTCGACATGCCGACAAAAAAAATTTAACATCATTGCTACATCATGTAAAAAAAGCCCCCTATGAACATTTAATTACAATTGCAAAAACTTTCCGTTGTTGTCGGGGATCGAGTTGAAATTGGAGTGAGTGTTTCAAACATACTCCCACACAAGCTCAATGCATATATCATCAACTAAAATGACGTCAAGATTGATAAAGGGTTAGGAGATGAACGAGATTGCGGCTTTTATGAGATAGGTATATTGTCTCCAAAATTGGAGTTGTCCTATACCAAACGTAGCTTATCATTTTGTTTCCTAGGTGAGTTAGAAGAGATTACTTAATGCAAGAGAAATTATTACGTATAGAACTATTTCACTTCCAATTGCAAAATATATGTTTTCGCCGCTGCCGGGGATCGAACCCGGGTCACCCGCGTGACAGGCGGGAATACTCACCACTATACTACAACGACCTTGTTGCCAACGCATGTGTTTTGTTGATTTATAAATCAAGGTTTTCTTGAGCTAACAAAAACAAACAAACCGGCACAAACATGAAAGTTCAGGGAACAAAATGAATTGTTTTTAAAAAGTTTAGAAACTAAAAATAGACATCATGATAGTTTAACCTTTTATTTTTATTTTTGAAGACGTCACTAATTCTTTTTTAACTAATTTATGTAAAACACCCCTTGAACTTTGGGTCTCGTTTCAATAATATCCATGAACTTTAAAAAGTTTCAAAAATGCAACTGGACGTTCAAAAACGTTCAGAATTGCCCTCGTCGTTAGCAAACCGGACGAAAAAACAATGTGGACCGTTAAATTTTAATGGGTACCCGTATTACGCGTACAAAATGTGGATGTCTGAGTTGAAAAGAAAAAGTTATGGAAACCCTATCAATCTTTTAAAAGAGGGATTAGAGCAAACCGTGGGTGATCTCGTCGTAGATTGGAAATGTCGATTCACTCCTTATGTCGGTATCTAACCTATCATTAACATGTAAAAATGTTGATGGAAATGTCGACATGCCGACAAAAAAAATTTAACATCATTGCTACATCATGTAAAAAAAGCCCCCTATGAACATTTAATTACAATTGCAAAAACTTTCCGTTGTTGTCGGGGATCGAGTTGAAATTGGAGTGAGTGTTTCAAACATACTCCCACACAAGCTCAATGCATATATCATAAACTAAAATGACGTCAAGATTGATAAAGGGTTAGGAGATGAACGAGATTGCGGCTTTTATGAGATAGGTATATTGTCTCCAAAATTGGAGTTGTCCTATACCAAACGTAGCTTATCATTTTGTTTCCTAGGTGAGTTAGAAGAGATTACTTAATGCAAGAGAAATTATTACGTATAGAACTATTTCACTTCCAATTGCAAAATATATGTTTTCGCCGCTGCCGGGGATCGAACCCGGGTCACCCGCGTGACAGGCGGGAATACTCACCACTATACTACAACGACCTTGTTGCCAACGCATGTGTTTTGTTGATTTATAAATCCAGGTTTTCTTGAGCTAACAAAAACAAACAAACCGGCACAAACATGAAAGTTCAGGGAACAAAATGAATTGTTTTTAAAAAGTTTAGAAACTAAAAATAGACATCATGATAGTTTAACCTTTTATTTTTATTTTTGAAGATGTCACTAATTCTTTTTTAACTAATTTATGTAAAACACCCCTTGAACTTTGGGTCTCGTTTCAATAATATCCATGAACTTTAAAAAGTTTCAAAAATGCAACTAGACGTTCAAAAACGTTCAGAATTGCCCTCGTCGTTAGCAAACCGGACGAAAAAACAATGTGGACCGTTAAATTTTAATGGGTACCCGTATTACGCGTACAAAATGTGGATGTCTGAGTTGAAAAGAAAAAGTTATGGAAACCCTATCAATCTTTTAAAAGAGGGATTAGAGCAAACCGTGGGTGATCTCGTCGTAGATTGGAAATGTCGATTCACTCCTTATGTCGGTATCTAACCTATCATTAACATGTAAAAATGTTGATGGAAATGTCGACATGCCGACAAAAAAAATTTAACATCATTGCTACATCATGTAAAAAAAGCCCCCTATGAACATTTAATTACAATTGCAAAAACTTTCCGTTGTTGTCGGGGATCGAGTTGAAATTGGAGTGAGTGTTTCAAACATACTCCCACACAAGCTCAATGCATATATCATAAACTAAAATGACGTCAAGATTGATAAAGGGTTAGGAGATGAACGAGATTGCGGCTTTTATGAGATAGGTATATTGTCTCCAAAATTGGAGTTGTCCTATACGAAACGTAGCTTATCATTTTGTTTCCTAGGTGAGTTAGAAGAGATTACTTAATGCAAGATAAATTATTACGTATAGAACTATTTCACTTCCAATTGCAAAATATATGTTTTCGCCGCTGCCGGGGATCGAACCCGGGTCACCCGCGTGACAGGCGGGAATACTCACCACTATACTACAACGACCTTGTTGCCAACGCATGTGTTTTGTTGATTTATAAATCCAGGTTTTCTTGAGCTAACAAAAACAAACAAACCGGCACAAACATGAAAGTTCAGGGAACAAAATGAATTGTTTTTAAAAAGTTTAGAAACTAAAAATAGACATCATGATAGTTTAACCTTTTATTTTTATTTTTGAAGATGTCACTAATTCTTTTTTAACTAATTTATGTAAAACACCCCTTGAACTTTGGGTCTCGTTTCAATAATATCCATGAACTTTAAAAAGTTTCAAAAATGCAACTAGACGTTCAAAAACGTTCAGAATTGCCCTCGTCGTTAGCAAACCGGACGAAAAAACAATGTGGACCGTTAAATTTTAATGGGTACCCGTATTACGCGTACAAAATGTGGATGTCTGAGTTGAAAAGAAAAAGTTATGGAAACCCTATCAATCTTTTAAAAGAGGGATTAGAGCAAACCGTGGGTGATCTCGTCGTAGATTGGAAATGTCGATTCACTCCTTATGTCGGTATCTAACCTATCATTAACATGTAAAAATGTTGATGGAAATGTCGACATGCCGACAAAAAAAATTTAACATCATTGCTACATCATGTAAAAAAAGCCCCCTATGAACATTTAATTACAATTGCAAAAACTTTCCGTTGTTGTCGGGGATCGAGTTGAAATTGGAGTGAGTGTTTCAAACATACTCCCACACAAGCTCAATGCATATATCATCAACTAAAATGACGTCAAGATTGATAAAGGGTTAGGAGATGAACGAGATTGCGGCTTTTATGAGATAGGTATATTGTCTCCAAAATTGGAGTTGTCCTATACCAAACATTTTAGTAAACATCATCCATCAAATGTAGCTTATCATTTTGTTTCCTAGGTGAGTTAGAAGAGATTACTTAATGCAAGAGAAATTATTACGTATAGAACTATTTCACTTCCAATTGCAAAATATATGTTTTCGCCGCTGCCGGGGATCGAACCCAGGTCACCCGCGTGACAGGCGGGAATACTCACCACTATACTACAACGACCTTGTTGCCAACGCATGTGTTTTGTTGATTTATAAATCCAGGTTTTCTTGAGCTAACAAAAACAAACAAACCGGCACAAACATGAAAGTTCAGGGAACAAAATGAATTGTTTTTAAAAAGTTTAGAAACTAAAAATAGACATCATGATAGTTTAACCTTTTATTTTTATTTTTGAAGACGTCACTAATTCTTTTTTAACTAATTTATGTAAAACACCCCTTGAACTTTGGGTCTCGTTTCAATAATATCCATGAACTTTAAAAAGTTTCAAAAATGCAACTGGACGTTCAAAAACGTTCAGAATTGCCCTCGTCGTTAGCAAACCGGACGAAAAAACAATGTGGACCGTTAAATTTTAATGGGTACCCGTATTACGTGTACAAAATGTGGATGTCTTGTCTGAGTTGAAAAGAAAAAGTTATGGAAACCCTATCAATCTTTTAAAAGAGGGATTAGAGCAAACCGTGGGTGATCTCGTCGTAGATTGGAAATGTCGATTCACTCCTTATGTCGGTATCTAACCTATCATTAACATGTAAAAATGTTGATGGAAATGTCGACATGCCGACAAAAAAAATTTAACATCATTGCTACATCATGTAAAAAAAGCCCCCTATGAACATTTAATTACAATTGCAAAAACTTTCCGTTGTTGTCGGGGATCGAGTTGAAATTGGAGTGAGTGTTTCAAACATACTCCCACACAAGCTCAATGCATATATCATCAAGTAAAATGACGTCAAGATTGATAAAGGGTTAGGAGATGAACGAGATTGCGGCTTTTATGAGATAGGTATATTGTCTCCAAAATTGGAGTTGTCCTATACCAAACATTTTAGTAAACATCATCCATCAAATGTAGCTTATCATTTTGTTTCCTAGGTGAGTTAGAAGAGATTACTTAATGCAAGAGAAATTATTACGTATAGAACTATTTCACTTCCAATTGCAAAATATATGTTTTCGCCGCTGCCGGGGATCGAACCCGGGTCACCCGCGTGACAGGCGGGAATACTCACCACTATACTACAACGACCTTGTTGCCAACGCATGTGTTTTGTTGATTTATAAATCCAGGTTTTCTTGAGCTAACAAAAACAAACAAACCGGCACAAACATGAAAGTTCTGGGAACAAAATGAATTGTTTTTAAAAAGTTTAGAAACTAAAAATAGACATCATGATAGTTTAACCTTTTATTTTTATTTTTGAAGATGTCACTAATTCTTTTTTAACTAATTTATGTAAAACACCCCTTGAACTTTGGGTCTCGTTTCAATAATATCCATGAACTTTAAAAAGTTTCAAAAATGCAACTGGACGTTCAAAAACGTTCAGAATTGCCCTCGTCGTTAGCAAACCGGACGAAAAAACAATGTGGACCGTTAAATTTTAATGGGTACCCGTATTACGTGTACAAAATGTGGATGTCTGAGTTGAAAAGAAAAAGTTATGGAAACCCTATCAATCTTTTAAAAGAGGGATTAGAGCAAACCGTGGGTGATCTCGTCGTAGATTGGAAATGTCGATTCACTCCTTATGTCGGTATCTAACCTATCATTAACATGTAAAAATGTTGATGGAAATGTCGACATGCCGACAAAAAAAATTTAACATCATTGCTACATCATGTAAAAAAAGCCCCCTATGAACATTTAATTACAATTGCAAAAACTTTCCGTTGTTGTCGGGGATCGAGTTGAAATTGGAGTGAGTGTTTCAAACATACTCCCACACAAGCTCAATGCATATATCATCAACTAAAATGACGTCAAGATTGATAAAGGGTTAGGAGATGAACGAGATTGCGGCTTTTATGAGATAGGTATATTGTCTCCAAAATTGGAGTTGTCCTATACCAAACATTTTAGTAAACATCATCCATCAAATGTAGCTGATCATTTTGTTTCCTAGGTGAGTTAGAAGAGATTACTTAATGCAAGAGAAATTATTACGTATAGAACTATTTCACTTCCAATTGCAAAATATATGTTTTCGCCGCTGCCGGGGATCGAACCCGGGTCACCCGCGTGACAGGCGGGAATACTCACCACTATACTACAACGACCTTGTTGCCAACGCATGTGTTTTGTTGATTTATAAATCCAGGTTTTCTTGAGCTAACAAAAACAAACAAACCGGCACAAACATGAAAGTTCAGGGAACAAAATGAATTGTTTTTAAAAAGTTTAGAAACTAAAAATAGACATCATGATAGTTTAACCTTTTATTTTTATTTTTGAAGATGTCACTAATTCTTTTTTAACTAATTTATGTAAAACACCCCTTGAACTTTGGGTCTCGTTTCAATAATATCCATGAACTTTAAAAAGTTTCAAAAATGCAACTGGACGTTCAAAAACGTTCAGAATTGCCCTCGTCGTTAGCAAACCGGACGAAAAAACAATGTGGACCGTTAAATTTTAATGGGTACCCGTATTACGTGTACAAAATGTGGATGTCTGAGTTGAAAAGAAAAAGTTATGGAAACCCTATCAATCTTTTAAAAGAGGGATTAGAGCAAACCGTGGGTGATCTCGTCGTAGATTGGAAATGTCGATTCACTCCTTATGTCGGTATCTAACCTATCATTAACATGTAAAAATGTTGATGGAAATGTCGACATGCCGACAAAAAAAATTTAACATCATTGCTACATCATGTAAAAAAAGCCCCCTATGAACATTTAATTACAATTGCAAAAACTTTCCGTTGTTGTCGGGGATCGAGTTGAAATTGGAGTGAGTGTTTCAAACATACTCCCACACAAGCTCAATGCATATATCATCAACTAAAATGACGTCAAGATTGATAAAGGGTTAGGAGATGAACGAGATTGCGGCTTTTATGAGATAGGTATAGGTATATTGTCTCCAAAATTGGAGTTGTCCTATACCAAACATTTTAGTAAACATCATCCATCAAATGTAGCTTATCATTTTGTTTCCTAGGTGAGTTAGAAGAGATTACTTAATGCAAGAGAAATTATTACGTATAGAACTATTTCACTTCCAATTGCAAAATATATTTTTTCGGGGATCGAACCCGGGTCACCCGGGTGACACGCGGGAATACTCACCACTATACTACAACGACCTTGTTGCCAACGCATGTGTTTTGTTGATTTATAAATCCAGGTTTTCTTGAGCTAACAAAAACAAAAAAACCGGCACAAACATGAAAGTTCAGGGAACAAAATGAATTGTTTTTAAAAAGTTTAGAAACTAAAAATAGACATCATGATAGTTTAACCTTTTATTTTTATTTTTGAAGACGTCACTAATTCTTTTTTAACTAATTTATGTAAAACACCCCTTGAACTTTGGGTCTCGTTTCAATAATATCCATGAACTTTAAAAAGTTTCAAAAATGCAACTGGACGTTCAAAAACGTTCAGAATTGCCCTCGTCGTTAGCAAACCGGACGAAAAAACAATGTGGACCGTTAAATTTTAATGGGTACCCGTATTACGTGTACAAAATGTGGATGTCTGAGTTGAAAAGAAAAAGTTATGGAAACCCTATCAATCTTTTAAAAGAGGGATTAGAGCAAACCGTGGGTGATCTCGTCGTAGATTGGAAATGTCGATTCACTCCTTATGTCGGTATCTAACCTATCATTAACATGTAAAAATGTTGATGGAAATGTCGACATGCCGACAAAAAAAATTTAACATCATTGCTACATCATGTAAAAAAAGCCCCCTATGAACATTTAATTACAATTGCAAAAACTTTCCGTTGTTGTCGGGGATCGAGTTGAAATTGGAGTGAGTGTTTCAAACATACTCCCACACAAGCTCAATGCATATATCATCAACTAAAATGACGTCAAGATTGATAAAGGGTTAGGAGATGAACGAGATTGCGGCTTTTATGAGATAGGTATATTGTCTCCAAAATTGGAGTTGTCCTATACCAAACATTTTAGTAAACATCATCCATCAAATGTAGCTTATCATTTTGTTTCCTAGGTGAGTTAGAAGAGATTACTTAATGCAAGAGAAATTATTACGTATAGAACTATTTCACTTCCAATTGCAAAATATATTTTTCCGGGGATCGAACCCCGCGTGACAGGCGAGAATACTCACCACTATACTACAACGACCTTGTTGCCAACGCATGTGTTTTGTTGATTTATAAATCCAGGTTTTCTTGAGCTAACAAAAACAAACAAACCGGCACAAACATGAAAGTTCAGGGAACAAAATGAATTGTTTTTAAAAAGTTTAGAAACTAAAAATAGACATCATGATAGTTTAACCTTTTATTTTTATTTTTGAAGACGTCACTAATTCTTTTTTAACTAATTTATGTAAAACACCCCTTGAACTTTGGGTCTCGTTTCAATAATATCCATGAACTTTAAAAAGTTTCAAAAATGCAACTGGACGTTCAAAAACGTTCAGAATTGCCCTCGTCGTTAGCAAACCGGACGAAAAAACAATGTGGACCGTTAAATTTTAATGGGTACCCGTATTACGTGTACAAAATGTGGATGTCTTGTCTGAGTTGAAAAGAAAAAGTTATGGAAACCCTATCAATCTTTTAAAAGAGGGATTAGAGCAAACCGTGGGTGATCTCGTCGTAGATTGGAAATGTCGATTCACTCCTTATGTCGGTATCTAACCTATCATTAACATGTAAAAATGTTGATGGAAATGTCGACATGCCGACAAAAAAAATTTAACATCATTGCTACATCATGTAAAAAAAGCCCCCTATGAACATTTAATTACAATTGCAAAAACTTTCCGTTGTTGTCGGGGATCGAGTTGAAATTGGAGTGAGTGTTTCAAACATACTCCCACACAAGCTCAATGCATATATCATCAACTAAAATGACGTCAAGATTGATAAAGGGTTAGGAGATGAACGAGATTGCGGCTTTTATGAGATAGGTATATTGTCTCCAAAATTGGAGTTGTCGAAATTGGAGTGAGTGTTTCAAACATACTCCCACACAAGCTCAATGCATATATCATCAACTAAAATGACGTCAAGATTGATAAAGGGTTAGGAGATGAACGAGATTGCGGCTTTTATGAGATAGGTATATTGTCTCCAAAATTGGAGTTGTCCTATACCAAACATTTTAGTAAACATCATCCATCAAATGTAGCTTATCATTTTGTTTCCTAGGTGAGTTAGAAGAGATTACTTAATGCAAGAGAAATTATTACGTATAGAACTATTTCACTTCCAATTGCAAAATATATGTTTTCGCCGCTGCCGGGGATCGAACCCGGGTCACCCGCGTGACAGGCGGGAATACTCACCACTATACTACAACGACCTTGTTGCCAATGCATGTGTTTTGTTGATTTATAAATCCAGGTTTTCTTGAGCTAACAAAAACAAACAAACCGGCACAAACATGAAAGTTCAGGGAACAAAATGAATTGTTTTTAAAAAGTTTAGAAACTAAAAATAGACATCATGATAGTTTAACCTTTTATTTTTATTTTTGAAGACGTCACTAATTCTTTTTTAACTAATTTATGTAAAACACCCCTTGAACTTTGGGTCTCGTTTCAATAATATCCATGAACTTTAAAAAGTTTCAAAAATGCAACTGGACGTTCAAAAACGTTCAGAATTGCCCTCGTCGTTAGCAAACCGGACGAAAAAACAATGTGGACCGTTAAATTTTAATGGGTACCCGTATTACGTGTACAAAATGTGGATGTCTGAGTTGAAAAGAAAAAGTTATGGAAACCCTATCAATCTTTTAAAAGAGGGATTAGAGCAAACCGTGGGTGATCTCGTCGTAGATTGGAAATGTCGATTCACTCCTTATGTCGGTATCTAACCTATCATTAACATGTAAAAATGTTGATGGAAATGTCGACATGCCGACAAAAAAAATTTAACATCATTGCTACATCATGTAAAAAAAGCCCCCTATGAACATTTAATTACAATTGCAAAAACTTTCCGTTGTTGTCGGGGATCGAGTTGAAATTGGAGTGAGTGTTTCAAACATACTCCCACACAAGCTCAATGCATATATCATCAACTAAAATGACGTCAAGATTGATAAAGGGTTAGGAGATGAACGAGATTGCGGCTTTTATGAGATAGGTATATTGTCTCCAAAATTGGAGTTGTCCTATACCAAACATTTTAGTAAACATCATCCATCAAATGTAGCTTATCATTTTGTTTCCTAGGTGAGTTAGAAGAGATTACTTAATGCAAGAGAAATTATTACGTATAGAACTATTTCACTTCCAATTGCAAAATATATGTTTTCGCCGCTGCCGGGGATCGAACCCGGGTCACCCGCGTGACAGGCGGGAATACTCACCACTATACTACAACGACCTTGTTGCCAACGCATGTGTTTTGTTGATTTATAAATCCAGGTTTTCTTGAGCTAACAAAAACAAACAAACCGGCACAAACATGAAAGTTCAGGGAACAAAATGAATTGTTTTTAAAAAGTTTAGAAACTAAAAATAGACATCATGATAGTTTAACCTTTTATTTTTATTTTTGAAGATGTCACTAATTCTTTTTTAACTAATTTATGTAAAACACCCCTTGAACTTTGGGTCTCGTTTCAATAATATCCATGAACTTTAAAAAGTTTCAAAAATGCAACTGGACGTTCAAAAACGTTCAGAATTGCCCTCGACGTTAGCAAACCGGACGAAAAAACAATGTGGACCGTTAAATTTTAATGGGTACCCGTATTACGTGTACAAAATGTGGATGTCTGAGTTGAAAAGAAAAAGTTATGGAAACCCTATCAATCTTTTAAAAGAGGGATTAGAGCAAACCGTGGGTGATCTCGTCGTAGATTGGAAATGTCGATTCACTCCTTATGTCGGTATCTAACCTATCATTAACATGTAAAAATGTTGATGGAAATGTCGACTTGCCGACAAAAAAAATTTAACATCATTGCTACATCATGTAAAAAAAGCCCCCTATCAACATTTAATTACAATTGCAAAAACTTTCCGTTGTTGTCGGGGATCGAGTTGAAATTGGAGTGAGTGTTTCAAACATACTCCCACACAAGCTCAATGCATATATCATCAACTAAAATGACGTCAAGATTGATAAAGGGTTAGGAGATGAACGAGATTGCGGCTTTTATGAGATAGGTATATTGTCTCCAAAATTGGAGTTGTCCTATACCAAACATTTTAGTAAACATCATCCATCAAATGTAGCTTATCATTTTGTTTCCTAGGTGAGTTAGAAGAGATTACTTAATGCAAGAGAAATTATTACGTATAGAACTATTTCACTTCCAATTGCAAAATATATTTTTCAGGGGATCGAACCCGTGTCACCCGCGTGACAGGCGGGAATACTCACCACTATACTACAACGACCTTGTTGCCAACGCATGTGTTTTGTTGATTTATAAATCCAGGTTTTCTTAAGCTAACAAAAACAAACAAACCGGCACAAACATGAAAGTTCAGGGAACAAAATGAATTGTTTTTAAAAAGTTTAGAAACTAAAAATAGACATCATGATAGTTTAACCTTTTATTTTTATTTTTGAAGACGTCACTAATTCTTTTTTAACTAATTTATGTAAAACACCCCTTGAACTTTGGGTCTCGTTTCAATAATATCCATGAACTTTAAAAAGTTTCAAAAATGCAACTGGACGTTCAAAAACGTTCAGAATTGCCCTCGTCGTTAGCAAACCGGACGAAAAAACAATGTGGACCGTTAAATTTTAATGGGTACCCGTATTACGTGTACAAAATGTGGATGTCTTGTCTGAGTTGAAAAGAAAAAGTTATGGAAACCCTATCAATCTTTTAAAAGAGGGATTAGAGCAAACCGTGGGTGATCTCGTCGTAGATTGGAAATGTCGATTCACTCCTTATGTCGGTATCTAACCTATCATTAACATGTAAAAATGTTGATGGAAATGTCGACATGCCGACAAAAAAAATTTAACATCATTGCTACATCATGTAAAAAAAGCCCCCTATGAACATTTAATTACAATTGCAAAAACTTTCCGTTGTTGTCGGGGATCGAGTTGAAATTGGAGTGAGTGTTTCAAACATACTCCCACACAAGCTCAATGCATATATCATCAACTAAAATGACGTCAAGATTGATAAAGGGTTAGGAGATGAACGAGATTGCGGCTTTTATGAGATAGGTATATTGTCTCCAAAATTGGAGTTGTAAATTGGAGTGAGTGTTTCAAACATACTCCCACACAAGCTCAATGCATATATCATCAACTAAAATGACGTCAAGATTGATAAAGGGTTAGGAGATGAACGAGATTGCGGCTTTTATGAGATAGGTATATTGTCTCCAAAATTGGAGTTGTCCTATACCAAACATTTTAGTAAACATCATCCATCAAATGTAGCTTATCATTTTGTTTCCTAGGTGAGTTAGAAGAGATTACTTAATGCAAGAGAAATTATTATGCCGGGGATCGAACCCGGGTCACCCGCGTGACAGGCGGGAATACTCACCACTATACTACAACGACCTTGTTGCCAACGCATGTGTTTTGTTGATTTATAAATCCAGGTTTTCTTGAGCTAACAAAAACAAACAAACCGGCACAAACATGAAAGTTCAGGGAACAAAATGAATTGTTTTTAAAAAGTTTAGAAACTAAAAATAGACATCATGATAGTTTAACCTTTTATTTTTATTTTTGAAGACGTCACTAATTCTTTTTTAACTAATTTATGTAAAACACCCCTTGAACTTTGGGTCTCGTTTCAATAATATCCATGAACTTTAAAAAGTTTCAAAAATGCAACTGGACGTTCAAAAACGTTCAGAATTGCCCTCGTCGTTAGCAAACCGGACGAAAAAACAATGTGGACCGTTAAATTTTAATGGGTACCCGTATTACGTGTACAAAATGTGGATGTCTGAGTTGAAAAGAAAAAGTTATGGAAACCCTATCAATCTTTTAAAAGAGGGATTAGAGCAAACCGTGGGTGATCTCGTCGTAGATTGGAAATGTCGATTCACTCCTTATGTCGGTATCTAACCTATCATTAACATGTAAAAATGTTGATGGAAATGTCGACATGCCGACAAAAAAAATTTAACATCATTGCTACATCATGTAAAAAAAGCCCCCTATCAACATTTAATTACAATTGCAAAAACTTTCCGTTGTTGTCGGGGATCGAGTTGAAATTGGAGTGAGTGTTTCAAACATACTCCCACACAAGCTCAATGCATATATCATCAACTAAAATGACGTCAAGATTGATAAAGGGTTAGGAGATGAACGAGATTGCGGCTTTTATGAGATAGGTATATTGTCTCCAAAATTGGAGTTGTCCTATACCAAACATTTTAGTAAACATCATCCATCAAATGTAGCTTATCATTTTGTTTCCTAGGTGAGTTAGAAGAGATTACTTAATGCAAGAGAAATTATTACGTATAGAACTATTTCACTTCCAATTGCAAAATATATTTTTCAGGGGATCGAACCCGTGTCACCCGCGTGACAGGCGGGAATACTCACCACTATACTACAACGACCTTGTTGCCAACGCATGTGTTTTGTTGATTTATAAATCCAGGTTTTCTTAAGCTAACAAAAACAAACAAACCGGCACAAACATGAAAGTTCAGGGAACAAAATGAATTGTTTTTAAAAAGTTTAGAAACTAAAAATAGACATCATGATAGTTTAACCTTTTATTTTTATTTTTGAAGACGTCACTAATTCTTTTTTAACTAATTTATGTAAAACACCCCTTGAACTTTGGGTCTCGTTTCAATAATATCCATGAACTTTAAAAAGTTTCAAAAATGCAACTGGACGTTCAAAAACGTTCAGAATTGCCCTCGTCGTTAGCAAACCGGACGAAAAAACAATGTGGACCGTTAAATTTTAATGGGTACCCGTATTACGTGTACAAAATGTGGATGTCTTGTCTGAGTTGAAAAGAAAAAGTTATGGAAACCCTATCAATCTTTTAAAAGAGGGATTAGAGCAAACCGTGGGTGATCTCGTCGTAGATTGGAAATGTCGATTCACTCCTTATGTCGGTATCTAACCTATCATTAACATGTAAAAATGTTGATGGAAATGTCGACATGCCGACAAAAAAAATTTAACATCATTGCTACATCATGTAAAAAAAGCCCCCTATGAACATTTAATTACAATTGCAAAAACTTTCCGTTGTTGTCGGGGATCGAGTTGAAATTGGAGTGAGTGTTTCAAACATACTCCCACACAAGCTCAATGCATATATCATCAACTAAAATGACGTCAAGATTGATAAAGGGTTAGGAGATGAACGAGATTGCGGCTTTTATGAGATAGGTATATTGTCTCCAAAATTGGAGTTGTCCTATACCAAACATTTTAGTAAACATCATCCATCAAATGTAGCTTATCATTTTGTTTCCTAGGTGAGTTAGAAGAGATTACTTAATGCAAGAGAAATTATTACGTATAGAACTATTTCACTTCCAATTGCAAAATATATGTTTTCGCCGCTGCCGGGGATCGAACCCGGGTCACCCGCGTGACAGGCGGGAATACTCACCACTATACTACAACGACCTTGTTGCCAACGCATGTGTTTTGTTGATTTATAAATCCAGGTTTTCTTGAGCTAACAAAAACAAACAAACCGGCACAAACATGAAAGTTCAGGGAACAAAATGAATTGTTTTTAAAAAGTTTAGAAACTAAAAATAGACATCATGATAGTTTAACCTTTTATTTTTATTTTTGAAGAGGTCACTAATTCTTTTTTAACTAATTTATGTAAAACACCCCTTGAACTTTGGGTCTCGTTTCAATAATATCCATGAACTTTAAAAAGTTTCAAAAATGCAACTGGACGTTCAAAAACGTTCAGAATTGCCCTCGTCGTTAGCAAACCGGACGAAAAAACAATGTGGACCGTTAAATTTTAATGGGTACCCGTATTACGTGTACAAAATGTGGATGTCTGAGTTGAATAGAAAAAGTTATGGAAACCCTATCAATCTTTTAAAAGAGGGATTAGAGCAAACCGTGGGTGATCTCGTCGTAGATTGGAAATGTCGATTCACTCCTTATGTCGGTATCTAACCTATCATTAACATGTAAAAATGTTGATGGAAATGTCGACATGCCGACAAAAAAAATTTAACATCATTGCTACATCATGTAAAAAAAGCCCCCTATCAACATTTAATTACAATTGCAAAAACTTTCCGTTGTTGTCGGGGATCGAGTTGAAATTGGAGTGAGTGTTTCAAACATACTCCCACACAAGCTCAATGCATATATCATCAACTAAAATGACGTCAAGATTGATAAAGGGTTAGGAGATGAACGAGATTGCGGATACCAAACATTTTAGTAAACATAATTGGAGTTGTCCTATACCAAACATTTTAGTAAACATCATCCATCAAATGTATCTTATCATTTTGTTTCCTAGGTGAGTTAGAAGAGTGTATCTTATCATTTTGTTTCCTAGGTGAGTTAGAAGAGATTACTTAATGCAAGAGAAATTATTACGTATAGAACTATTTCACTTCCAATTGCAAAATATATGTTTTCGCCGCTGCCGGGGATCGAACCTGGGTCACCCGGGTGACAGGCGGGAATACTCACAACTATACTACAACGACCTTGTTGCCAACACATGTGTTTTTTTTTTTTTTTAAATCCAGGTTTTCTTGAGCTAACAAAAACAAACAAACCGGCACAAACATGAAAGTCCAGGGAACAAAATGATTGTTTTTAAAAAGTTTAGAAACTAAAAATAGACATCATGATAGTGTAACCTTTTATTTTTATTTTTGAAGACGTCACTAATTCTCTTTTAACTAATTTATGTAAAACTCCCCTTGAACTTTGGGTCTCGTTTCAATAATATCCGTGAACTTTAAAAAGTTTCAAAAATGCAACTGAACGTTCAAAAACGTTCAGAGTTACCCTCGTCGTTAGCAAACCGGACGAAAAAACAATGTGGACTGTTAAATTTTAATGGGTACCCGTATTACGTGTACAAAATGTGGATGACCGTTAAATTTTAATGGGTACCCGTATTACGTGTATAAAATGTGGATGTCTGAGTTGAAAAGAAAAAGTTATGGAAACCCTATCAATCTTTTAAAAGAGGGATTAGAGTAAACCGTGGGTGATCTCGTCGTATATTGGAAATGTCGATTCACTCCTTATGTCGGTATCTAACCTATAATTAACATGTAAAAATGTTGATGGAAATGTTGACATGCCGACAAAAAAAATTTAATATCATTGCTACATCATGTAAAAAAAACCTCTACCAACATTTAATTACATTTGCAAAAACTTTCCGTTTTGAAATTGACGTGAGTGTTTCAAACATACTTCCACGCAAATGATTAGTGTAAGTAAATCTTGAATGATTGCGAATATGACCTAATATATAAAACCAATCTTAAATGATTTTATTTTATTCAAATTGTAAAAACTAGTGTTTGCGATGCAATACCAAATGGACAAAACTACCCTTCCCCCATTATTTTGAAGGTGGCGCTGATTTTGAACAGTTCTTTTCTGCTAGGATGTTGTTAGGGTTCTAAGCTTCCTGTGTTCTTCCACTCTCTTTGAGCTTACTTATCAGCATGGGCTCGACCACCACCGAATCTTCTCGTATTCTTCAAGAAATCGAGACCTTGAAATCCTCCAAATCTGATTTAGACCGTCGTATTTCGGCTCTCGAATCTCAGCTTCGCGACCTGAATCATCACCAGAAGAACGATGGCGTTTCTAATGGCTCTTCTTCCACTCACGACGGATTGTCCCCAGATATGATTTACAGATACAGTCGCCACCTCCTTCTTCCTTCCTTCGGAATCCAAGGTCTGCTTTCACTTTCACTTTCACTATCAATTCCTTCTTTTCCGAGTCTGATTTGGTGGCGTATTAATTTTAATTTAACTGTTTTTGGTTCGTTTTAGGGCAATCGAAGCTTTTGAACTCTTCAATTTTAGTTGTTGGAGCGGGAGGCTTGGGCTCGCCAGCTTTATTGTATCTTGCAGCTTGTGGTGTTGGTAAGTTTGATGGAATGTATTAGAGTTAGTTTATTTATGTATTTTATTCTTTTCAATTGAGTAATTGGTGTCACTTCGATAACCATTTGGATTTTGTTTTTTGAAAATTGTGCTTATTTTCTCGCAATTTCACAATTTCTCTATAATGGGTAGTAAAGATTTGATTTCTTAGCCAAATTCTATGTGCTTGTTTTCTCGCGATTTCACACAATTTCTCTATAATGGGTAGTAAACATTTGATTTCTTAGCCAAATTCTAAAGACAAAAACAAGTTTTTATTTTTATTTTTAAAAGCTACCGAACTTTCATTGAGAATTAATGGAAGAATACAATGACATACAAAAAACAAGCCCCGACAGGGAACCCCCACTATAAGAACGGGCTCGAGTCAAATAAAATCAAGTTCAACGACTAATTACAAAACAACCGCGTCACAGACGCCCATAAAGAAATATGGAACCTAGGGAGAGACCAAATCACCTAAGGATCCGTCTCAACCCCTCTAAATGTCCTACGATTTCTTTCTCACCATAAAACCCATAACACAACACAACCCCCCCTGCTTGCCACAAAAATTTTCCTTTCCCTCGAACAGGCGGATGGAGAAGGAACTTTTCGATCATCTCCCTAAGACAAAAACAAGTTTTTAAAAACTACTTTTTTTAGTTTCAAAACTTGGCTGGAATTTTGGAAGATAACAACACATATAAACTCATAAGTGGATGTAGTGTTTATAAGCTTAATTTTCAAAAATAAAAATTGAAAAGCAAATGGTTATCAAATTGGGGCTTAATGTTTTAATTTTTATAATTCGTGCATATATTTGTAATTATGATTCTAGGTCGTCTTGGAATTGTTGACCATGACGTGGTTGAGCTAAATAACATGCATCGGCAGGTACTCTTTTGTGTCTTAAGCTCAAGTGCTCATATTTTAACTACTTTTAGCTTTTTGGTTCTATGAACTATTAGAACTCTGTTTCACTAAATATGATCCTCTTACAAAATTATAGGTCTACTGACTACTGAAATACGTTTTATATCTCAGATCATCCACACTGAGGCATATATTGGCCGGTCAAAAGTAGAATCTGCTGCTGCTACATGTCACTCGTATGTTTTACCATCTGACATTTAGTTGCATTGTTTTAATCCTTTTTTTCTACCTTCAGAAGTTTGCAGGATTTTTATACCACTCAAATGAACCATGGTTTGGTAGTACTAACGTGCATTCATCCTAGGATCAACTCTACTGTTCAGATTATTGAACACAAAGAAGCTCTTCGCACATCAAACGCTTTAGAAATTTTTAGCAAGTATCCTTATTGCAATCACATTAGAATTTAATAATTCTACTCTTACCCTATCTTAAATTATCTGTTTACGAGCGCCTGTATGTTACTGTTTTCTGTTCTGAACATTACTGTTTTCTTAACTGCCAAAACCTCTTAGATATGATATTATAGTAGATGCAACAGATAATGCTCCTAGCCGGTACATGATTAGTGATTGTTGTGTGGTGCTGGGAAAGGTAAATGATGCACTCTATTCTTCTTAGGAAGTAAACATAAGACAGAAAATTATGGATTTTTTTTACATATATATAGAACCATATGTTATAAGTTATATTAGTTTAACTATTGGCTGCTATGACATAACTAAACAGCTTAGTTTGCACCCTTCCTTGGCAAATACTAATCATGTTATGAACTTTCTTCTTACAGCCTCTTGTGTCTGGTGCAGCACTAGGTTTGGAGGGGCAGGTACTCTATGCAGTCGGATTCACTTTATTATTCTAGAATCTAATAAATTTGTTGTTTAGATTGATGATAATTTAGCTTGCAATTTCATCTCTGATGCAAAATCAATTAATTAATCAACCTTACTATTAATCCTTTTGGTGTAGCTCGCGGTTTACAATTACAATGGAGGTCCATGCTACCGATGCCTATTCCCAACTCCTCCACCAACAACAGCATGCCAAAGGTGTGCCGACAGTGGTGTTCTAGGAGTAGGTAGGCCGATGAATTGTCTCATTTTCCATTCCGGCAGTAGTCCTTTCATTCAGACTCTTGATGATTTGACTACTCTCCAATGTTATTCTCCTGTTCAATATTGTTTGTACTGCAGAAACCCGAAATGAAATTTGGTTCAATATAAAGTGTGTTCTAGTTCCCCTGTAATATGATTTTCTTGTTCAAGCTTTCCTCATGAATCACATTTTTGTGCTGTTTATTATCCAGTTCCTGGGATCATTGGTTGTCTCCAAGCCTTGGAGGCTATAAAAATAGCAAGTGCAGTTGGTGAGCCACTTTCTGGACGGATGCTTCTGTTTGATGCCTTAGCAGCAAGGATCCGAATTGTATGTTTCACATTTATATATTAATTTTCTCCAAATGATTAACTTTAGTGCTATTAACTATTACTTAGTACCATAGATATCTTTTTACAAATCACCTTTGCACCCTGTTGGGAAGATGATCTTGTTAGACTCGTTCTGATTTCTAAAAATGTAAATCTGACTGGATATAGAAGGAATCAGTTCGAATAGTGGAAGTTGTTTGCCCCGAGAGGCAGGCCCCATTGACTAAGGCTCGTTGTCTCTAAATAACACCTACCCAGAGGTCACTCGTTATAGGGAAAACTCTTGATGTCTCCAAAGTTTGGGCTTTGGGCTGGGCGCAAACTTCACCAAAAAAAAAAAAAAATTATAGTGGAAGTTGTCTGCCATAGATTCTGCTTCTGGTATAGGAAAGAAAACTCCTATCCTCATTCCAATATGAATGAGATGAAACTCTAAGATATCAATACCCGTGAGTAATTTTTGTTGGATAAGTGACTTTTCTTCATCGGAAAAAGAAAAAGGAAAGTGGAATGATCTTAGTAGGGTTCTTCTGCAATTTTGCATTTGCAATTAATCTTTAGTTATATTCCACGCTAATGACTTTTGAGCTGGTTTGAGTAATCCACCATTTTGTGTTAGATTGTCATTTCTTGCTTCCCTTCTCGAAGTCATGCCAAGTTTTATTGAATTCAGGTCAAGATTCGTGGAAGGTCGTTGCAGTGTGAAGTATGTGGAGAAAATGCTAAATTCAAAGCAGCACAATTTAAAGAATTCGACTACGAAAAGTTCACCCAGACTCCATTATCTACGGTACTTTTTGAATTACATATACAAAAAGTTTTCGTTTGTTCATATCATGTCCCATGCTTTCTTTCTGGCCTATTTCCCTTGTCAAGCACGTTTTAATCAGTTCCTCTGGTTGATATGCAGTCTCCTCTGAAGTTAAACCTACTGGAGCCACACTCAAGAATCAGTGCCAAAGAGTACAGTGATCGACTTCGTAACGGCGAAGCACATGTGCTTGTAGATGTCCGTCTGGAGCACCATTTCAAGATCGTTTCTCTTCCAAACTCCCTCAACGTACCGCTGGCCAGTTTGGAGGGAAGGCTGGAAGAAGTCGCTTCGGCATTGAAGGAGGAGGAACATAAACAGAATTCAGAGTCCAATTTATACGTTGTTTGTAGGAGAGGGAATGATTCTCAAAGAGCCGTGAAGTATCTCCAGGAGAAAGGGTTCCCTTCAGCTAAGGATATCATTGGCGGATTGGAGGGTTGGGCTCAGGAGGTAGAACCCACTTTCCCCACCTATTAATTTGGTTGCCCCATTCTTGTATATTTTCCATTTAAACCTTTGGTTTACTTATTTGTTATGTTTGGAAAATGATGGTTTACAATGGTCACTGCCAGCCACCTAGGACTATTAGATTTTTGTTTCATGTATCTAACAATTATAAGGTGGCGACAACCATTTCTCTATTATAATTATAGCTTTGTTTTATTATTGGTCACTTGCTTATGATGATAATTTTTTTTCTTTTCAAATGTTGTGGATGTGTTGCATCATAAATTTTTGTTTGATAATGATGTTGCTCTTGTCATTCACTTATGCTATGATTAGAGATGTCCTTGGGGGCGGGGATGACTCTCCGTCTCCGCGCTCCATTTCATTCTCCATCCCTACAAAATTTTTTTTCTAATTTTGCGGGAATTGGGTGGACATTTTCCGCGGGGAATTTGCGGGGTCAGTTCCCGGGAGTTTCTCCCCTTTAATTTATTTAGAAAAAATTAATTAAATATTTTTTTTATTAAATATTGAATTCTCCAAATTCCAAATTCCACAAAGATAATAAACTAATTTTTCAGTTGTCTGCATAAATTTTTTCAAACATATCAAATTATTTTTTTATCTCATAGGTCATTAAATTTAAAAACTATAATTCAGAATAGTGATTATAACATAAATATGTATTTGCATTAATACATATATATATATATATATATATATATAAACTTAAAAAAACAAAAAAAGTAAAAGGGGTGGGGATGGGTGGGGAATGTGGACGAATGTCCCCTTATTCCCAACATGTTATGGTGCCCCGGGTGGGTAGGAGCGGGTCGAGTCTGTATCGTCGCGGAACAACAGTCGATTCCAGATTTGATCTATTTACTCGACAATTCATTTGGTGACTTCACGGTCGCCAAAGAAGCCCCAAGAAGCATTAAACATTTTGGATGAGATCCATGGAGCAATTCTTAGATAGCAAACACTAGCTCCCAGTGCGGCTTCATAAAAAGCAAGAAACGATAAGATCGAAGAGAATGAAATGCATGTAGTGGTGATTATAGCGGTTCCTTCTGATCCTAAAAAACCTGCTACGACATCTCTAGCTATGATCTAATGTCTATTTAGATTGAGTTTGGAAGTTTGATTTAAGAGAGTTTTCAACCTAACTTTTATGTAGTGTTGATGAGACATTTTTTTTTTAATAATTATTTGTCTGGTTAATATGACTTGAATGTATTATTAAAAAAAAAAATTATTTCATTGAACTGAAGTATGCTCTTGTTAGACTATGACTTGAATGTATTAATGTTGGAGTTTAGCGTGTCATTATTTTATTAACAAATATATATTTTAATTGATTGTAAACTAATTTTTTTTAAAAAGATCTTAGTAAATAGAAGAAAATAAAATAAAATAAAAGTTATAAAAGAACATAAAAAAAAATGTTCTCTTCCTTTCCTCCATCATCATCTCCTCCCTAAACATTAAAAAATTAGTCCTTATATTTTTAAGTTTCTATCTATTTTGTCTCTAACCTTTGAATTTTATTTTTAATTGGTTCTTAAAACTTTTTCATTTTGTATCTAATAGATATGTCGTATTTAAAATTTTTAAATTTAATTGATAATTGATAAATTAGAAATAAAATCAAAATTTATGATAGTGGAACCCTAAAATTTTAATTTTATATTTAGTAGATTCGTGAATTTAAAAATTGTCGAATAGGTCAATGACTTATTAGATACAAAGTTAAAAATTTTAGGGATGTCTTGGACATAAGATTGAAAGTTTAAGAATCCATTAGACACTTGTTAAAGTTCATGAACTTAATAGACATAAAATTGAAAGTTTAAGAATCTACTCGACACGTTTTAAAGTTCAAGGACCTATTGAACACAAAATTGAAAATTTATGGACCTATTAGACACTTTTAAAATTTCAGGGACTAAGTAAAGAAAAACCTGAAAGTTCAGAAACCAAACTTGTAATAGACAATAATGTCATGAAGGATAATGTCATGTATGCGTTTTGTTCTTATGATCTCGCTAAGGGACATGTGGGTTGCGTTGAAATTAAAATTTGGGGGTACTTGTGTCACCAAAGTTAGACAACTCACCATTAAGTTTGACACTTAAAAGAAACGTCATATTCACTATATGAGACAACCATCAATTGTGTATCAACCCAACCTTTGGCTTAACTTACAAGTCCTATTAAGTCATGCATAACTCAACTGTCATCAAGTTTGAACTAATGTTGCAAAACTGAGCTTAGCTCAATTGACATAAAGTTGTGCCCTTGACTAAAATGTTAGAGGTTCAATCATTCAATCCTCTCACCCCGCATTAATTATATACCTTTGCAAAAAAAAAAAACCAAGAGGTTAGTGGTTCGATCCTTCACCCTACATTTAATTCAAATACCTTTGAAAAAAAAAAAAAAAAATCATATATGTTTTCCTTGCATAAAAAAAAAAAAAAAAAGTCCTATAAATAGGGCTTATTAAATTATTTGTTGCAAAAATATAATTTAATATATATTATTTTAAAATATGTATTTTTATTTATTTATTTGAATCTCATTCAAATATCATAAAATTAATCTCTTATAATATACATATAACACATTTGAATCTCATTCAAATCTTATGGACCTACAACTTATAAGCTCTAATGATACCAAATTAATTAATTAAACTCATTAATCAATAAAGTTTCATTCATTAACTCTATGTCACTCAACTGTAGGCATAAAATTGCACTCTTATGCACGATAGAACAAGTTGTGTCCATGAATATAACCATTACATGCAAGTCGATCCTTCACGAATTGTTCGTAATTACAGTTGAGTCAAAATTTTATTTTACCCCTGTAATTACATCTTATACCTTAAGTATCAACTGATCATCTAATGAACAATCTGTTTATGATTCAACCATAAACCAAGTCCGTTTTAGGTTAATGAGAGGGTGTGACCCCATTGTTCAAGTCCCCAATCAATTAAGAAATTACTCATCTACTTTTCATATATGGGAAGAAGTTGAATTCCATCTTGTGAAATTTATGTTCTCAACTTTCCTATTTAGTCAAGTCCCAAAACGGAAGACTTATTGAATTGACTATAAAGGTCATTCACACTCATGCAAATCAAAGAACAAGCCCTCACAGGTATGAGTTTATAACTCACTCAAGATTATGATCGAGTCGCATATGATCATCTTGTGAAATATTCATCTTCTCTATTAACGAATTTATAAAGAGGAATTAAATATTTTGTTGTCCAGTCTTATACAAACTCATTGTATATGATATCCCATTCACATGTGTCTCCACATGAACGATTTGGATCAAATCATTTTGTAACTATTACAAAGCGAGTTGTATCAATAGTGTTATTAGGATAAGACACCCAACCTTATCCATATACTATAGATTTTTTAGGTTATTTCGTGAACAAGATACTCTTTTATGTCAACTACATATTGTTCAAGATAACACTCCTAACTTTAAATTTTTACATGATGAATATTATAAATTGCAAATGATAATAATAAAATAATTATTAATTAATTACGAGGCTTTATGACATAAATCTCAACAGGTAGGACTTCGTTTTTGCACCTAAAAACCATAGGACAAAACCTATAAGATCTTAGAGTTGTGTTTGAATTTGATTCACTTTGTTAAAAAGGTTAGGTTGTGGGCGCAAATTAGTATTTTGTGTAGCCACTTTGAATATTTGAAAGGTTAGTTTGCGGGCGCATTAAGGAAGTAATATTAGTTTGTTCCCGACCTAAGTAGTAAGTTAATTTGTGAGTGCATAGTGGACACTTTTTCTTTTTCTGTTTGAGTTGAAACTAGCTTTGAGTACCCTTGCTTGCATTATTATTTTATCTATTGCTTACAACATCCCTTTCCTATTATTTGTACGGTATACTTTATACTTTGTTTTAACATCAATTGTTACTTGGTTGCATTGCTTTAAGCACATTTTCATTCAAGACTTTGAATTTTTTAGTTAACACGGTTCATTTGGGATTCGATACTTGAACTTGTTTATGACAACATAGTTGCTTTATACCACCCATCAATCACTGATATATCATTTTAATTAAAATAATATTAAGGACAACGGGAACCCAGACTATGATATTGTCCAGTTTGGGCCTAAACCCGCATGACTTTGCTTTTGGTTTCACCCAAAAAGCCTCATACCAATTGGAGATTAATTGTCTCCTTATACACCCATGATCTTTCCCTTTTCTAACCAATGTGGGATATTGTTTGTATCCTAACAAATAATATATAAATATACATATTGAAAATTTAAGAAATAAAATTAAAAACCTGGTATTAACCTTAGGAATCGAAACCCGAACCTAAAAATCGAAGGATAGTGATATGAACCAGGATGTCCTCACTTTGCCTCCAGGACCAATCACACGTTCAAGGGCCAAACAACTACAACTGGCTTTCGATACTCACATACAAACATTGGTGAACTCGATTAAGGAAGGTCAAGGAAGAGTAAATGAACAAAAGCTTTATACATTATGTCAGATGATGTTACTAGTAGAAAATGAAGCTTTATGTTAGGAAACTTACTATTGTAAGTTTGCTAGCAATATTTGTTTACTTTAGAAGTTTATGCTGGTCATTTTTATGGCTCCAATTAGATTGATTATTTATCATTATTTTGAGTGATGTTTGATAACTTCCACTGGATAGATTGGTCATTTAGCTAATTAGCTAAACAAATTAGGTTTAAATCCTGAGTGAAGCTTTGTAGAGAGGGACTTATTTTGTTTTTGGAATGAAAGTTTCTGCATGTTGATGACTGAGCCTCATCGCCAATTTTTGCAATTCTTGAGTTAGGGTTGCATGCTGGAGCATTTAAGTAAGTCTGATCAATTTGCTTGTGGAGTGTTCAAACCTCGAGTAGGGAACTAGTTTCCTTTACCTCTTGGTCTTCGAACACAAGGTAATCCATATCTAATCCTATCCTTGGGATTGAAATCTAATTGATTTGAGGGTTTTGGAAATTGAGAATTAGGGGTTCAAATAACCAAAGGGTTCCTAATTTCGATTGGCTAAGGTTTTCATATCATTTGGTTCAGAGCTTAGGCTCTAGATTGGGTATATGTATTTTCTTTAATTGCTTTCTTTCTTGAGTCTAGTCCATAATTAGGGTTATTTGTGTTCTTGTTAGTCTGAAAAAAAAAATATTCATCTGATTGAGTCGTTTGAAAGTCTATCAAAAAAAAAAAAAAATTGATTCTTCTGAATTTTTGGATCTACTAGAAAATTGACTAGTAATCTTTAATGGATTGGATTCAATTGATCGCAATTCAAAAGTTGAATTGAAAAAAAAGAAAAAAAAAAAGGGAAGACGAACAAAAAAAAAGAGCAGCATGTTCGGAAGAGAAAAAAAAAATAAGGCAGAAATTGTTGATTGAATTGGATGGAATCAGTGAGTTGAATTTGAGTTTGTTGAATGAAATTGAGTTTGAAGCTTACGATTGAATTTGAGGTTGTTTATTATTCTTAATTTTATTTTATTATTATTTGGGTTTTCCAATTATTCCCGTAGGTTAATTTGGGGAGTTTTCTTTTAAGATCTTTCTCTAAGAATAATTTGAGTTTTTTTTTTTTTTTTTTTTTTTTTTTTTTTTTTTTTTTTTTTACCTCGGGTTCTAAAGGATAAATTTTGTATTAGAGTTTGAGAGAATTTATTTTTTCTATTTCTTGAATCTTTTTTCTTTGTTTCTTTTATTACTATTATTATTGTCCAGTTGTTTGCCTTTCTTTGAATCTTGAATTCTTGATTTTTGATATCCCAATTTCTTGATTTCTTGTCTAGTTTGTTGTGTCTTGAACATTAGGTTCTTGATTTCTAGTTTTCATTTTTGTTCTTATTCAACTTTTTCTTTGCTTGAGTTTGACACTTTACAATCATTCTTGCTTGATTTGTTCTAGTTTGCTTTTCTAAATCTTGATTGCAAAGTTTTGGCTCACATCCTTTTTTAGAGAGATTGCAATATTGTGAGGGAGCGCTTACGTTAGAGAGTGAAAACACGAGTGAACTCCATACTTCGAGTGAAACACGTGTGAGGGAGTGAATTGTGAGGTCCATTTTTTTTTCACTTGTTTTCTATTTTGCAGCAATGTCAAATCCAGGAGTTCAACCTAACGATGGAGGTATACCACAAGGGGAGCCACAAGAGCAACTCTTGAGGATAATGAAAAATGTGGAAACAATGATCAATGTAAGGTTGAAACAAATGCTTCAAGCTGGGAATATTCCTCCAGCAAGGGGGCGAGTTGAGGATTTGCCAAAAGAGGTTGAAGATTTAGAGGAATATGAATATGAAAATGATCATGCTATAAACGAGCCTAGAAGGGGAGAACGTCAAGGCTTAAGGGGAAGAGGAAGATTTGGAAATAGACGACTACATGGTGGAAGAGAAAACTATGGAGATCGAGGCTTTGGTAATATCAAAATTAAATTTCCAAAGTTTCATGGAACATCAGATCCCGAAGACTACTTTCAATGGGAGCACGAAGCTGGGCACATTTTCCATAGCAACAATCTCACTGAAGAGAAAAAGGTAATCATCTCTGTGACGCATTTTAAAGATTATGCACAAACTTGGTGGGATAAGGTGTGCTCTAAGAGAAGGAGAAACCAAGAAGGACTAGTGGAAACATGGATGGAATTGAAAGAGGTCATGAGGAAGCGGTTCATACCGAAGCATTATTTGAGAGATTGTGCATTGAGACTTCAAGCTCTACGCCAATGGAGCAAAGGTGTTGATGATTATTACAAGGAGATGGAAATGTTGATGGAAAGATTGGATATAGATGAGGATGAAGAGAACACTATGGCAAGATTTCTCAATGGATTAAATATTGATGTGGTTGAACGTGTTGAAACACATATGTATGAAGATATGGAAGGGTTGGTGCACCTTGCAGTGAAAATGGAAAAATAACTCCAACGACGAAAATCGAGGTACACTTCTACTAAACATTTTTCCAATTCACTCTCTTCTTGGAAACGAGATGAGAAACTCACAGATCATAAACTTAAGGCCAAAGTAGTCGGTGACAAAACTAAAGATAAATGAGATACCTCATCCAAATCAAAACCAAAGACAGACACATCCATAGGTAGAAATAGAGACCTTAAGTGTTGGAAATGCCAAGGGGTGGGACATATAAGTCGAGAGTGCCCTAATAGAAGAACAATGATCATTAGGGAAGGAGAGATAATCACAGATGTGAGTGAGGGAGATGAAGAAACTAATGACTTTAAGAGTGACCAGGAGGTTGAGGACGGAGTGGAGGATACTACGCATTTATCATTAGTCACTAGAAGAGCCTTGAGTACACATATGAGGGAGGATGACTTGGAGAATCAGAGAGAAAATCTTTTTCATACTCGTTGTCTTGTACAAACCTTACCTTGTAGTGTTGTGATTGATAGTGGAAGTTGTACGAACGTCGTGAGCTCTAGTTTGGTTTGGTGATTGAGCTTAGATACTACACCCCACCCACGACCCTACAAACTACAGTGGCTTAATGATTGTGGAGAACTAAAGGTGACCAAACATGTAAAGGTTCCTTTTGTCATAGGGAGATACAAGGATGAAGTACTATGCGATGTAGTACCAATGCATGCAGGTGACATACTCCTTGGCCGACCTTGGCAATTTGACAAGAAAGTTCTTTATGATGGTTTTCTTAACCGTTACACTTTCACACACAATGGTAAGAAAACTATACTTGTACCTCTATCTCCTAAAGAAGTACTTATTGATCAAGAAAAGTTAGAAAAAAGAAAAGAAGAGGTCGCAACAAAAGCAAAAGAAGAAAGCAAAAAAGAAAAAAGAAAAAGAAAAAGAAAAAGAAAAAGAGAGCTTGAGTGAAAATGAGAGATTGAGAGAAAAACAAGAGGATAGCTCGCAACCTAGAGAGAAAAAAGAGAGAAAATTAGCAAGTTGGAGTGCTAGATCTTGTGAGGTTAGGAAAGCTATGTTTTCAAAAAGAACCATACTCATGGTTAGATTTAAAGAAGCTTATCTACTAACTGAGGACCTTGACTCCTCTTTGCCTAGTGTTTTTGTGTCTCTTTTACAGGAATTCAAAGGCGTATTTCCCGAAGAGTTGCCTAAGGAGTTACCACCTTTGAGAGGCATAGAGCACAAAATTGACTTCATTCCGGGTTCTCAGATTCCAAATCGACCAGCCTATCGAACAATTCCTCAAGAGGCCAAAGAGATTCGGAGACAAGTCGATGAGTTGCTTTCTCAAGGGTATATACGTGAAAGTTTAAGCCCTTGTAGTGTCCCTGTCTTACTTGTACCTAAGAAAGATGGATCTTGGAGAATGTGTGTAGACTGTAGGGCTATAAATAAAATTACAAATAAGTATAGACATCATATTCCTAGGTTGGATGATATGCTTGATGAATTATATGGTTGTAGCCTGTTTACAAAAATAGACTTAAAATCTGGATACCATCAAATTAGGATGAATGTCGGAGATGAATGAAAAATTGCTTTCAAAACTAAGCATGGTTTATATGAATGGTTGGTTATGCCTTTTGGCTTGACTAATGCACCTAGTACCTTTATGAGACTTATGAACCATGTACTGCGTGAGTTTTTAGGAGAGTTTGTAGTGGTTTATTTTGATGACATCCTAATATATTCTAGGACACTAGAAGATCATGTTATGCATGTTAGGCGTGTTCTGGTTGCACTTAGAAAGGAAAAACTATATGCTAATCTCAAAAAATGTAGTTTTTGCATGGAAAAAATAAATTTCCTTGGATTTGTAGTGTCTAAACAAGGGGTAGAAGTAGATACTGAAAAGGTTAAAGCTATTAGGGAGTGACCCACACCTCAAAATGCTAGTGAGATTAGGAGCTTTCATGGGCTTGTTGGTTTCTAGAGGAGATTCATTAGGGACTTTAGTTCCTTAGTTGCACCACTTAATGAACTTATAAAGAAAAATGTAAAATTTGAGTGGGGCAAACCTCAAAAGCGTGCTTTCAATGATCTGAAGGATAAGTTATGTAGTGCACCTTTGATTGCCTTGCCTAATTTTGAGCTAACATTTGAAATTGAGTGTGATGCAAGTGGCATAGGGATTGGAGCTGTTTTGATGCATGAACGGAGACCATTGATGTACTTTAGTGAGAAGCTGAATGGAGCAACCTTGAAGTATCTCACGTATGATAAGGAGTTATATGCCTTGGTGAGAGCACTACAAACGCGACAACACTACTTGTGGCCAAAAGAATTTGTAATCCACACGGACCATCAAAGCTTGCAACATTTGAAAGGTCAAAACAAGCTTAATAGAAGACATGCTAAATGGTTAGAATTCATTGAAACATTCCCCTACATGATAAAGTACAAAAAAGGTAAAGAAAATGTGGTAGCTAATGCACTATCCAGGAGGTATATTTTGCTAAACTCACTTCACACTAAATTACTTGACTTTGAACACATTAAGACATTGTATACACAAGACGATTATTTTTCACCTATTGTTGAATCTATCTTGCAAAAACGTGTGGTTCCTGATTATATGATGTTTGATGGGTTCCTGTTTAGAAAGGATAAAATTTGCATCCCCACTTGTTCTATTCGCGAGTTATTAGTTAAAGAGGCTCATGGGGGAGGACTCATGGGACATTTTGGGATAGCTAAGACATATGACATGTTAAGTGAACATTTCTATTGGCCTAAAATGAGACATGCCATACATAAGGAGTGTGAACGATGCATTGCATGTAAGGAAGCTAAGTCTAGATCAAAACCGCATGGACTTTATTTGCCTTTGCCAACTCCTAGCGGGCCATGGCTAGACATTTCCATGGATTTTGTGCTTGGTCTACCCAGAACAAAAAAAGGGAGGGATAGCATTTTTGTGATAGTTGACAGGTTTAGCAAAATGACACATTTCATTACATGTAATAAAACTAATGATGCTAAACATGTGGCTGAGTTGTTCTAAGGATGTAGTTAAATTGCATGGCATACCTAAGAGTATTGTTAGTGATAGGGACGTGAAATTTTTAAGTCATTTTTGGAGAGTGCTTTGGGGAAAACTTGGTACTAATACTCCACTGCTTGTCATCCCCAAACTGATGGACAAACTGAAGTAGTTAATAGGACAATGGTGACTATGCTTAGGGCTATAATTGATAGAAACACAAAAACTCGGGAGGATTGTCTACCATTTATCGAATTTGCATATAATAAGGTTGTCCATAGTGTCACTAAATGTACTCCATTTGAGATTGTTTCCTTTACCACCTCTTGATTTGTTACCCTTACCTTCTAATGAAGTTGTGAATATCTTCAAGCCGACAAAAAAGTGACTGTTATTCGGGAGCTACATAAATAGGTTAAAGAAAGGATTGAGAAGCAAAATACCAAGGTGGCTGCGAAGATCAACCAACACCGAAAACTTATTATTTTCAAGGAGGGAGATTGGGTGTGGGTCCACCTTCGGAAGGAAAGATTTCCACAACAACGAGATTCCAAGCTAAAGCCAAGGGGCGATGGACCTTTCCAAGTGTTGAAGAAAGTCAACGATAATGCCTACATAATTAACCTTGAAGGTAAGTATGGTGTGAGTGCGACTTTTAATGTTTCTGACTTGACTCCTTTTGATGCAGGCGGAAAATTTGATTCGAGGACGAATCCTTAAAAAAGAATGGGATGATGATATGAACCATGATGTCCTCACTTTGCCTCCAGGACCAATCACACGTTTAAGGGCCAAACAACTACAACTGGCTTTCGATACTCACATACAAACATTGGTGAACTCGATTAAGGAAGGTCAAGGAAGAGTAAATGAACAAAAGCTTTATACATTATGTCAGATGATGTTACTATTGTAAGTTTGCTAGCAATATTTGTTTACTTTAGAAGTTTATGCTGGTCATTTTTATGGCTCCAATTAGATTGATTATTTATCATTATTTTGAGTGATGTTTGATAACTTCCACTTAGGGATAGATTGGTCATTTAGCTAATTAGCTAAACAAATTAGGTTTAAATCCTGAGTGAAGCTTTGTAGAGAGGGACTTATTTTGTTTTTGGAATAATGAAAGTTTCTGCATGTTGATGACTGAGCCTCATCGCCAATTTTTGCAATTCTTGAGTTAGGGTTGCATGCTGGAGCATTCAAGTAAGTCTGATCAATTTGCTTGTGGAGTGTTCAAACCTCGAGTAGGGAACTAGTTCTCCTTACCTTTTGGTCTTCGATCACAAGGTAATCCATATTTAATCCTATCCTTTGGATTGAAATCTAATTGATTTGAGGGTTTTGGCAATTGAGAATTAGGGGTTCAAATAACCAAAGGGTTTCTAATTTCGACAGAAAACAAGAACGTTATCAAACAAGCCCATTATTTTGAAATTCATGTTTTTTTTTTATCACACACCAAACCGACCCTCAAATTCAGAAACTTTTTAGGGGGCGTTTGACCCAAGGAGTTAAAGATAATTGTTTAGTCTGAAGAATTAGTTAGTTTGAGGAGTTCTAAAGTAGTCTATAGTTCTGAAATTTGTGTTGTGTTTGAGGCATGAAGTTGTTAAACTTGGAGTTCTGAAATCTAAATTTATTTTAATTAGTTTTTTTTTGTCTGTACAGTTTTTTTCTATAAACTTTCAAAATTTCATTATTAAGGACTTTTTCCATATATTATCAAAATGAAATTTTTTATTTTTCATTTAAGAATTAATTTATTTTACAAACTTTCAAAATTTCATCATTAAAGACTTTTTCCAATAAATTCTTTAAGAATGAATATTTTTATTTTTATTTTATCTACCATTTACAAATTACTTTGAAGACAACAAAAAAAAAAAAAAAACTGAACACAATACCTCACATTTTTTTTTCAATATCTCTCACATTATTATCAAAATGAATATATATATATATTTTTGGCAGGACTCCGTGGGCCAAACTGCCCCTTAATCGGTAGATATAATTTTTTGTCCTCTCCCCAATTTGTTATTTGCACCACAAAATTTATGATCAGATTTTTACATTGGTGAATTATAAGTTATTGTGGCCATCAATTTTTCCAATAGTTTTAGGTTTTACTATGTTGATTTGATTGTTCTAATGTGTGATGTAGTCTGATGTGAATTATTAGAGTAATTAGGTACATAAAATTTGACTTTGGAAGGTTACCTGCTAGATCGTGATCAAAATTGATTAGGTCACTTTCTTCATTATTATGATTCTCACATTCTAGAACAATTATTGGTAGCTTTATATAAAAGAAAATTCTTGATATTGCAACTAAAAGTCTCACATTTAAATGTGACAGCTTCGTTGGAAGGACAAAATACCATCAACGAAAACTTGAATTTCATTCATAAACTGAGCCTTCTTGGTAAAGAGCTTCCAGAGTATTAATGAGTGAGTTTTCGCCCAAAAGGTCGTTGCTTCAACTATTTCAACAGTAACATCCATGGCAAGGTAGGATTCCATGGCTAACATCGACTTCCCTTTGGAATTTTGGACAATCACACTTAGCTCCACATCAGACCCGATGATAGCGACATCGACATTGAACTTATAATAGTTTAGAACGGGGGGTTGCCACCTGGGTGGGTCATGGGTGGGGATCACATTCCTGGGGACAGTGTGGCCGTCTTCAAGCGTTGGGCCGAGCTCCAGTGGGCGCAGGTCCGATTGGCGGCGTGTCTAAGGATCCAAACTTCCTCGCATCCAGCTCCTCCATCAGGTTTAAAGCCTAAGCCACCAGATCTGTGACAGTGGAGTTGTTGTGTCCATAGACCTCATCATTTCTCCTATGCCAGATTGTAGAACCGATAAACACGAAAAGTCGGAGCTCATCATGGTCAAAAGCCTGAATGACCCTGTAAAAAAGAGAAGCAACATCAACAAAAGTTAAATCGAAGAACTTAGAGCTAGAAGACCAATTTTTCCATTTTTTCCTACTTCCTTGCATTGCCACAAAACATAGATGTTAGATTCAGGAGCACTCCTCCAGGAAGAACAATCCGACTTCTCAATCACATGTATGATGAAAAGTTTTTTTTTTTTGCAAGTGGGAAGAGAATTAATTAGTGTGAAAATAGGGAAGCTATATATGTTTGGTACACTATTTCCGTTTCCCGAAAAAAAGAAACCGAACCTTGTTTGATATTTTTTTTATATAGTTTAAACATAATTTAGTTATATAATATATATAAAAAAAAACATAACATGCATTAAAGTATATAAAAAAATAATTATCAAAAATTTATATTATCTTATACAAATAACTCTTTAAGCAAAATTAAGAACAATAAAGGGGTGTTTGGCCAAGGTGGGGAGTTGAAGTTGTTTAGTCCAAGAAGTTCTGAAATATGTGTATTTGGAGCACGGAGTTCTAACGTCTTTCTTCTACCCAATGTTTTTCTACAAACTTTCAAAATTTCATTATTGAGTCTTTTTATTTCAATAAATTATAAAAAATAAATTTTTTATTTTTATTTTATATATCATTTCCAAATTTGTTTTAAAAAAAAAAAAAAAAAAATTAACACAATACCTCATATTATTAAAATATATATATATATCCATTTTATTAGGACTCATCTTTAATTGAATGAATTATAAGATTGAGATTTTTTTTTGTTTTTATTAATGTAGGTATAACTTTTTAAAGAAAAAAAAGAACAATACATATCTTACCCCGTGCCAAACACATTTTTCTCCGTCTCCACCCACTCCATATTCCATCTGAATCTACTATATTTGGAAATCAGCATCTCAACAATAACGGTTTATTTTAGTTTTTTTTTTTTTTGTACAATTTTTTCTATAATTTTCCAATATTTTCATTAGTAAGAACTTCTTCCAATAAATTTTAAAAATGCAGTTTTTACATTTTATTTATCCTTCACAAATTTCTTTGAAGATAACAAAAATAATTTTGACCACAATACTTCACATTCTTTTTTCAATATCACTCACATTAATTATTCATTTATTTAGATAATTTTGAAATAAAAGAGAGTCGTACAATAGTGTTAAATATTGCATGTGAATTTGAAAGATTTTAATCGGTTAATTTAAACGGATTCAAATAAACTAATGTTTTTTAATCTCCATTGTAATAATACTACATTTTGAATTTGATTTAAGTATTAATTTTGATTGGAGAACCTAATTTATATTTAAAATAATAAAGATAGGTTGAATTGCATTTTTAGTCATTTTACACATTTTTTTTAAATAATTAAAAATATTGTGAGAGGGAGAGAGAGGAAGAGAGAAAAATGTGTTGCCTTGAAAAACGGGTCAGAGCTGAATAGTAATTACTGTAGAAGTCTGGGGAGTTGAATAGTAATTACGGTAGAAGTCTGAAGAGTTGATATTTTTTATCCGAGTTCAACAAGTCCGTGGAACAAACGGGATAAAACTTCTCCCCCAACTCCTTGTCAAACAACTCCTTGGGCCAAACATGCCCTAATAAAATTGTTTCTAACATTTAAATGTTGTCCTAATTTGATCGGTTGATCCCTTAGTTGATGTGGACTCCAGTCCAACTCAATTATATTACTCCCGATCAATTTTGTAGTTGTAATTTTTTTTTTTTTTGAAAGATAGTTGTAAAATATTAAAGGGAGGCTAAATACATGATTTAGTGAACAATTTTATATTTCAAAATTCAAAATTTAAATAATATATAAATATATAAGATAATTGTAGTGAGAGGCAAAATTGGTTGTCATATTTGCAAATACAATTTTTTTTTTTTAAAAAATCGGGTCTATCCCGGATAGACTGTATCCTCGATAATAGACTATTTGTGAAAAAAATATTGTTGACCGAGAAATTTCGGCCAATTAGCGGTCGCCACATGTCTTCTGATGGAGCGCATGTAGCGCAGCGGAAGCGAGACGGATCATTGGCACTCTAATTTCATCAATTTAGCTAAATAAGAAACATGCACAAAGCTTTGAAATAAAAGGAATTAGAACACATACCTCTTGTAGTTCTAAAGACTTCTCTTCCAAAGCTCAAATCTCCTCACGAACCCTTCGAAGCTTCCCTCGAACTCCTCGAGAACCACCTCCGGTAGTCCCGCTATCCTCGGGCCGAGCAACGGAGTGGTGGGACTCCTTTATGAAAGAAAAAATTTGGAAGAAGAAGATGGGAAGATGAAAGTGATGAGGATTTTGTGAGAAGAAATCTAACACTTAGCTTTCTAATTTCTCAAGTAACATGAACTCTTCATGCTCATCCAACATTCAAACTCTTTGAAATTTCATCAACTCCAAACCATTTGAACTTCATCCAATTTATAGGCAATTCTCATGCAACAAAGTCTTTGCTTAGCATGACACCTCAAATTGGATGGATTAGTCTTCAACCAAGTGTTCCAAAATTGATGAGTTTATATGCATGTTGTTGGTGATTCACAATCCACTTCACAACTTGGATAAACCCACTCAACTTGGATAAATCCACTCAACATGGATAATTCCACTTTGACTTATAATCACACTTGTAATATTTTGTCATTTTAAAATTAATTCATAATTAATTTTAATAAGCAAAATAAATTATAATTAATTAAACTTTTTAATTAATTAATATTATTATTTAATTCAATATCAAATATTAATTAAATAATAAGACTAATCTCGGTTTCTTAAACCGAATCATCATACATGAATCCCTATTCATGTTTTACACCGATCCCATATTTAAATCATATTTAAATATGTCCATCATTCTTCCAAAACCGAATTTCAATAAATTCAAATTCTTTTTCTCTCATATTGTTACACGGCTTAATCCGAGCTAGCCAGGAGAACCTAAAGGACCTACAGATCATGAGCTCCAACGATACGAGATTAACCGGTCAAACTCTTTAACCAAGCTAACCAACATTCGTTAACCCCCGGAGACTCCACTAAAGTCCAAGGGTTGCACTCTCCTCACCGTAGATATATTTCTGTCCTCTTGATATAACCATCATCAGTAAATCGATCCTTCACAGGTCGTTCGTAATTATAGCTGGGTCAAAATAACCGTTTTACCCCCGTAATTACATCTTGTTCCTTAAGTCCCACTGATCCTCTAATGAACTATTGGTTTGTGGTCCAACCACCAAACCGATTGGTATGTGATCTCATCACTATACCAAGTCCCTCTCGGGCCAATGAGAGGGTGGGATCCCTAGTTCAAGACCTGGAGTCAGCACTTAAGGGAAGAACCTCTCTACTAATCCCTCAGAGCGGGTAGGAGTGAATTCCATCTCGCAGGACTATGTTCCCAGCTACCTACCTGGTCTTATCCCCAAGATGGTAGGCTTATTGAGTCGGCGATCTCGGGCCACTCTCACCCATACAAGTCAAAAGATAAGCCCGAATAAACAGGAGTTCATAGCGTGCTCAGGATTCAGATCAAGTTACCTAGGTCATCATATGAAAAAGTCGGTCTTTACAGTAAACGGAGTTATAAAGAAAGAGCGACTTGTTTCGCGGTTCAGTCTTATGCAAACTCATTGCATAGGACGCCCCCACTCACATGTCTCCACATGAACGATTTCGGATCACATCGTTTGTACTATACAAAGTGGGCCGCGTCCAATAGTGTCCCCAGGATAAGGTACCCAGCCTTATCCCTATACTATAGACCGTTCTGGCTATTACTTGAACTTGATCCACAATCATGTCACACATGAAGTTCAAGTATACAACCTATAGCCATGGGTTCTTTGTTTATTGGAGTTAGGTTAAAAGTAAAAACAATTCATTTTATTCAATAACAACTTTACTGAATAAATCTCAATAACAACTTTATTGCAAAATAGAATATACATTCAGTTTACAAACCACGAGTTTTAGGACATAAAACCCAACATCTTCATCTCGGCCGGCGGATCGAATAAACTTAACCGAGCAAATTCGGTCATGGCTCAATTGGGCTCGAAATCGAATCGGGCTAAAAGTTATTTAAATGTAAATTTGGCCCAAGCCCAAATAACCATTGGGCCCAGAACCCAAAAGTCCATTGGACCCAAGCCCATTGGATCCAGGCCCAAGCCCACCAGGCCCATGAGAACTCTATAAATAGAGAGCTCATTCTTCATTTTTAAGGTTCAGAAAATTTCTTCTCCTAAGAGCTCAGAGAGAATTCACAAGACTCCCTGAATCCTGAAGACTGAACACCACTCCAAGTTCAAACATCTGAAGACTTCACAAACATCTGAAGACTTCACCGCTACGCGAAGGTGCAGATTCAACATCGAGAACAAGCTGCGAAGCTGCGAAGCCCTCGATCCAAATTCAACATCGAGAATAAGCTGCAAAGCCCTCGAAACAAATCCAACATCGAGAACAAGCTAAGAAGCCCTCGATCCAAATTCAACATCGAGAACAAGCTGCAAAGCCCTCGAAACAAATCCAACATCGAGAACAAGCTAAGAAGCCCTCGATCCAAATTCAACATCGATAACAAGCTGCAAAGCCCTCGAAACAAATCCAACATCGAGAACAAGCTGTGAAGCCCTCGATACAAATCCAACATCGAGAACAAGCTGCGAAGCCCTCGATACAAATCCAACATCGAGAACAAGCTATGAAGCCCTCGATACAAATCCAACATCGAGAACAAGCTGTGAAGCCCTCGATACAAATCCAACATCGAGAACAAGCTGCGAAGCCCTCGATACAAATCCAACATCGAGAACAAGCTGCGAAGCCCTCGATACAAATCCAACATCGAGAACAAGCTGCGAAGCCCTCGATACAAATCCAACATCGAGAACAAGCTGCGAAGCCCTCGATACAAATCCAACATCGAGAACAAGCTGCAAAGCCCTCGATCCAAATTCAACATCGAGAACAAGCTGCAAAGCCCTCGATCCAAATTCAACATCGAGAACAAGCTGCAAAGCCCTCGATCCAAATTCAACATCGAGAAGAAGCTGCAAAGCCCTCGAAACAAATCCAACATCGAGAATAAGCTGCGAAGCCCTCGAGATACATTTACATTTGAGAGAGAAAGAATCAGAGGATAAACATTAGAGATTGTAATCCACTACGCACTGATACATACAATACATCAATGCAAATTCAAATTTCATTTACACGTGTTCGAATCTCCATCCTTAGTCGAAATCTCGTGTGAACAGATTGGCACGCCCGGTGGGACAACTCTACCTCTCATCTCTCCCTCTCTCAAGAAGTTTCCTTCCCATAAAAAAAGAGGAAGAAATCTTTGCAACTTCATGCTACATCAACGCAGAAGAAGTCGACGACTCAAAAAAAGTCGACCAAAGAACTTCCGTCTTCAATCGCATCAAGCCTTCAACTACTCGAACTTCGGTCTTCCAAAGGATGAGTATGGCCGTGACAAAAGAAGAAAATTCATGTCTAACTTCTACCTCCACTCGAACTTCAGCTTTCCAAAGGTTAAGTGTTTCTACATCAAAGAAAGACGGACCTTCAAAATCTGTTTTTGATCGCCTCAAAGTTACAGGTGATCAACAACAAGGAAAGATGAAGACTGTAGGGGCAAGACTCTTCGATGAAGAAAGTAGCGACAAGAAAATTCACAGTCGTGTTCCTTCGCGCATGAAGAGGAAATTATCTGTTCTCATAAATACAGAAGGCTCCTTGAAGGTGAAGAAAAATATCATTATTCTAACGAATCCTACAAACGAAGGATCTGATCAAGACCATGATGAAGATAAGATCTTTTGAAATGTAATACTCCTTAACGTAAGAGTATAAACTACATGTTGCTCCTGGCCCGCACGAGCTTAAAAGGTGAACGGCCCAAGTAAAAAAAAAAAAAAAACAATGTAATACTCCTTAACGTAAGAGTATAAACTACATGTTGTTCCTGGCCCGCATGAGCTTAAAAGGTGAACGGCCCAAAATAAAAAAAAAAAAAAAAAAAAAAAAAAAAAATCGATCATTCATCATGTAACCTGAACTACGTTATGACTTGATCCCTTCCATCTAAGGGTACGTAGGCAACTTAAAGAAAAAATATATATATACTTTAAGTTCAGTCACAACAATAAAAAAAAGGGATTACATTCCATTTGAACTACGATATGACTTGATCCCTTCCATTCAAGGGTACGTAATCGATGTTCGAACTCAAGAGCAAAAGAAGCAATGATAGTACCAATTCCACTACGCCAAACAAGCTTCATTATTACTATTTGACTTCAGATTGTAATATTTCATTCAGCTTGTTATTAGGCCAAATCAAATTTCCATCACTGCGCTACTCATATCCAAGTTCGGTTGCAAGTTTGCGCATCACCAAGTTCAGTTGCAAGTTTGCGCATCACCAAGTTCAGTTGCAAGTTTGCGCATCTCTAAGTTCAGCTGCAAGTTTGCGAATCTCCAAGTTCAGCTGCAAGTTTGCGCATCTCCAAGTTCAGCTGCAAGTTTGCGCATCTCCAAGTTTGCGCATCTCCAAGTTCATCTCCAAGTTCAGCATCTCCAAGTTCAGCTGCAAGTTTGCGCATCTCCAAGTTCAGCTGCAAGTTTGCGCATCTCCAAGTTCAGCTGCAAGTTTGCGCATCTCCAAGTTCTGCTGCAAGTTTGCGCATCTCCAAGTTCTGCGCATCTCCAAGTTCTGCGCATCTCCAAGTTCAGCTGCAAGTTTGCGCATCTCCAAGTTCTGCTGCAAGTTTGCGCATCTCCAAGTTCTGCTGCAAGTTTGCGCATCTCCAAGTTCAGCTGCAAGTTTGCGCATCTCCAAGTTCTGCTGCAAGTTTGCGCATCTCCAAGTTCTGCTGCAAGTTTGCGCATCTCTAAGTTTTGCGCATCTCCTCCAAGTTCCGCTGCAAGTTTGCGCATCTCCAAGTTTTGCGCATCTCCTCCAAGTTCCGCTGCAAGTTTGCGCATCTCCAAGTTTTGCGCATCTCCTCCAAGTTCCGCTGCAAGTTTGCGCATCTCCAAGTTTTGCGCATCTCCTCCAAGTTCGCGCGCCTGCATCATCGCGCGCGCCTCCAAGTTCGCGCGCCTCCAAGTTCGCGCGCCTGCATCATCGCGCGCATCTCCTCCAAGTTCCGCTGCAAGTTTGCGCATCTCCAAGTTTTGCGCATCTCCTCCAAGTTCCGCTGCAAGTTTGCGCATCTCCAAGTTTTGCGCATCTCCTCCAAGTTCGCGCGCCTGCATCATCGCGCGCGCCTCCAAGTTCGCGCGCCTCCAAGTTCGCGAAGTTCGCGCGCCTGCATCATCGCGCGCGCCTCCAAGTTCGCGCGCCTGCATCATCGCGCACATCTACTCCAAGTTCCGCTGCAAGTTTGCGCATCTCCAAGTTTTGCGCATCTCCTCCAAGTTCGCGCGCCTGCATCATCTTGCGCATCTCCTCCAAGTTCGCGCGCCTGCATCATCTTGCGCATCTCCTCCAAGTTCGCGCGCCTGCATCATCTTGCGCATCTCCTCCAAGTTCGCGCGCCTGCATCATCTTGCGCATCTCCTCCAAGTTCGCGCGCCTGCATCATCTTGCGCATCTCCTCCAAGTTCGCGCGCCTGCATCATCTTGCGCATCTCCTCCAAGTTCGCGCGCCTGCATCATCTTGCGCATCTCCTCCAAGTTCGCGCCTCCAAGTTCGCGCGCCTGCATCATCTTGCGCATCTCCTCCAAGTTCGCGCGCCTGCATCATCTTGCGCATCTCCTCCAAGTTCGCGCGCCTGCATCATCTTGCGCATCTCCTCCAAGTTCGCGCGCCTGCATCATCGCGCGCACCTCCAAGTTCGCGCGCCTGCATCATCGCGCGCACCTCCAAGTTCGCGCGCCTGCATCATCGCGCGCACCTCCAAGTTCGCGCGCCTGCATCATCGCGCGCCTGCATCATCGCGCGCCTGCATCATCGCGCGCACCTCCAAGTTCGCGCGCCTCAAGTTCGCGCGCCTGCATCATCGCGCGCCTGCATCATCGCGCGCACCTCCAAGTTCGCGCGCCTGCATCATCGTGCGCACCTCCAAGTTCGCGCGCCTGCATCATCGCGCGCACCTCCAAGTTCGCGCGCCTGCATCATCTTGCGCATCTCCTCCAAGTTCGCGCGCCTGCATCATCTTGCGCATCTCCTCCAAGTTCGCGCGCCTGCATCATCGCGCGCACCTCCAAGTTCGCGCGCCTGCATCATCGCGCGCACCTCCAAGTTCGCGCGCCTGCATCATCGCGCGCACCTCCAAGTTCGCGCGCCTGCATCATCGCGCGCACCTCCAAGTTCGCGCATCTCCGCGCATCTCCTCCAAGTTCGCGCGCCTGTTTAAGAAAATTATCTAAAAATATGTATAAAGGTGGACTTGAACCCAAGACCAAAGAAAACAAAGGTTCTACATGTTCCACTTTGCCAAAGAAGATTTATTGTTATAATTTATCTTTAGATTGTAATACTTCATTCAACTTGAAATTTAGGTGGGTTCTAAATTTCCTTCCATAATCATGACCTTAAGTTCAAATTTTCGAACTTCATGTCAAAATTGATTGGAATCCCAAAATTATACCAAGTCAAATTTTCATTCAAGCTAAATTTCCAGCAAAACCCAAAATTTTCCTAAAATTAAAATTTTGGGCATATTCCAAATTTTATTTCCAAGCGTGATTTAGAGTCGGAAGTTATCTAAATCCGAGTCTCAAATCAAATATGCCAAAATAAAATTTTCAACACTTCTACTCCGAATTCAAGCCAAACTTCAAGAAAATATCATAGTTTTTCCTAGAATTAAAATTTTGGGCATATTCCAAATTTTATTTCCAAGCATGATTTAGAGTCAAAATTTATCTAAATCCAAGTCTCGAATCGAAATTGGCGGTTTGGGTATACTCCAAATTTTATCCCACTTCGAAATTGGAGTAAAGTTCAAAGTCAAATCCTATTCAAAATTCAATTGGGCAACTCCAAAACTCTACTCTACATCCAAAATGGAATTAAAGTAGAACACAAGAATCTACTAAAGTTCAAGTCAAGCTTCTGCCAAATAAGAAAAATCAAAATTGTAAATCCAATTCATATTTTTTGGTCAATTGGCATAGAAAGATGTATCAATCAAAAGAATTGATTTATGGACCAAATTTCATATTTCGATAAGATTGATATGTCGAGGCAGATTCAAAATTAGGGGTGTCCTACATTTCAATTTCAAAATTTAACTTTTCCGAGACTCACCCACACGTACATGTGCATAACTCTCGAAAAAGGGGGCATTTGTTGATCGAGAAATTTCGGCCAATTAGCGGTCGCCACATGTCTTCATCTCGGCCGGCGGATCGAATAAACTTAACCGAGCAAATTCGGTCATGGCTCAATTGGGCTCGAAATCGAATCGGGCTAAAAGTTATTTAAATGTAAATTTGGCCCAAGCCCAAATAACCATTGGGCCCAGAACCCAAAAGTCCATTGGACCCAAGCCCATTGGATCCAGGCCCAAGCCCACCAGGCCCATGAGAACTCTATAAATAGAGAGCTCATTCTTCATTTTTAAGGTTCAGAAAATTTCTTCTCCTAAGAGCTCAGAGAGAATTCACAAGACTCCCTGAATCCTGAAGACTGAACACCACTCCAAGTTCAAACATCTGAAGACTTCACAAACATCTGAAGACTTCACCGCTACGCGAAGGTGCAGATTCAACATCGAGAACAAGCTGCGAAGCTGCGAAGCCCTCGATCCAAATTCAACATCGAGAATAAGCTGCAAAGCCCTCGAAACAAATCCAACATCGAGAACAAGCTAAGAAGCCCTCGATCCAAATTCAACATCGAGAACAAGCTGCAAAGCCCTCGAAACAAATCCAACATCGAGAACAAGCTAAGAAGCCCTCGATCCAAATTCAACATCGATAACAAGCTGCAAAGCCCTCGAAACAAATCCAACATCGAGAACAAGCTGTGAAGCCCTCGATACAAATCCAACATCGAGAACAAGCTGCGAAGCCCTCGATACAAATCCAACATCGAGAACAAGCTATGAAGCCCTCGATACAAATCCAACATCGAGAACAAGCTGTGAAGCCCTCGATACAAATCCAACATCGAGAACAAGCTGCGAAGCCCTCGATACAAATCCAACATCGAGAACAAGCTGCGAAGCCCTCGATACAAATCCAACATCGAGAACAAGCTGCGAAGCCCTCGATACAAATCCAACATCGAGAACAAGCTGCGAAGCCCTCGATACAAATCCAACATCGAGAACAAGCTGCAAAGCCCTCGATCCAAATTCAACATCGAGAACAAGCTGCAAAGCCCTCGATCCAAATTCAACATCGAGAACAAGCTGCAAAGCCCTCGATCCAAATTCAACATCGAGAAGAAGCTGCAAAGCCCTCGAAACAAATCCAACATCGAGAATAAGCTGCGAAGCCCTCGAGATACATTTACATTTGAGAGAGAAAGAATCAGAGGATAAACATTAGAGATTGTAATCCACTACGCACTGATACATACAATACATCAATGCAAATTCAAATTCATTTACACGTGTTCGAATCTCCATCCGTCGTTCGAAATCTCGTGTGAACAAATATATAAATATATTGCAGAATTAAAAAATAAAATAAAAAATCTGATGACCCCAGGTCTAAAAATCGAAGCAAAGGGTGAACGAACAAAGACCACAAATAACATCATGAATGAAATTAAATATAGAAGACATAAACAAAAACGGAACAGAGTGACAAGATGGATTCTCAACCACAATTTTAAAAACAAAAAATCAGATACATTATCATAGTTTTTACTGCAAAAGCGAGCATAACTCAGCTGACATATGTATGACTTGATAACCAAGAAGTTTGTGGTTCGAATCTCCCACCCCCAATGTACTTAAAAAACAAGTATGTTTTTAAAAAAATGAAAAACTTGAAAATAACGTTATTAAACATGCAAATTTTAGTGGGTCGACATAATTTTTTTGTTTTTTTAAGATATTTAGGGCCCGTTTGATAACGTTCCCGTTTCTTGTTCCCTGTTTCTTGTTTCTTGTTCTCAGTTTCTTGTTCCTTATTTTTTTAGAACTAGAAACAGGAACCTGTTTGATAACTACTCCTGTTTTTTGTTTCTTGAAAAAAAGAAACAGAAACAGAAACTTGTTTGATAACGTTTCTTGTTTCTTGTTTCTTGAAGAAAAAAAAATAAACAAAATAGATTAATAATTATTTTTTGTTAATTATTTATTTTCTTTATGTTTTTATTTTTTTATAGTTTAAATATAATTTAGTATACATAATATAAAAAATATATAACATGCATTAAAATATATATATATATATATATACAAAAAAAGCTATCCAAAGTTTATATAATCGAATACAAATAAGTTTCGATACAAAATTAAAAACAACCATAAAATTGTATTTATACTTCAAATGTTACCCAATTTGATTTAGTATATGTTTTTGTGTGCTTGTTTAAGAATAGAGAATTGAGCCTTCTACACACCAAAACAACATTTAATAACATTTTGGAGTGAGAAATGTCGGTAGTTAAAACATTTATGGATGATGTCTCTTTTCTCTAAAATCTCGAAGTCGTTGTCAATTTGTCATTATTTGTTATGAACCGTGTTTTAAATTTTCGTCGACGTGTATACATTTTCATCAACATTTTCATGTGTCAATGAACTTAATATCGACATGAGAGGTGAATCGACATTTCAATTATATTTTAGATAAATTGACGTTATATAACTAAAATATAATTATTGTTAATCTAATATTTAATACTAAGAAAATTAAACTTATTTAAAAACCAAAAAATGCTTATTTGCAAAGTTTGAAATGTGGATGTTGATGGAAATATCAATGTCTCAATTTTATGAAAATGTTGATAAAAAATATCGATAAAATGTCGATGTGGATAGATATTTATGAAAAAAAATATATTTTTTTAAAAATATATATTTAAATTAATAAATAAACATTTTAACGTAGCTAGATAGAATAAAAGATTTATTATTAATATTAGGTTCACATTAGTATTAATATATTCTCAAACAAAACAAAAATAAAAAGTGGCAAAATTCAAAATTAAAATAATATAAAAAAAAAAAATACTGCAAAATTAAGAGAAGAAAAGATAAAAAAAAAAAAAAAAAAAAAAAAAACAAAAATGCTACATCTAGGATTTGAACCCAAGACCTTGAATGTAAAAGACTTAACTAAGCACATCTCTTGCCAATAAACAAACCACACATTTTTAGTTTAAATAGGAACTGAAGTGTATAAATGGGAACGGAACAAAAGAAACAACTTTTTGGTGTTTCTCAAATTTTGCCATTTTTTTAGAAACGTTTCTCAAAATTTAGAAACAAGAAACGAGAATAGTTATCAAACAAGTCTGTTTCTTAAAAAATGAGAAACAAGAACAGGAAACATAAAACGAGAACGTTATCAAACGAGCCCTTAATTAATGCGAGAATTATTAATGCGAGAATTGAACTCATGACATCTTAGTCAAAGCACAATCATATGTTTTCTCTCCCCAATTTGATATTTGCACCACAAAATTTATCGCGGTGAGTTGTAAGATATCGTGGCCATAAAATTTTCCAGTAGTTTTAGGTTTTACTATGTTGAGAAACTCCAAAATCCCTGTGGTAAAAATGTAACAACTTATTGTGTAGTGTACTATGTTAATTCCATTAAAAACAAATTTGGTGGATATGTCAATTTCTATCCCTGATAGTATGGTCTATCGCTGATAGAAGTCTATCGTTGATAGTAGTCTTTTTTTTAGAATTTTTTCAGTGATAAAAGTCTATCGGTGATAATCATATATCAACAATAGAGTCTATCAATGATAGACACTGATTTTTTGTCATATTTGCAAAATGTTTTAAAGTTTACTAAATTTGCAATTATTTTAAGTCTGATTGATGTTTGTGCAACCATCCCTATGTTAGAACTCGAAAACAAAAAGTGTAATAATAATAACAATAATGTATATGTATTATAACAAAAAAACATGTGGACTTAATTTCTCACCAAAATTATAGGTTGGAATCACCACCTCTATTATTCAATTATTCTATTATTCTAAAAATTAAAAAAGTTGAAAAATTCTATGAGTGGACAAAAAAATTATAGCTCAACTATCATGATGTTACAACTAGAGACCAAGAAGTCTTAGGTTTCAATCTCTTTTTCACCCGTTGTAAAAAAAAAAAACCACATCCAATAATTAAATAACATGTCATCTATTGATACATCATGTGAGAGCAAACCCTCTCTTTAAATAGGGAAAGAGGAGATCACATATGTTTGGTAGTGTTCATTCCAAACCCAACACAATGGCTCTCTTTGGGAAGCTGGAGACCGAGGTAGAAATCAACTCTCAAGCTTCAAAGTTTCATGAAATATTACATGTAAGACCTTACCATATATCTAATGTCACTGCAAAAAATATACAAAATTGCCAACTACACGAAGGAGAATGGGGCAAAGTTGGATCTATCCTCGTGTGGAACTATTTTCACGGTTTGATTTTAACTTCTCTCTCAATTTTTCTTCTTCTTATTTTCTTGAATTTAATAACATAGGAGAGTTGGAGGATTCAAACCTCTAAACTCTTAGTTGAGGGTGTATATCTAACTCTTAAGGACAACAGAATCCAGACATCTCCACAATGGTAGAGATATTTTGAGTGAAACCAAAAGGAAATCCATGAGGGTTTAGGCCCAAAGTGGACAATATCATACCATTGTGGAGATGTCTGGGTTCCGTTGTCCTTAACACTAACTAAATCAGATGAGTTGTATTGAGGTTGACAATTTTTTTTCTTCATTGAATCTGTTACGATAGAATCAAATAACAAAAAACAAAAGCGCAAAAGAAAAGATTGACACAAATTTACGTGGTTCATTAACGCCGTGTTAGCTACGTCCACAGACAGAAGGGAGAAAACAATATTATTACGAATATAAAAGAAAATTACAAATGACAGACTAGGGGCAACTGAAATCATTAGAAAATTTATATATGACACCCTTGAAATGACCTAATACAAAATGAGAAAAAGCCTAAAACAAATAGTAACATCCAAATCAACTTTTGGTCATAACAGAGTCAAGGCATTCCAACATAACCATTACATAATTGTTTTATTTACATATTGTTGTTAATTAAATTCGCAGATGGGAAAGCATGTGTGTCAAAGGAGTTGATTGAAGCAATTGACGAAGAGAAGAATTTGATCACTTTCAAAGTGATAGATGGAGATATTTTGGAGCATTACAAGAGTTTCAAATTTACTATGCAATGCATTCCAAAGGAAAAGGGAAGCCTGGTTCGTTGGACTTTGGAATATGAGAAGCAACATGACAAAATTCCAGAATCACATGAAAGCTTAATGAAATTTTGTGCTGATATCTCAAAAGACCTTGATGCTCACCTTGTGGAAATGGAAAGTAATAATCAAGAAGCACTTTTGGAACCTGTAGCTGCTTTTGCTAGCTTGACAACAAAAGACTTCTGACCCTTTGCTTGGGTTGCTATTATATTTGGAGTACCAATCTTATTTAAATAAAATGTTTCTATATGCAATATGTGGCCATGTAATATGCTCTCATATGAGTTGGAGAAATTTGACTTTAGGGTTACCAGCTTGGTCTCTTTTCTCATTCTCTTAAATTATTATTAATGTTGAACTTGTGCATAACTAAACTGACATAAAACATCTGCTATCGATTAGGAAGTCGGAGGTTTGAATCTTCCATCCCACATATAGTTGAACTAAAAAAAACATAATGACGAGTAATAGAACGATTTGAGATGTTCTCCAAATTGGATTATAGGTCACTTTTCTTGGGGTATTTTCACATATGACCCCCAAGGTTCCGTAATGTTTTTGAACCCTGTCTCGAAAATAATGTTTTTTGTTCTTTTGCTTTGCTGACGTCGTCAGCACTTCGCTTTGCTGAGCACAAGCACAACTGCAAGGAAAAAGTTTGTAATACCATTTGCTAAGCACGAGGATATACTATAGTTACCTCTTCGCGGTCGTGCTCAACGAAGAGTATTAACAAAAAAAATTCTCGCGATCGTTCTCAGTGTAAATGCGTGCTCGTGCTCAGAAAGGGTAAAAAAAACATGTGTTTTCAAAAATCGGGTCAAATGACATTACGACACCTAAGGGAAGGGTCATTTGTGAAAATACCTCACTTTCCTTCCCAAATAATGGATTCTCACACAAGAAATGGGAGGTTAATTAGTTAAAGGGAAATAAATAATCATCTGATCTTAAAAAATAATAATAATAATAATAATAAAAAGGCATTTATAATGTGTAAAAAGTCATTTGAAAATTATATGATTAGCCTAGTGTAGATGTTAGATTATTGAAGCCACAATTCAAATGAGTTAGTGCTTTCATAAATTTATGCCTAATTTGAAGAACAAATTTGGTTAACATCAATATAGCTCATGAATATAATTTATTAACTAAATATATTTGACGAAAATTCATGAACTAAAATTGTTTACTAATTTTATGTAAAGCTTCTAGACAAAATATGAGATATTTGGCCGGATGACTCTAAATTAAGGCTCGGTAGGGAGAATGACCCGAAATTTTAAAAATTAGTACGAATAACATTTTGTTGACATCATCAAACATTTTTTTAATATTATTTTGTCGCTCTCGCTCGCTTTTCTTCTCGTTCTCGCTCGCGCTCATGGACAGACTTCCAATTTATAATTGAAATTTTTTACCCGCCCGTGAGCGCGAGCGAGAACAAGAAAAAAAAAGAGCGAGAACGAGCAAAATAATATTAAAAAAAATGTTTGATGATGTCAGCAAAAAGTCAGTTCGACTAATTTTTAAAATTCAGGTCAATCCTTTAAACGGGTGATAATTTAGAGTCATCCGTACAAATATCCCCTAAAATATAAATTGGAAAATTCTAAGAGGACTGGCTAAAATAGTAATTTATGTGTATATACTTGGAAGCTATCTCTCTTGCATGTCAAACCACATTTATTATTATTCATCTCCACACTCTTTTTCAGAAAATCCCCAAAGACTTCGATTTTCACGATAATTTGTGCTCTAGAGCTATTTTAACAAGGGGCAACTAAAGGAATATTAATATAAAATAAAATAATACAACTCGAAAAAGAGTTGAATCAAATCAAATTTGAAAAATAGCTAAAAGTTATATCTAACATAATCTTTAAATTATTTCGAAACGAAAATATCCCGATTCAGATTTATACTTTTAATCATTCAACCAAAATGCTTATATGAAAAACTAAATATTTGTTAGTAAAAAAAAAAAAAAAATAGCGTCAAACTGAGCATAACTCAATTGATATATTCAATACTAGAATTAATTAAATCTTAAAGGAGAAATACGTGGACAAATAATATATAAAAATAAAAATTAGTAACAACGATTATTTTGAGTTATATAATCCTAACTGAACCGATAATCATCATTAAATGCAAAATGAAAATCATCTATCTTCCAAATTCAAACTCACTTCCTTTGGAGATCCCCTTTGAACCTAAAACCTTATTTTGATTCCTTCAACCCTTCTTAAGCATTATCCCAAATGCCCTCAACGACCTCTCAGACAAAGTTTTTCTTCTTCTCCCCTCATCTACTTGATTTTAAGTTCAGCGGTGCTCAATGATTTCTTCCAACTTCGTTGCACTATCGTTTGAACAATAATTTGTTCCAATCGTCTTCACTGTCATTGTTACAAGATTTTGTAAAGGTTACGAGATTGAAGAGACTATACTCACTGTTGTTACGAGATTTTGTTTTAAATATATAAACTTAGGATATAGTTTTTATTGGGACTTTATTTGGTCTAACTATTTAGAAAACAACCGCGTACAACCCACCAATTTTGGTCATCATTTGGTCTAAAATTGATCACATTTGTTAGGAATTTAATTTTATCTAACTATTTTAGAACATGTGTGGTTGGGTATAAATTTTCGTACAATTCTATATATAAACCGTGTTGTGTATACATTTATATATATACATTTATTTCGGTGTGTGTGAATTTATGAACATATTAGATATGCAGTGCAAGTGCAAGAATGATTTGCTTCATAGTATTTGTTGTTAAATACACCCCTCACATACATATTTTTCCAGTGTATGTCCTTTGAAGCATGAAGAAAAGAAGGTAATATTGAGTTATTGTATTTATTTTTTATATCATGTACATGAAGATATTATATTTATATGCTCTTGTTGGTATCCGAGCGATGACAAAAACCATGATGTGGTTATGTATATATTTTTGTACAATTTTATATATAGACCGTGCTGTGTGTACACATTTATATACATCTGTTTTCGTGTGTAAATTTATGAACATATTAGATATGTAGCGGATGAGTGGTTTGTTTCACTGTATTTGTTGTTATATACCCATAAGATACGTATTTCTTCTGTGTATGCTCTTGTAGATATTCTTGTAAAATATCTTCTCTATGTTGAAAAGGGATACTCGTGTTGCGTGCTCATTTTATAGATTTCTTTCTTGGTTTGAATAACCGACTAGAACTCACACAAGGTTCCCCATTTCTTGAAAGAGCCTTGTGACAACGCTTTCTCCTCCCCGTTCCTAAATCGAGACAACTATGAAATTCTTTTTTGGGAATTCAGTGTGAGAAGTTTGGCGATGGAATTGTGGAGTAGAGAGCCAAGGGTCGAATAACGTGGTACATGAACAATGCAAGACTTGAAGTTTGTTGAAGATGTTCTTGGTCATCCCATACACCATCGAAAGCAACAGTAATCTGACCATTAATCTGGTAGCATGAACAAACAAATCTGGTGGTATGAGCTGAGTAGAAGAAATGAAAATATTCGTATTCAAACAATAAAATGAGTCCACAATCAATTTTCAAAAGCATTATTCTAAGAGGTTCTATATTTAGGATTATATACTTCCTTGGTTGTTGGAAATTTTATTATAAGTTGATAGAGATTTTAAAAAAAAAATTATTATGTTACACATGGGTTGACGGTAAATATCCATATCTTCTTAGGATATAATTGGAAGGTAAATTGTTCACTCATCCCCACCAAAATTAAGATAGCTATGAAATTCAAATATGAAACTTTAATTATCTTTAGGTTTAACTTTTATTCTTAGCTATATTTCACACAATTCTCCCTTTGATAATCTTTTCATCTCACTATCTCCGAATTTATACAATTCTTTTAAGATGTTTGAAAATGATTTTGAAGTTATTAAAAATATTTTTATAATGTTCAAAATCATTCCGAAAAAAACTTTTATTCATTCAAAATCAATTTTGATAATATAAAAATTATATAATATAAAAATTATATTTAAAAGTATTAAATCAAATATTAAATTAATTTTAAATGGTTAAATGTGTATTTCAAAAGTATTTTTTTTCTTACAATTATTTCAAAATGATTTTACCTAACAAAAGTTATTTTAACTATTTCTTAATATATATATTTTTTTAATGTCGATTAGTTAAATATTGCTCAAATCCCATCATATTTATTATAATTGATATTGATAATATTAAATATTAGATTAATTATTAGGCAAAGATCATAATTGAGTTAACAAATTTGACAATAGGGTTATGTGTGTTAGGTCCCTTTTCCTTCTATTTTTATTGTCCTATGCCTCCTATTTACAGAAAAAATTGAGATGATGTCCAATTGATTAGGTCACCTTTTTTTTTTTTTCTATTATAGATTCATACGTAACAATCGGTAGGTTTATTTAAAAGAAAATAAATAAAATTAAAGAACATTAAATTATATTATATCTAAACGTCATATGGAAATTAATTATATGATACGTTCGAAAGGGAGTTATAAATTATTAATAGGTTCCAAAGGGATATAAATTATTGAAAGCTAATTCATATTTGTTAAACTAAACATAACTTAGTGATTATAGAATACAAATATGTATTCATATCTTTGAGATCGAAAGTTCAAATATTTATACCCACATTTGTTGTAAAAAAAAAAAAAAAAAAATCATATACTTACAGAAATTTCAAGAACTTTCCCCTACCTAATTAGTTTATCAAGAACAAATATAAAATTAAGTTTAAAATAACATATCAGTGTCTTCAATTATATAAGTTTAACATAACCGAAAATTGATTAAATTGATTAAAGTAATTCTTTCTTATGAGGTTAAAAGGTTTAATTGATTAAATTGATTAAAGTATTGCTTTCTTATGAGTTAAAAGGTTTCCACCTTGTCAAACCGAACATAGCTCAATTAACATAAGGTTGTGTCATTGACTATGAAGTCATATTTTATTTTATGTTTTATAATAAATGAATAGCAAATTATTTTTATAATATTATTTAATCTAATATATATACTTGTTAAAATCGACTCAAGTTGTTTCGAACATCGATCATTGCCCGACAAATGTTCTATAATATATATATATATATAAAAGTAATTAATTTGAAGTTGAAAGTCAAAATGAAAATTTTCAAAATTTAAGGAATATAATTGAAACATTTTTCAAAATTCAAGGATATTTTATATAATTTAATTTATTTTAAATTCGTGAATTTTTTAAAACATAAACGTTTGGTTGAAAAAAAAATGTTAGTTTTAATTTTTTTCTAAAGAATTTTAAAAATGATTTTTAAATTAAAAAAAAGAAAAAAAACCAAAATCGAATTGGTTATCAAATATATATACCCTTAATTAAATTGTGTTTTTTTTTTCGATAAAATAAAACTCTAACGTTCTTTTTCTCATAATATAAATTTGTAACTTTATTTATAGGGTTGGTTGCACAAACAACAATCAGACCCAAAATAATTACAAATTTAGCAAAATTTAAAACATTTTGCAAATATGGCAAAAAAATCAGTGGCTATCACTGATAGACTCTATCGTTGATATATGATTATCACTGATATACTTTATCATTGATATATGACTCACTGATAGACTTCTATACTACTATCACCGACAAAATTCTATAAAAAACTGAGGTGATAGACTAGTATCATTGATAAATTTCTATTAGTGATAGATTTCTATCAGCGATAGACCATACTATCGGTGATAGAAATTGTCATATTTGCAAAAAAATTTAAAAAGTATTATATTTTTAATTATTTTACCCTAAATTGACATCGATTACAATTTTCCTTATTTATATTTATATATATATATATATATATATATATCACTTTGGTATCCATAATAAAAGTTTTTTTTTCATTACTTAATTTAATGGCGCTTTTAAATTCAACACACACTAGGAAACCAAACTCACATTATTCATGATTTTTTTTGTTACACTCTCTATCTACAAATTAATATATGAATTATTCAACCATTTTTGAAGCCAAACATCTTAAGAAATCAAGAAATGAAGAACAACATGCTTGAAATGACGACAGAGCTCTTGAGTGAAGGATTGAGAGTTCCACAAAATTATTAATTTTCTTTTATTTCTTGGAGATACAAAAAGAAAGCTCAATATCTAACTGCATTAAAAAACTTTTTTTCTCCTTTTGTTCGAGTTCAACAATAAATGGTGGTGAGAAATTCGAATCTCCGACATTTGCGGTCAAGTGCACATTATTTATGTCACTTGAGTGCTCACTTTAACAACGTTTAAATTAGAGACCACATCTTTTCTACTACATCTTTTGATAAGAGCTTTCATATTTTTGCCTTTCTAAGTCCGGTTTAGTTATGAGTATTTTAGATACTTAACATAAGGTGGATGTTTGTGACCAATTTTTTCTTTTTCTCTTTGAGTTCAACAAATATAGAGATAGAGAGATTGAATCTCCGACCTCACGGAAGGTAGTACATGTCAATTACGGTTGATGTATGCTCATTTTGACTTTTATTGCTTCCTTATTATTTTGATATAGTAAGAGTCATTAGGGTGTCTTATTTCATTTAGAAGATATAAGCCAATTAACGAAACCCGAAACCCTAATCCTCGATGTAGGAGAGATGGGAGTGGCCAAAACGACTATAATTTAGGCCATTTAATTTATGTCTTGAGTGACATGCCAAGAACATTGAATGAGAACCTTATCTCAGTTGTTTTAAAAACAAAATCAAGAAACAAAAAGCAAAAAATACAACTTTATTTAGTATGTATGTGAGAAATATTCTCTCAAAGCAATACAAGAAGGAAGTAAGCTGCAAAAAGAGAGGATTTTGATGAAAACAAGTAGAAGCATAAATGACAATATTCTCTCAAAGGCAGCATTGAGCTTTTTGAGTCTTTAAAGACACGGTCGTTCCTTGCCTTGATCTCAAGGCAATTTGACATATGTTTGTTAAATTACCAATGAACCTATATATAATTTTTTTTTTTTTATAGCAAATAAACCTAAAAGCTTAAGCTTATGTGTTATAGTTAAATTTTATTAATTATATCAATACTTTAACACTCTCGTTATCACTTGTGGGTTTGAAAATGTGTAGAATAATGTCTAACAAGTGAAAATCAATATTATTTGAGCGGAAGTGGCATTATAGGTGTTCAAACTGTTGAGGTTCCTACATTGAAAATATGAAAGGACCTCACTCACAATATAAGATATACCTAGGTTACTCTTCTCATCGCAAATTGATATTAATACGGTATCGGAGCCCATGAATCTCAAACGGATATTCAGACCAAGAATGAAATTCGACCCAAGAATGGTGAACTCAAATAGTCTCACACCCAACTATATAAACCTTGGCATCCATTATTACGTCATGCCAAGAGAGTAAACCCTCTCTTTAAATAGATGCAAGAGGATACATGTTTGGCATTGCATTTATCTTCTCTTTTTTTTTCCCTTTTTTTGGCTTAAACTTCTACAACTTTATCTTCTAAACGCCATACACCATGACTGATCTCTTTGGGAAGTTGGAAACTGAGGTAGAAATCAATGCTCCAGCTTCAAAGTTTTATGAAATGTTTCACATTAGACCCTACCTAATTCCTAAGGTCTCTCCAGACAAAATACAAAGTTGCGAGTTACATGAAGGCGAATGGGGCAAAGTTGGATCCGTCCTCCATTGGAACTACTTTCACGGTTTGTTTTAATCTCTTCTCGCTAATTTTCGATTCTTCTCTAAACCATTGCATCGATATCTTTTAATTCCTTGCTTCGTGTTGATGTGATTAACTCGTAGATGGGAAAGCATGGGACGCGAAGGAGTTAGTTGAAGCAATCGATGAAAAGAACAATTTAATCGCTTTCAAACTAGTAGGGGGATGTAAATTTGAGGACTATTACAAGAGCTTCAAGTCTACAATACAAAGTATTCCCAAAGATAAGGGAAGTGTGATTCATTGGACTTTCGAATACGAGAAATTGCACGAAAAAAATGTAGATAATTTACATTACAACTTGATGAAGTTTTGTGTTGCTGTCTCTAAAGATCTTGATGTTCATCTCATGGAAATGGAAGGCAAGAAGGAATCACTTGTGGATGTTGTAGCTGCTCAGACATGAGGAACAAGATTTCTGACCCATTGCTATGGAGAACTAATTGGCTTTTACTATAGCCATACTTTACCAATCATATATATGTCCAAATAAATGCTTGCATGCTCTCATGTGGGTTGTGGGTTTGTTCTATGCTATCATGATTTGGAGAACTCATGGGAAATAATAGTTCTACATTTGTGTCTATTAAAATTACTTTTGGATCAATATTTAGAGGATTGTAATTGATATTGTTTGCTAATATTTTGTTACCTACTCCCAAAAAAAAGTACATGCTATCATGATTTGGAGAACCCATGTTTTCTTGTAGTGAACTCATTGAAAAATGTTGGTTATCTATAAATCGGAACGAATTTGTTGCATCGTGGAATGGTCAGTGCCTTGAAAGCAAATTTGGCACGACTTCGGTGTGAATTGTCTTTTGCCGATTGCTCTTCAAGGTTAACGCAACACCCAATTTCGGACGTCCACTCGTCAGAGAAGGGTTGGAACTAAGACAAATCTTTGTTCAGTATTTGTTTAGAAAAACTAGTTAAGTTGATGGAGTTTCAAATCACCATTAAAATACAGGCTCAATCCTTAAGAACAACAAAAACACCAAAAATCGAAGAGTTACAAAATTCATCATCAATGTAAAATCGTATCAGATTTTCTAAAACGGTAACAAAATTAATTATTAAACTTTTAAATCGAAGGAAAATTCTTTTTTATGCGCAATTTACCAAACCGGACGGACGAACGACAGCACATGTGCGGAAAAGAGATCATTCCTTCACACTAACCACTTTTGCAAGCTCCTCGGTAATCCATTATTTTATATCTCTTACCAACTAAAAACTTCTACTATTATAAGTTTGCTAGCAATATTTGTTTACTTTAGAAGTTTATGCTGGTCATTTTTATGGCTCCAATTAGATTGATTATTTATCATTATTTTGAGTGTGATATTTGATAACTTCCACTTAGGGATAGATTGGTCATTTAGCTAATTAGCTAAACAAATTAGGTTTAAATCTTGAGTGAAGCTTTGTAGAGAGGGACTTATTTTGTTTTTGGAATGAAAGTTTTTGCATGTTGATGGCTGAGTCTCATCGCCAATTTTTGCAATTCTTGAGTTAGGGTTGCATGCTGGAGCATTCAAGTAAGTCTGATTAATTTGCTTGTGGAGTGTTCAAACCTCGAGTAGAGAACTAGTTCTACTTACCTCTTGGTCTTCGATCACAAGGTAATCCATATCTAATCCTATCCTTGGGATTGAAATCTAATTGATTTGGGGGGTTTTGGCAATTGAGAATTAGGGGTTGATCAAATAACCAAAGGGTTCCTAATTTCGATTGGCTAAGGTTTTCATATCAGAAAGGGTGCGGCCCACTCTAGCCATCGAACCAAATACTACAAATAACATTAGAAATGAAATTAAATATATAGAAGACGAGAGACAGAAATAGAACAGAACAAAATAACTTTTAGTAGTTAATTTATGAAATTCACCCATAATTTTATTAACGTTTTTAAAAATTTTGAAACGAAAAACGGGATAGATAATCAAACAAGTTTGTTTTTTAAAATATAAAAAAAGAACGTGAAAATGAAACAGAAAACAAGAACGTTATCAAACAAGCCCATTATTTTCAAATTCATGTTTTTTTTTTATCACACACCAAACCGACCCTCAAATTCAGAAACTTTTTAGGGGGCGTTTGGCCCAAGGAGTTAAAGAGAATTGTTTAATCTGCGAAATTAGTTAGTTTGAGGCTAAAGTAAGTGTGTTTGGGGCAGAAAGTTGTTTAGTCTGTAGTTCTGAAATTTGTGTTGTGTTTGAGGCATGAAGTTGTTAAATTTGGAGTTCTGAAATCTAAATTTATTTTAATTAGTTTTTTTTTTGTCTGTTTTTTTCTAACTTTCAAAATTTCATTATTAAGGACTTTTTCCAATAAATTCTTTAAGAATGAATATTTTTATTTTTATTTTTATTTTATCTACCATTTACAAATTACTTTGAAGACAAAAAAAAAAAAAAAAAAAAAAAAACTGAACACAATACCTCACATTTTTTTTTCAATATCTCTCACATCGTCAAAATGAATATATATATATATATATATATATATATATATATATATATATATTTTTGGCAGGACTCCGTGGGCTGTTTTTTTTAATATTGTATTTTTTAAAACTTATTATAAAAATATTGTAACTTTCAAACTATTTATAAAAATACAACAATTTTAAATGGAGGTCGTCTTTTCAAAAGACGACCTCCACATCTTATTCCACGTGGATGAAGGTCGGCTTTTCAAAAGACGATCTTGCTCCACATGAGATGGAGGTCGTCTTTTGAAAAGACGACCTCCATCGTTATCTACCTCATTTATTAAAAAATTAATATCTTTTTAACCAGATATTCAAAATTTTCAAAAAATGTATGGTTGGAAAGCTAACAGCGAGAGCTTCAATTTGATACATGGTTTCACTATTTTTGGAGTTGTGTATCAAAAGATAAAAACCATCGAAGTTGGACTATAACTCTGCAAATTTCAGAACGGAAGATTGTTTTGAGGAGTGCATTAAAAAATTGACATCTTCTTACCCAGATATTAAAAAACATCGAAAATGGTACTGTTGGAAAGTTAACACAGAGAGCTTCAATTTGATACCTAGTTTCACTATTTTTTGAGTTGTGTATCAAAAGATATATATCGTCAAAGTTATGAAAACTTCACTAAACCCAAAACTGAAGATAACGACTGAAAACTTCAAAATTGTAGCTAAACTTCGACGATCTGTATCTTTTAATACACAACTCTACAAATAGTGAAACTAGATATCAAATTGAATCTCTCCGAGTTAGCTTTTCAACCGTATCTTTTTAGAATTTTTTTAATATCTGAGTAAAAAGATGTCAATTTTTTAATGCACTCTTCAAAAGAATTCTAAAATTTGCAGAATTATAGTCCAAATTCGATGGTCTTTATCTTTTGATACACAACTCCAAAAATAGTGAAACCACATATCAAATTGAAGCTCTCGCTGTTAGCTTTCCAACCATACCTTTTGTGAAAATTTTGAATATCTGGTTAAAAAGATATCAATTTTTTAATAAATGAAGTACATAACGATGAAGGTCGTCTCTTAAAAAGACGACCTCCCTCCAATGTGGAGCAAGATCGTCTTTTGAAAAGACGACCTTCATCCAGGTGGAACCAAATGTGGAGGTCTATTTAAAATGGCTATATTTTTATAAATAGTTTGAAAGTTACCATATTTTTATAATAAGTTTTAAAAAATACAATATGAAAAAAAAACAGCCGGACTCCGTGGGCCAAACTGCCCCTTAATCGGTAGATATAATTTTTTGTCCTCTCCCCAATTTGTTATTTGCACCACAAAATTTATGATCAGATTTTAACATTGGTGAATTATAAGTTATTGTGGCCATCAATTTTTCCAATAGTTTTAGGTTTTACTATGTTGATTTGATTGTTCTAATGTGTGATGTAGTCTGATGTGAATTATTAGAGTAATTAGGTACATAAAATTTGACTTTGGAAGGTTACCTGCTAGATCGTGATCAAAATTGATTAGGTCACTTTCTTCATTATTATGATTCTCACATTCTAGAACAATTATTGGTAGCTTTATATAAAACAAAATTCTTGATATTGCAACTAAAAGTCTCACATTTAAATGTGACAGTTTCGTTGGAAGGACAGAATACCATCAACGAAAACTTGAATTTTATTCATAAATTGAGCCTTCTTGGTAAAGAGCTTCCAGAGTATTAATGAGTGAGTTTTCGCCCAAAAGGTCATTGCTTCAACTATTTCAACAGTAACATCCATGGCAAGGTAGGATTCCATGGCTAACATCGACTTCCCTTTGGAATTTCGGACAATCACACCTAGCTCCACCTCAGACCCGCTGATAGCGACATCGACATTGAACTTATAATAGTTTAGAACGGGGGGTTGCCACCTGGGTGGGTCATGGGTGGGGATCACATTCCTGGGGACAGTGTGGTCGTCTTCAAGCGTTGGGCCGAGCTCTAGTGGGCGCAGGTCCGATTGGCGGCGTGTCTAAGGATCCAAACTTCCTCGCATCCAGCTCCTCCATCAGGTTTAAAGCCTAAGCCACCATATCTGTGACAGTGGAGTTGTTGTGTCCATAGACCTCATCATTTCTCCTATGTCAGATTGTATAAGCGATAAACACGAAAAGTCGGAGCTCTTCATGGTCAAAAGCCTGAATGACCCTGCAAAAAAGAGAAGCAACATCAACAAAAGTTAAATCGAAGAACTTAGAGCTAGAAGACCAATTTTTCCATTTTTTCCTACTTCCTTGCATTGCCACAAAACATAGAGGTCAGATTCAGGAGAACTCCTCGAGGAAGAACAATCCGACTTCTCAATCACATGTCTGATGAAAAGTTTTTTTTGCAATGCCACAAAACATAGAGGTCAGATTCAGGAGAACTCCTCCAGGAAGAACAATCCGACTTCTCAATCACATGTCTGATGAAAAGTTTTTTTTGCAAGTGGGAAGAGAATTAATTAGTGTGAAAATAGGGAAGCTATATATGTTTGGTACACTATTTCCGTTTCCCGAAAAAAAGAAACCGAACCTTGTTTGATATTTTTTTTATATAGTTTAAACATAATTTAGTTATATAATATATATAAAAAAAAACATAACATGCATTAAAGTATATAAAAAAATAATTATAAAAAATTTACATTATCTTATACAAATAACTGTTTAAGCAAAATTAAGAACAATAAAGGGGTGTTTGGCCGGGTGGAGAGTTGAAGTTGTTTAGTCCAAGAAGTTCTGAAATATGTGTATTTGGAGCACGGAGTTCTAACTGCTTTCTTCTACACACAAGGTTTTTCTACAAACTTTCAAAATTTCATTATTAAGTCTTTTTATTTCAATAAATTATAAAAAATAAATTTTTTATTTTTATTTTATATATCATTAACACTATCCCTCATATTATTAATATATATATATATATATATATATATATATATATATATATATATCCATTTTATTAGGACTCATTTTTAATTGAATGAATTATAAGATTGAGATTTTTTTTTGTTTTTATTAATGTAGGTATATTTTACAAACTTTTTAAAGAAAAAAAAAAGAACAATACATATCTTACCCCGTGCCAAACACATTTTTCTCGGTCTCCACCCACTCCATATTCCATCTGAATCTACTATATCTGGAAATCAGCATCTCAACAATAACGGTTTATCTTAGTTTTTTTTTTTTTTTGTACAATTTTTTCTATAATTTTCCAATATTTTCATTAGTAAAAACTTCTTCCAATAAATTTTAAAAATGCAGTTTTTACATTTTATGTATCCTTCACAAATTTCTTTGAAGATAACAAAAATAATTTTGACCACAATACTTCACATTCTTTTTTCAATATCACTCACATTAATTATTCATTTATTTAGATAATTTTGAAATAAAAGAGAATCGTACAATAGTGTTAAATATTACATGTGAATTTGAAAGATTTTAATCTGTTAAATTAAACGGATTCAAATAAACTAATGTTTTTTATTCTTCATTGTAATAATACTACATTTTGAATTTGATTTAAGTATTAATTTTGATTGGAGAACCTAATTTATATTTAAAATAATAAAGATAGGTTGAATTGCATTTTTAGTCATTTTACACATTTTTTTTAAATTACGTTTTTTTTAAATAATTAAAAATATTGTGAGAGGGGGAGAGAGGAAGAGAGAAAAATGTGTTGCCTTAAAAAACGGGTCAGAGTTGAATAGTAATTATTGTAGAAGTCTGGGGAGTTGAATAGTAATTACGGTAGAAGTCTGAAGAGTTGATATTTTTTATCCGAGTTCAACAAGTCCGTGGAACAAACGGGATAAAACTTCTCCCCCAACTCCTTGTCAAACAACTCCTTGGGCCAAACATGTCCTAATAAAATTGTTTCTAACATTTAAATGTTGTCCTAATTTGATATGTTGATCCCTTAGTTGATGTGGACTCCAGTCCAACTCAATTATATTACTCTCGATCAATTTTGTAGTTGTAATTAATTTTGTAGTTGTAATTTTTTTTTTTTTTTTGAAAGATAGTTGTAAAATATTAAAGAGAGGCTAAATACATGATTTAGTGAGCAATTTTATATTTCAAAATTCAAAATTTAAATAATATATAAATATATAAGATAATTGTAGTGATAGGCAAAATTGGTTGTCATATTTGCAAATCGGGTCTATCCCGGATAGACTGTATCCTCGATAATAGACTATTTGTGAAAAAAAATATATAAATATATTGCAAAATTAAAAAATAAAATAAAAAATCCGATGACCCCAGGTCTAATAATCGAAGGAAAGGGTGAACGAACAAAGACCACAAATAACATCATGAATGGAATTAAATATAGAAGACATAAACAAAAACGGAACAGAGAGACAAGATGGATTCTCAACCACAATTTTAAAAACAAAAAATCAGATCCATTATCAACAAGTATGTTTTTTAAACAATGAAAAACTTGAAAATAACGTTATTAAACATGCAAATTTTAGTGACATGATTTTTTTGTTTTTTTTTTAAAGATATTTAATTAATGCGAGAATTGAACTCATGACATCTTAGTCAAAACACAATTATATGACAATTGAGCTATGTTCAGTTTGCCATCGACATAATTTGTTTTCTCTCCCCAATTTGATATTTGCACCACAAAATTTATGCGCGGTGAGTTCTAAGATGTCGTGGCCATAAAATTTTCCAATAGTTTTAGGTTTTACTATGTTGAGAAACGCCAAAATCCCTCTGGTAAAAATGTAAAAACTTATTGTGTAGTGTACTATGTTAATTCCATTAAAAACAAATTTGGTGGATATGTCAATTTCTATCCCTGATAGTATGGTCTATCGCTGATAGAAGCCTATCGTTGATAGTAGTCTTTTTTTTAGAATTTTTTCAGTGATAAAAGTCTATCGGTGATAATCATATATCAACAATAGAGTCTATCAATGATAGCCACTGATTTTTTTACCATATTTTCAAAATGTTTTAAAATTTACTAAATTTGCAATTATTTTATGTCTGATGTTTGTGCAACCATCCATAGGTTAGAACTCGAAAACAAAAAGTGTAATAATAATAACAATAATGTATATGTATTATAACAAAAAAAACATGTGGACTTAATTTCTCACCAAAATTATAGGTTGGAATCACCACCTCTATTATTCAATTATTCTATTATTCTAAAAATTAAAAAAGTTGAAAAATTCTAAGAGTGGACAAAAAAGTAAAATATAGACAAAATTATAGCTCAACTATCATGATGTTACAACTAGACACCAAGAAGTCTTAGGTTGAATCTCTTTTTCACCCGTTATAAAAAAAAAACCACATCCAATAATTAAATAACATGTCATCTATTGATACATCATGTGAGAGCAAACCCTCTCTTTAAATAGGGAAAGAGGAGATCACATATGTTTGGTAGTGTTCATTCCAAACCCAACACAATGGCTCTCTTTGGGAAGCTGGAGACCGAGGTAGAAATCAACTCTCAAGCTTCAAAGTTTCATGAAATATTACATGTAAGACCTTACCATATATCTAATGTCACTGCAAAAAATATACAAAATTGCCATCTACACGAAGGGGAATGGGGCAAAGTTGGATCTATCCTCGTGTGGAACTATTTTCACGGTTTGATTTTAACTTCTCTCTCAAGTTTTCTTCTTCTTATTTTCTTGAATTTAATAACATAGGAGAGTTGGAGGATTCAAACCTCTAAACTCTTAGTTGAGGGCGTATATCTAACTCTTAAGGACAACAGAATCCAGACATCTCCACAATGGTAGAGGTATTTTGAGTGAAACCAAAAGGAAAGTCATGAGGGTTTAGGCCCAAAGTGGATAATATCATACCATTGTGGAGATGTCTGGCTTCCGTTGTCCTTAACACTAACTAAATCAGATGAGTTGTATTGAGGTTGACAATTTTTTTTCTTCATTGAATCTGTTACGATAGAATCAAATAACAAAAAACAAAAGCGCAAAAGAAAAGATTGACACAAATTTACGTGGTTCATTAACTACGTGTTAGCTACGTCCACAGACAGAAGAGAGAAAACAATATTATTACGAATATGAAAGAAAATTACAAATGACAGACTAGGGGCAACTGAAATCATTAGAAGATTTATATATATGCATCGTTGAAATGACCTAATACAAAATGAGAAAAAGCCTAAAACAAATAGTAACATCCAAATCAGTTTTTTTCTTCAGGGGTGTTGCCCCCATACTTCCACCAGGGCGCTTCTCTCCTGGACCCTGACTCGCTGACCGGTCAGCGAGACTCCCATATCGAACCAATCGTAGAGGGTCATAACAGAGTCAAGGCATTCCAACATAATCATTACATAATTGTTTTATTTACATATTGTTGTTAATTGAATTCGTAGATGGGAAAGCATGTGTGTCAAAGGAGTTGATTGAAGCAATTGACGAAGAGAAGAATTTGATCACTTTCAAAGTGATAGATGGAGATATTTTGGAGCATTACAAGAGTTTCAAATTTACTATGCAATGCATTCCAAAGGAAAAGGGAAGCCTGGTTCGTTGGACTTTGGAATATGAGAAGCAACATGACAAAATTCCAGAATCACATGAAAGCTTAATGAAATTTTGTGCTGATATCTCAAAAGACCTTGATGCTCACCTTGTGGAAATGGAAAGTAATAATCAAGAAGCACTTTTGGAACCAGTGTAGCTGCTTTGGCTAGTGTTGTTTCTAAGAGAGAAGAGAAATGGGAATGCAACTACTACATTTCATTCAATAAAATCTGACCTTAAATACACTTTCTAAATGCTAAAATAGCTTAGTTAACTCCATAAAAACAGCCACTAACTCCACTAACTCTAACTCCACAAAACTAGCCACTTACTCCACTAACTCTAAACAATTACCCCCACTAACTTCAAATATAGTAATTGGCTAAAAATAGACTTGTAGCTTTGAGTTAACTAACATACTCCTTCTAACTCAAATGCTGCAAACATTTAGCTTGCTTCTAACACAGCTACACACTACTTCTCTCATATACCTCACTCAGTAGTCTAGTCCCTCTAACTGGTCCATCAATCAGTATCCAGAAAAACTTCTTGTTGCTTCACCTCTTCTTCTTTTGTCCAGTCCCACTTCTCATCATCAAAGAATTGAACATCCCTACTAATCACCATCTTCTTTTTGTGAGGTTGATAGATCTTGTATGCTTTGGACATTATGGTGTAGCCTACAAAGATTTTTTGTTTTGCCTTTTCACTCAACTTATCTCTCTTCACCTGTAGAACATGAGAAAAACACAAACAACCAAACACCTTCAAATTTTTCAGTTTTGGTTTAGCATTAAACCAAACTTCATAGGGTGTCTTCTTCTCCAATACCCTTGTAGGTAGTCTATTCAATAAAAACAGGGATGTATTTGTTGCTTCTACCCGAAACTCCTTTGACAAGTTTTTTTCATGCAACATGCATCTTGTCATCTCCATAATACTCATGTTCTTCCTCTCACTAACTCCATTTTGTTGTGGAGTATATGGAACAGTGAGCTGATGCTCTATTCCAACTCCTTCACAAAAGGTATTGAACCTTTGTGACGTGTATTCAGTCTCGTTATTGGACCTTACCACCTGAATCTGACAACCACTCTGATTCTCAACCCATATTTTAAACTTCAGAAACACTTCAGCTACTTCAGACTTATGCTTCATGAAGTAAATCCAACACATTCTGATATAATCATCAATAAAGATAATGAAATACCTGCTACCATTGAGTGAAAGAGTTGGTTGTGGTCCACACAAGTCAGTGTGGATGAGCTGCAACTTCTCCGTTGCTTTCCAAATTGACTTCTTGAATGGCAGCCTCGTTTGCTTCCCTGTCAAACAAGTTTTGCAGTTTGTTTTCAGCTCCTCCAGAACTGGTACTCCAACTGCCATCTCATTCTTCTGCAAATACTGCAACTTCTTCTGATGAAAATGCCCCAACCTCTTGTGCCATAGTTCTGTGTCACTCACTTGACACTTGAAAGCTATTTGTTTCTTCTCGAGTGGATCCAATAAGAAACAATTATGCTGCATTTTTATTTTGAACAACTTATTCTCATTGGAATCGAAAATAAGACACTTTCCTTCTTCAAATAACACTTTGAATCTCTTCTCTACTAGTTGACCAACACTTAACAAGTTTTGATCAATCTCTGGAACTAGGAGCACTTCAGTAATCAACTTGGTTCCTGCACAACTCTCTATTGACACTGTGCCCTTCCCCTCCACTTCTAGATACTCACCATTTCCTATCTTCACCCTTGACTTGAATGACTTGTCAAGGTCCTTGAACAACTCCTTGTCACCTGTCATGTGATTGGTACACCCACTATCAACCAACCAATTGTCACATTGAGTGACTGATGAGAAACAGGTAGCCACAAAAAGTCGATCTTCTTCACGTTGTACTGCAGCATGTGCTCCTCCTTGCTGTTGAGATCCCTTACAAAATCTCTCAATGTGCCCCATTGAATGACACCTTCTACACTTCACATCTGGCCTTCTCCAACATCTGAAGTGTGGATGATTATGTTTCCCACAGTGCTTGCATGCACTGCCCTTGCTGAAACCTGCACTTCCATCATCCTTTACAGCATAATCTGAGCTACTGCTGCCACTATCCTTTCTCCCTCTCCACTTCTTCTCTCTTCCACCTTCTCCCTGCTGCATTCTGACTTTCAGTGCCCCCTCAATGCTTCCTTCTTGCCTCATCAACCTCCTCTGCTCTTGTGCTTGCAAATCACTTACTAACTCTATCACCTTGAGTTTAGAGAGGTCTTTGGTATTTTCTAAGGAAGCAATGGTTGCTTCATATTTCTCAGGAACTGAAACCAGAATTTTCTGAACCAATCTATTGTTAGATAAATCAGTTCCTAATGCTTTTGCCTTGTCGACAATCGCAATCAACTTGTCTGAGTATTCTTTAATGGACTCAGAATCCTTCATTTGCATTCTCTCGAATTCCCTCACCAAGTTCAACACTTCCATGCCCTTGATCCTCTCATCACCTTCATACTCACCTTTGAGGAAGTCCCAGATCTTCTTTGCTGACTTCAAGGCCATAATTTTGTTGAATATGGATGAAGACACCACTACATATAGACAAGCTCTAGCTTTTGCCTTCCTGGTGACCCTCTCCTTGTGAGTCTTGATCTGGTTGATTGTTGAATTATCGATAAGTGCAGCAACCTCATAGTCGCTCTCAACTGCTTCCCAATAATCACAAGCCTCCATTTAGGCTTGCATTCTGATAGCCCATGCTTGGTAGTTTTCTCCATCAAACACTGGTGGAGCCAGTGAAGAAAGACTGCTCGATCCTGATTCCATCTCACTCAAATCTCAAAGTGTATCACTCGGTTTCTCTAAGGGATATCTCACTAACTCTCACTCACAGGCCCCTTAAGAATTTTAGCTCTGATACCACTGTTGTTTCTAAGAGAGAAGAGAAATGGGAATGCAACTACTACATTTCATTCAATAAAATATGACCTTAAATACATTTTCTAAATACTAAAATGGCTCAGTTAACTCCATAAAAACAGTCACTAACTCCACTAACTCTAACTTCACAAAAGTAGCCACTTACTCCACTAACTCTAAATATATAGACACTTACCTCACTAACTTCAAATATAGTAATTGGCTAAAAATAGACTCTCCACTAACTCTAAATATATCAACACTTACCCCACTAACTTCAAATATAGTAATTGGCTAAAAATAGACTTGTAGCTTTGAGTTAACTAACAGCTAGCTTGACAACTAAAGACTTCTGACCCTTTGCTTGGGTTGCTATTATATTTGGAGTACCAATCTTATTTAAATAAAATGTTTCTATATGCAATATGTGGCCATGTAATATGCTATCATATGAGTTGGAGAAATTTGACTTTAGGGTTACCAGCTTGGTCTCTTTTCTCATTCTCTTAAATTATTATTATTAATGTTAAACACGTGCATAACTAACTAAACGGTTTTAATCTTCTTACTAATTTGTATTGGAAAATCCCACACCCAACTGTATAAACCTTGGCAACCATTATTAGGTCATGCAAGAGAGTAAACCCTCTTATTAAATAGGTACAAGAGGATACATGTTTGGCATTGCATTTATCTTCTTTTTCTTCTTCTTTTTTTGGGTTAAACTTCTACAACTTTATCTTCTAAACACCCTACACCATGACTGATCTCTTTGGGAAGTTGGAAACTGAGGTAGAAATCAATGCTCCAGCTTCAAAGTTTTATGAAATGTTTCACATTAGACCCTACCTAATTCCTAAGGTCTCTCCGGACAAAATACAAAGTTGCGAGTTACATGAAGGCGAATGGGGCAAAGTTGGATCCGTCCTCCATTGGAACTACTTTCACGGTTTGTTTTAATCTCTTCTCGCTAATTTTCGATTCTTCTCTAAACCATTGCATCGATATCTTTTAATTCCTTGCTTCGTGTTGATGTGATTAACTCGTAGATGGGAAAGCATGGGACGCGAAGGAGTTAGTTGAAGCAATCGATGAAAAGAACAATTTAATCGCTTTCAAACTAGTAGGGGGATGTAAATTTGAGTACTATTACAAGAGCTTCAAGTCTACAATACAAAGTATTCCCAAAGATAAGGGAAGTGTGATTCATTGGACTTTCGAATACGAGAAATTGCACGAAAAAAATGTAGATAATTTACATTACAACTTGATGAAGTTTTGTGTTGCTGTCTCTAAAGATCTTGATGTTCATCTCATGGAAATGGAAGGCAAGAAGGAATCACTTGTGGATGTTGTAGCTGCTCAGACATGAGGAACAAGATTTCTGACCCATTGCTATGGAGAACTAATTGGCTTTTACTATAGCCATACTTTACCAATCATATATATGTCCAAATAAATGCTTGCATGCTCTCATGTGGGTTGTGGGTTTGTTCTATGCTATCATGATTTGGAGAACTCATGGGAAATAATAGTTCTACATTTGTGTCTATTAAAATTACTTTTGGATCAATATTTAGAGGATTGTAATTGATATTGTTTGCTAATATTTTGTTACCTACTCCCAAAAAAAAGGACATGCTATCATGATTTGGAGAACCCATGTTTTCTTGTAGTGAACTCATTGAAAAATGTTGGTTATCTATAAATCGGAACGAATTTGTTGCATCGTGGAATGGTCAGTGCCTTGAAAGCAAATTTGGCACGACTTCGGTGTGAATTGTCTTTTGCCGATTGCCCTTCAAGGTGAGCGCAACACCCAATTTCGGACGTCCACTCGTCAGAGAAGGGTTGGAACTAAGACAAATCTTTGTTCAGTATTTGTTTAGAAAAACTAGTTAAGTTGATGGAGTTTCAAATCACCATTAAAATACAGGCTCAATCCTTAAGAACAACAAAAACACCAAAAATCGAAGAGTTACAAAATTCATCATCAATGTAAAATCGTATCAGATTTTCTAAAACGGTAACAAAATTAATTATTAAACTTTTAAATCGAAGGAAAATTCTTTTTTATGCGCAATTTACCAAACCGTACGGACGAACGACAGCACATGTGCGAAAAAGAGATCATTCCTTCACACTAACCACTTTTGCAAGCTCCTCGCTAATCCATTATTTTATATCTCTTACCAACTAAAAACTTCTACTATTATAAGTTTGCTAGCAATATTTGTTTACTTTAGAAGTTTATGCTGGTCATTTTTATGGCTCCAATTAGATTGATTATTTATCATTATTTTGAGTGATGTTTGATAACTTCCACTTAGGGATAGATTGGTCATTTAGCTAATTAGCTAAACAAATTAGGTTTAAATCTTGAGTGAAGCTTTGTAGAGAGGGAATTATTTTGTTTTTGGAATGAAAGTTTTTGCATGTTGATGACTGAGTCTCATCGCCAATTTTTGCAATTCTTGAGTTAGGGTTGCATGCTGGAGCATTCAAGTAAGTCTGATCAATTTGCTTGTGGAGCGTTCAAACCTCGAGTAGAGAACTAGTTCTACTTACCTCTTGGTCTTCGATCACAAGGTAATCCATATCTAATCCTATCCTTGGGATTGAAATCTAATTGATTTGGGGGTTTTGGCAATTGAGAATTAGGAGTTCAAATAACCAAAGGGTTCCTAATTTCGATTGGCTAAGGTTTTCATATCAGAAAGGGTGCTGCCCACTCTAGCCATCGAACCAAATACTACAAATAACATTAGAAATGAAATTAAATATATAGAAGAAGAGAGACAGAAATAGAACAGAACGAAATAACTTTTAGTAGTTAATTTATGAAATTCACCCATAATTTTATAAACGTTTTTAAAAAATTTGAAACGAAAAACGGGATAGATAATCAAACAAGTTTGTTTTTTAAAATATAAAAAAAATGGGAAAATGAAACAGAAAACAAGAACGTTATCAAACAAGCCCATTATTTTCAAATTCATGTTTTTTTTTTATCACACACCAAACCGACCCTCAAATTCAGAAACTTTTTAGGGAGCGTTTGGCCCAAGGAGTTAAAGAGAATTGTTTAGTCTGAGGAATTAGTTAGTTTGAAGAGTTCTAAAGTAAGTGTGTTTGGGGCAGAAAGTTGTTTAGTCTATAGTTCTGAAATTTGTGTTGTGTTTGAGGCATGAATTTGTTAAACTTGGAGTTCTGAAATGTAAATTTATTTTAATTATTTTTTTTTGTCTGTATAGTTTTTTTCTACAAGCTTTCAAAATTTCATTATTAAGGACTTTTTCCATATATTATCAAAATGAAATTTTTTATTTTTATTTTATTTTTCATTTAAGAATTAATTTATTTTACAAACTTTCAAAATTTCATCATTAAAGACTTTTTCCAATAAATTCTTTAAGAATGAATATTTTTATTTTTATTTTATCTACCATTTACAAATTACTTTGAAGACAAAAAAAAAAAAAAAAAATGAACACAATACCTCACATTTTTTTTTCAATATCTCTCACATTGATTATCAAAATTAATATATATAAGGACATTGGAAATAGACCTCCTTGCAGATGAAATCAAAACAAAAATGATGGGCGAACAATAAATAAATAAATATATATTTATTTTAGTATAAACGAAGCAAGAAAGCAAAATTAAAATAAGAAAGTATCGCGAAGGACAGGTGTTTACATTTAAGTGGGATGGTCTTCCATCCATATCTCGGAGTGATGAAAGATTGGCGCATGTCAGGCTAGATCGTTGGCAACAGAGTTGCAGGATCAAAGTCTGTGCAAGAAGCCTTTGAATTTAAATGTGACAGCTTCGTTGGAAGGACAGAATACCATCAACGAAAACTTGAATTTCATTCATAAACTGAGCCTTCTTGGTAAAGAGCTTCCAGAGTATTAATGAGTGAGTTTTCGCCCAAAAGGTCGTTGCTTCAACTATTTCAACAGTAACATCCATGGCAAGGTAGGATTCCATGGCTAACATCGACTTCCCTTTGGAATTTCGGACAATCACACCTAGCTCCACCTCAGACCCGATGATAGCGACATCGACATTGAACTTATAATAGTTTAGAACGGGGGTTGCCACCTGGGTGGGTCATGGGTGGGGATCACATTCCTGGGGACAGTGTGGCCGTCTTCAAGCGTTGGGCCGAGCTCCAGTGGGCGCAGGTCCGATTGGCGGCGTGTCTAAGGATCCAAACTTCCTCGCATCCAGCTCCTCCATCAGGTTTAAAGCCTAAGCCACCAGATCTGTGACAGTGGAGTTGTTGTGTCCATAGACCTCATCATTTCTCCTATGCCAGATTGTAGAAGCGATAAACACGAAAAGTCGGAGCTCATCATGGTCAAAAGCCTGAATGACCCTGCAAAAAAGAGAAGCAACATCAACAAAAGTTAAATCGAAGAACTTAGAGCTAGAAGACCAATTTTTCCATTTTTTCCTACTTCCTTGCATTGCCACAAAACATACAGGTCAGATTGAGGAGCACTCCTCTAGGAAGAACAATCCGACTTCTCAATCACATGTCTGATGAAAAGGTTTTTTTTGTAAGTGGGAAGAGAATTAATTAGTGTAGAAATAGGGAAGCTATATATGTTTGGTACACTATTTCCGTTTCCCGAAAAAAAAAAACCGAACCTTGTTTGATATTTTTTTTATATAGTTTAAACATAATTTAGTTATATAATATATATAAAAAAAAAACATAACATGCATTAAAGTATATAAAAAAATAATTATCAAAAATTTACATTATCTCATATAAATAACTCTTTAAGCAAAATTAAGAACAATAAAGGGGTGTTTGGCCAAGGGTGGGGAGTTGAAGTTGCAAGAAGTTCTGAAATATGTGTATTTGGAGCACGGAGTTCTAACTGCTTTCTTCCACACAATGTTTTTCTACAAACTTTCAAAATTTCATTATTAAGTCTTTTTATTTCAATAAATTATAAAAAATAATTTTTTTATTTTTATTTTATATATCATTTCCAAATTTGTTTGAAAAAAAAAAAAAAAAAATACAACACAATACCTCATATTATTAAAATATATATATATATCCATTTTATTAGGACTCATCTTTAATTGAATGAATTATAAGATTGAGATTTTGTTTTGTTTTTATTAATGTAGGTATATTTTATAAACTTTTTAAAGAAAAAAAAGAACAATACATATGTTACTCCCGTGCCAAACACATTTTTCTCGGTCTCCACCCACTCCATATTCCATCTGAATCTACTATATCTGGAAATCAACATCTCAACAATAACGGTTTATTTTAGTTTTTTTTTTTTTTTTACAATTTTTTCTATAATTTTCCAATATTTTCATTAGTAAGAACTTCTTCCAATAATTTTTAAAAATGCAGTTTTTACATTTTATGTATCCTTCACAAATTTCTTTGAAGATAACAAAAATAATTTTGACCACAATACTTCACATTCTTTTTTCAATATCACTCACATTAATTATTCATTTATTTAGATAATTTTGAAATAGAGAGTCGTACAATAGTGTTAAATATTACATGTGAATTTGAAAGATTTTGATCTGTTAATTTAAACGGATTCAAATAAACTAATGTTTTTTATTCTCCATTGTAATAATACTACATTTTGAATTTGATTTAAGTATTAATTTTGATTGGAGAACCTAATTTATATTTAAAATAATAAAGATAGGTTGAATTGCATTTTTAGTCATTTTACACTTTTTTTTTTAAATTACATTTTTTTTAAATAATTAAAAATATTGTGAGAGGGAGAGAAAGAGAGAGAAATGTGTTGCCTTGAAAAACGGGTCAGAGTTGAATAGTAATTACTGTAGAAGTCTGGGGAGTTGAATAATAATTACGGTAAAAGTCTGGAGAGTTGATATTTTTTATCCGAGTTCAACAAGTCCGTGGAACAAATTACGGGATAAAACTTCTCCCCCAACTCCTTCTTGTCAAACAACTCCTTGGGCCAAACATGCCCTAATAAAATTGTTTCTAACATTTAAATGTTGTCCTAATTTGATCTGTTGATCCCTTAGTTGATGTGGACTCCAGTCCAACTCAATTATATTACTCTCGATCAATTTTGTAGTAATTTTTTTTTTTTTTTGAAAGATAGTTGTAAAATATTAAAGGGAGGCTAAATACATGATTTAGTGAACAATTTTATATTTCAAAATTTAAAATTTAAATAATATATAAATATATAAGATAATTGTAGTGGGAGGCAAAATTGGTTGTCATATTTGCAAATACATTTTTTTTAAAAAAAAATCGGGTCTATCCCGGATAGACTGTATCCACGATAATAGACTATTTGTGAAAATAATATATAAATATACATATTGCAGAATTAAAAAATAAAATAAAAAATCCGATGACCCCAGGTCTAAAAATCGAAGGAAAGGGTGAACGAACAAAGACCACAAATAACATCATGAATGAAATTAAATATAGAAGACATAAACAAAAACGGAACAAAGAGACAAGATGGATTCTCAACCACAATTTTAAAAACAAAAAATCAGATACATTATCAACAAGTATGTTTTACAACCAAAGCGAGCATAGCTCAGTTGACATATGTATGACTTGATAACCAAGAGGTCTGTGGTTTGAATCTCCACTCTCAATGTAGACATAATTTTTTTGTTTTTTTTAAAGATTTGTTTTCTCTCCCCAATTTGATATTTGCACCACAAAATTTATGCGTGGTGAGTTCTAAGATATCGTGGCCATAAAATTTTCCAATAGTTTTAGGTTTTACTATGTTGAGAAACGCCAAAATCCATGTGGTAAAAATGTAACTTAGTCATCGACTACTTCTGTATATTTGAAAGAATAAGATTCTTAACTTATTGTGTAGTGTACTATGTTAATTCCATTAAAAACAAATTTTGCGGATATGTCAATTTCTATCCCTGATAGTATGGTCTATCGCTGATAGAAGTCTATCGTTGATAGTAGTATTTTTTATAGATTTTTTTCGGTGATAAAAGTCTATCAATGATAGAAATCTATCACTAATAGAAGTCTATCAGTGATAATCATATATCAACAATAGAGTCTATCACTGATAGTCACTGATTTTTTGCCATATTTGCAAAATGTTTTAAAGTTTGCTAAATTTACAATTATTTTAAGTCTGATTGATGTTTGTGCAACCATCCATATGTTAGAACTCTGAAAACAAAAAAATGTAATAATAATAACAATAATGTATATGTATTATAACAAAAAAAACATGTGGACTTAATTTCTCACCAAAATTATAGGTTGGAATCACCACCTCTATTATTCAATTATTCTATTATTCTAAAAAATAAAAAAGTTGAAAAATTCTAAGAGTGGACAAAAAAGTAAAATATAGATAAAATTATAGCTCAACTATCATGATGTTACAACTAGAGACCAAGAAGTCTTAAGTTCAATCTCTTTTTCACCGGTTTATAAAAAAAAACCACATCCAATAATTAAATAACATGTCATCCATTGATACATCATGTGAGAGCAAACCCTCTCTTTAAATAGGGAAAGAGGAGATCACATATGTTTGGTAGTGTTCATTCCAAACCCAACACAATGACCCTCTTTGGGAAGCTGGAGACTGAGGTAGAAATCAACTCTCAAGCTTCAAAGTTTCATGAAATATTACATGTAAGACCTTACCATATATCTAATGTCACTGCAAAAAATATACAAAATTGCCAACTACACGAAGGAGAATGGGGCAAAGTTGGATCTATCCTCGTGTGGAACTATTTTCACGGTTTGATTTTAACTTCTCTCTCAATTTTTCTTCTTCTTATTTTCTTGAATTTAATAACATAGGAGAGTTGGAGGATTCAAACCTCTAAACTCTTAGTTGAGGGCCGGGCGTATATCTAACTCTTAAGGACAACGGAATCCAGACATCTCCAGAATGGTAGAGGTATTTTGAGTGAAACCAAAAGGAAAGCCATGAGGGTTTAGGCCCAAAGTGGACAATATCATACCATTGTGGAGATGTCTGGGTTCCGTTGTTCTTAATTAACACTAACTAAATCAGATGAGTTGTATTGAGGTTAACAATTTTTTTTCTTCATTGAATCGGTTACGATAGAATCAAATAACAAAAGCGCAAAAGAAAATATTGACACAAATTTACGTGGTTCATTAACGCCGTGTTAGCTACGTCCACAGACAGAAGGGAGAAAAGAATATTATTACGAATATGAAAGAAAATTACAAATGACAGACTAGGGGAACTAAAATCATTAGAAGATTTATATATGACACCCTTGAAATGACCTAATACAAAATGAGAAAAAGCCTAAAACAAATAGTAACATCCAAATCAGATTTTTTCTTCAGGGGTGTTGCCCCCATACTTCCACCAGGGCGCTTCTCTCCTGGACCCCGACTCACTGACCGATCAGCGAGACTCCGATATCGAACCAATCGTAGAGGGTCATAACAGAGTCAAGGCATTCCAACATAACCATTACATAATTGTTTTATTTACATATTGTTGTTAATTAAATTCGCAGATGGGAAAGCATGTGTGTCAAAGGAGTTGATTGAAGCAATTGACGAAGAGAAGAATTTGATCACTTTCAAAGTGATAGATGGAGATATTTTGGAGCATTACAAGAGTTTCAAATTTACTATGCAATGCATTCCAAAGGAAAAGGGAAGCCTGGTTCGTTGGACTTTGGAATATGAGAAGCAACATGACAAAATTCCAGAATCACATGAAAGCTTAATGAAATTTTGTGCTGATATCTCAAAAGACCTTGATGCTCACCTTGTGGAAATGGAAAGTAATAATCAAGAAGCACTTTTGGAACCTGTGTAGCTGCTTTGGCTAGCTTGACAACAAAAGACTTCTGACCCTTTGCATGGGTTGCTATATATATGGAGTACCAATCTTATTTAAATAAAATGTTTCCATATGCAATATGTGGCCAATATGCTCTCATATGAGTTGGAGAAATTTGACTTTAGGGTTACCAGCTTGGTATCTTTTCTCATTCTCTTAAATTATTATTATTAATGTTAAACACGTGCATAACTAAACTGACATAAAACATCTTCTATCGACTAAGAAGTTAGAGGTTTGAATCTTCCATCCCACTATTTGCGATATTCTCCAAATTGGGTTATAGGTCACTTTTCTTGGGGTAGTTTCACAAATGACCCCAAGGGTTCCGTAATGTTTTTGAACCCTGTCTCGAAAATAATGTTTTTTGTTCTTTTGCTTTGTTGACGTCATCAGCACTTCGCTTTGCTGAGCACAAGCACAATCGCGAGAAAAAAAATTATAATATCATTTGTTAAGCACGAGGATATACTATAGTCACCTCTTCGCGGTCGTGCTCAACGAAGAGTATTAACAAACTTTTTTCTCGCGATCGTTCTCAGTGTAAATGCGTGCTCGTGCTCAGAAAAGGATAAAAAAACATGTGTTTTCAAAAATCGAGTCAAATGACATTACGACGCCTAAGGGAAGGGTCATTTGTGAAAATACCCCACTTTCCTTCCCAAATAATGGATTCTCACACAAGAAATGGGAGGTTAATTAGTTAAAGGGAAATAAATAATCATCTGATCTTAAATAATAATAATAATAATAATAATAATAATAAAAAGACATTTATAATGTGTAAAAAGTCATTTGAAAATTATATGATTAGCCTAGTGTAGATGTTAGATTATTGAAGCCACAATTCAAATGAGTTAGTGCTTTCATAAATTTATGCCTAATTTGAAGAACAAATTTGGTTAACATCAATATAGCTCATGAATATAATTTATTAACTAAATATATTTGACGAAAATTCATGAACTAAAATTGTTTACTAATTTTATGTAAAGCTTCTAGACAAAATATGAGATATTTGGCCGGATGACTCTAAATTAAGGCTCGGTCAGGAGAATGACCCGAAATTTTAAAAATTAGTACGAATAACATTTTGTTGACATCATCAAACATTTTTTTAATATTATTTTGCTTGCTCTCGCTCGCTTTTCTTCTCGTTCTCGCTCGCGCTTATGGGTGGGCTCCAATTTATAACTGAAATTTTCTATCCGCCCGTGAACGCGAACGAGAATGAGAAAAAAAAAGAGCGAGAGCGAGTAAAATAATATTCAAAAAATGTTTGATAATGTCAGCAAAAGGTCCGTTCGAGTAATTTTTAAAATTTGAATCAATCCTTCAAACGAGTGATAATTTAGGGTCATCCGTACAAATATCGCTAAAATATAAATTGGTAAATTCTAAGAGACTGGATAAATTAGCTAAAATAATAATTTATGTATATATAATCTCTATTGCATGCCAAACCACATTTATTATTATTCATCTCCACACACTCTTTTTCAGAAAATCCCCAAAGACTTCGATTTTCATGTTAATTTGTGCTCTAGAGCTATTTTAACAAGGGCATCTAAAGGAATATTAATATAAAATAAAATAATACAACTCGAAAAATAGTTAAATCAAATCAAATTTGAAAAATAGCTCAAAGTTATATCTAACATAATCTTTAAATTATTTCGAAACGAAAATACCTCGATTCAGATTTATACTTTTAATCATCCAATCAAAATGCTTATGTGAAAAACCAAATATTTGCTAACATTCCCCGGCACGCCTTCATTGCGTGGTTGGCAATTCGTGACCGGTTATTTACTAGGGCCCGCCTCCATGTTTGGGATCCCTTAATTCCGTCAGGGTGTGTGTTGTGTTCTGCTACATCAGAGACGCGTGATCATCTTTTCTTCGATTGTCCGTTTGGTTCGCATGTGTGGACGGGTCTTCTTTGTTGGGGTCACTCCTCTCATCGTATTGCTATATGGTCCACCAAGTTAGCTTGGATTTGTAGCATGGGGCGGGGTGATCGTCGCAGGCGTCATGTTTGGAGGATTGCGTGGTGTGCGACCATTTATCATATCTGGAGAGAGCGTAATTTCCGGGTCCACGGGGGTAGGCTCCGTTCTCCCCAGGCTGTTCTTATAAGTGCCCAGGGTTGATGTGTCCTATAGGTGTGCCTCGTGGCTGGGGGCGTTGAGGTCTCCTTTGTCTATTAGTGCCCCTCCGTGGGAATTGTTTCTGTGAGTTTGTACTGGTTGTTCGCTCTGTGTTTTTGAGTGCCTTGGCCCCGGGCTATGGGGTCCCCCTCGCTTGCTTTTCGTAATATATATTACCTTTGCAAAAAAAAAAAAACCAAATATTTGTTAGTAAACAAAAAAAAAAAAACAGCGTCAAACCGAACATAGCTCAATTGGTATATTCAATTCCCGCATTAATTAAATCTTAAGGAGAGAAATACGTGGACAAATAATATATAAAAATAAAAATTAGTAACAACGATTATTTTGAGTTATATAATCCTAACTGAACCGATAATCATCATTAAATGCAAAATGAAAACCATCTATCTTCCAAATTCAAACTCACTTCCTTTGGAGAGCCCCTTTAACCTAAAACCTTATTTTGATTCCTTCAACCCTTCTTAAGCATTATCCCAAATGCCCTCAACGACCTCTCAGACAAAGTTTTTCTTCTTCTCCCCTCATCTACTTGATTTTAAGTTCCACGGTGCTCAATGATTTCTTCCAACTTCGTTGCACTGTGTCGTTTGAACAATAATTCGTTCCAATCGTCTTCACTGTCATTGTTACAAGATTTTGTAAAGGTTACGAGATTGAAGAGACTATACTCACTGTTGTTACGAGATTTTGTTTTAAATATATAAACTTAGGATATAGTTTTTATTGGGACTTTATTTGGTCTAACTATTTAGAAAACAACCGCGTACAATCCACCAATTTTGGTCATCATTTGGTCTAAAATTGATCACATTTGTTAGGAATTTAATTTTATCTAACTATTTTAGAACATGTGTGGTTGGGTATAAATTTTCGTACAATTCTATATATAAACCGTGTTGTGTATACATTTATATATATACATTTATTTCCGTGTGTGTGAATTTATGAACATATTAGATATGCAGTGCAAGTGCAAGAATGATTTGCTTCATAGTATTTGTTGTTAAATACACCCCTCACATACATATTTTTCCAGTGTATGTCCTTTGAAGCATGAAGAAAAGAAGGTAATATTGAGTTATTGTATTTATTTTTTATATCATGTACATGAAGATATTATATTTATATGCTCTTGTTGGTATGCGAGCGATGACAAAAACCATGATGTGGTTATGTATATATTTTTGTACAATTTTATATATAGACCGTGTTGTGTGTACACATTTATATACATCTGTTTTCGTGTGTAAATTTATGAACATATTAGATATGTAGCGGATGAGTGGTTTGTTTCATTGTATTTGTTGTTATATACCCATCAGATACGTATTTCTTCTGTGTATGCTCTTGTAGATATTCTTGTAAAATGTCTTCTCTATGTTGAAAAGGGATACTCGTGTTGCGTGCTCATTTTATAGATTTCTTTCTTGGTTTGAATAACCGACTAGAACTCACACAAGGTTCCCCATTTCTTCAAAGAGCCTTGTGACAACGCTTTCTCCTCCCCGTTCCTAAATCGGGACAACTATGAAATTCTTTTTTGGGAATTCAGTGTGAGAAGTTTGGCGATGGAATTGTGGAGTAGAGAGCCAAGGGTCGAATAACGTGGTACATGAACAGTGCAAGACTTGAAGTTTGTTGAAGATATGTTCTTGGTCATCCCATACACCATCGAAAGCAACAGTAATCTGACCATTAATCTGGTAGCATGAACAAACGAATCTGGTGGTATGAGTTGAGTAGAAGAAATGGAAATATTCCTATTCAAACAATAAAATGAGTCCACAATGAATTTTCAAAAGCATTATTCTAAGAGGTTCTATATTTAGGATTATATACTTCCTTGGTTGTTGGAAATTTTATTATAAGTTGATAGAGATTTAAAAAAAAAAAATTATTATGTTACACATAGGTTGACGGTAAATATCCATATCTTCTTAGGGTATAATTGGAAGGTAAATTGTTCACTCTTCCCCACCATAATTAAATATCCATATCTTCTTAGGGTATAATTGGAAGGTAAATTGTTCACTCTTCCCCACCATAATTAAGATAGCTATGAAATTCAAATATGAAACTTTAATTATCTTTAGGTTTAACTTTTTATTCTTAGCTATATTTCACACAATTCTCCCTTTGATAATCTTTTCATCTCACTATCTCCGAATTTATACAACTCTTTGAGGATGTTTGAAAATGATTTTGAAGTTATTAAAAATATTTTTATAATGTTCAAAATCATTCCGAAAAAAGTTTTTATTCCTTCCAAATCAATTTTGATAATATAAAAATTATATTTAAAAGTATTAAATCAAATATTAAATTAATTTTAAATGATTAAATGTGTATTTCAGAAGTATTTTTTTTCTTACAATTATTTCAAAATGATTTTACCTAACAAAAGTTATTTTAACTATTTCTTAATATATATATTTTTTTAATGTCGATTAGTTAAATATTGCTCAAATCCCATCATATTTATTATAATTGATATTGATAATATTAAATATTAGATCAATTATTAGGCAAAGATCATAATTGAGTTAACAAATTTGACAATAGGGTTATGTGTGTTAGGTCCCTTTTCCTTCTATTTTTATTGTCCTATGCCTCCTATTTACAGAAAAAATTGAGATGATGTCCAATTGATTAGGTCACCTTTTTTTTTTTTTTTTCTATTATAGATTCATACGTAACAATCGGTAGGTTTATTTAAAAGAAAATAAATAAAATTAAAGAACATTAAATTATATTATATCTAAACGTCATATGGAAATTAATTATATGATACGTTCGAAAGGGAGTTATAAATTATTAATAGGTTCCAAAGGGATATAAATTATTGAAAGCTAATTCATATTTGTAAAAGTAAACATAACTTAGTATTATGGAATACAAATATGTATTCATATCTTTGAGATCGAAAGTTCAAATATTTATACCCACATTTGTTGTAAAAAAAAAAAAAAAAATCATATATTTACAGAAATTTCAAGAACTTTCCCCTACCTAATTAGTTTATCAAGAACAAATATAAAATTAAGTTTAAAATAACATATCAGTGTCTTCCATTATATAAGTTTAACATAACCTAAAATTGATTAAATTGATTAAAGTAATTCTTTCTTATGAGGTTAAAAGGTTTAATTGATTAAATTGATTAAAGAATTGCTTTCTTATGAGTTAAAAGGTTTCCACCTTGTCAAACCGAACATAGCTCAATTAACATAAGGTTGTGTCATTGACTATGAAGTCATATTTTATTTTATGTTTTATAATAAATGAATAGCAAATTATTTTTATAATATTATTTAATCTAATATATATACTTGTTAAAATCGACTCAAGTTGTTTCGAACATCGATCATTGCCCGACAAATGTTCTATAATATATATATATATATAAAAGTAATTAATTTGAAGTTGAAAGTCAAAATGAAAATTTTCAAAATTTAAGGAATATAATTGAAACATTTTTCAAAATTCAAGGATATTTTATATAATTTAATTTATTTTAAATTCGTGAATTTTTTAAAACATAAACGTTTGGTTGAAAAAAAAATGTTAGTTTTAATTTTTTTCTAAAGAATTTTAAAAATGATTTTTAAATTAAAAAAAAGAAAAAAAACCAAAATCGAATTGGTTATCAAATATATATACCCTTAATTAAATTGTGTTTTTTTTTTCGATAAAATAAAACTCTAACGTTCTTTTTCTCATAATATAAATTTGTAACTTTATTTATAGGGTTGGTTGCACAAACAACAATCAGACCCAAAATAATTACAAATTTAGCAAAATTTAAAACATTTTGCAAATATGGCAAAAAAATCAGTGGCTATCACTGATAGACTCTATCGTTGATATATGATTATCACTGATATACTTTATCATTGATATATGACTCACTGATAGACTTCTATACTACTATCACCGACAAAATTCTATAAAAAACTGAGGTGATAGACTAGTATCATTGATAAATTTCTATTAGTGATAGACTTCTATCAGCGATAGACCATACTATCGGTGATAGAAATTGTCATATTTGCAAAAAAATTTAAAAAGTATTATATTTTTAATTATTTTACCCTAAATTGACATCGATTACAATTTTCCTTATTTATATTTATATATATATATATATATATATATCACTTTGGTATCCATAATAAAAGTTTTTTTTTCATTACTTAATTTAATGGCGCTTTTAAATTCAACACACACTAGGAAACCAAACTCACATTATTCATGATTTTTTTTGTTACACTCTCTATCTACAAATTAATATATGAATTATTCAACCATTTTTGAAGCCAAACATCTTAAGAAATCAAGAAATGAAGAACAACATGCTTGAAATGACGACAGAGCTCTTGAGTGAAGGATTGAGAGTTCCACAAAATTATTAATTTTCTTTTATTTCTTGGAGATACAAAAAGAAAGCTCAATATCTAACTGCATTAAAAAACTTTTTTTCTCCTTTTGTTCGAGTTCAACAATAAATGGTGGTGAGAAATTCGAATCTCCGACATTTGCGGTCAAGTGCACATTATTTATGTCACTTGAGTGCTCACTTTAACAACGTTTAAATTAGAGACCACATCTTTTCTACTACATCTTTTGATAAGAGCTTTCATATTTTTGCCTTTCTAAGTCCGGTTTAGTTATGAGTATTTTAGATACTTAACATAAGGTGGATGTTTGTGACCAATTTTTTCTTTTTCTCTTTGAGTTCAACAAATATAGAGATAGAGAGATTGAATCTCCGACCTCACGGAAGGTAGTACATGTCAATTACGGTTGATGTATGCTCATTTTGACTTTTATTGCTTCCTTATTATTTTGATATAGTAAGAGTCATTAGGGTGTCTTATTTCATTTAGAAGATATAAGCCAATTAACGAAACCCGAAACCCTAATCCTCGATGTAGGAGAGATGGGAGTGGCCAAAACGACTATAATTTAGGCCATTTAATTTATGTCTTGAGTGACATGCCAAGAACATTGAATGAGAACCTTATCTCAGTTGTTTTAAAAACAAAATCAAGAAACAAAAAGCAAAAAATACAACTTTATTTAGTATGTATGTGAGAAATATTCTCTCAAAGCAATACAAGAAGGAAGTAAGCTGCAAAAAGAGAGGATTTTGATGAAAACAAGTAGAAGCATAAATGACAATATTCTCTCAAAGGCAGCATTGAGCTTTTTGAGTCTTTAAAGACACGGTCGTTCCTTGCCTTGATCTCAAGGCAATTTGACATATGTTTGTTAAATTACCAATGAACCTATATATAATTTTTTTTTTTTTATAGCAAATAAACCTAAAAGCTTAAGCTTATGTGTTATAGTTAAATTTTATTAATTATATCAATACTTTAACACTCTCGTTATCACTTGTGGGTTTGAAAATGTGTAGAATAATGTCTAACAAGTGAAAATCAATATTATTTGAGCGGAAGTGGCATTATAGGTGTTCAAACTGTTGAGGTTCCTACATTGAAAATATGAAAGGACCTCACTCACAATATAAGATATACCTAGGTTACTCTTCTCATCGCAAATTGATATTAATACGGTATCGGAGCCCATGAATCTCAAACGGATATTCAGACCAAGAATGAAATTCGACCCAAGAATGGTGAACTCAAATAGTCTCACACCCAACTATATAAACCTTGGCATCCATTATTACGTCATGCCAAGAGAGTAAACCCTCTCTTTAAATAGATGCAAGAGGATACATGTTTGGCATTGCATTTATCTTCTCTTTTTTTTTCCCTTTTTTTGGCTTAAACTTCTACAACTTTATCTTCTAAACGCCATACACCATGACTGATCTCTTTGGGAAGTTGGAAACTGAGGTAGAAATCAATGCTCCAGCTTCAAAGTTTTATGAAATGTTTCACATTAGACCCTACCTAATTCCTAAGGTCTCTCCAGACAAAATACAAAGTTGCGAGTTACATGAAGGCGAATGGGGCAAAGTTGGATCCGTCCTCCATTGGAACTACTTTCACGGTTTGTTTTAATCTCTTCTCGCTAATTTTCGATTCTTCTCTAAACCATTGCATCGATATCTTTTAATTCCTTGCTTCGTGTTGATGTGATTAACTCGTAGATGGGAAAGCATGGGACGCGAAGGAGTTAGTTGAAGCAATCGATGAAAAGAACAATTTAATCGCTTTCAAACTAGTAGGGGGATGTAAATTTGAGGACTATTACAAGAGCTTCAAGTCTACAATACAAAGTATTCCCAAAGATAAGGGAAGTGTGATTCATTGGACTTTCGAATACGAGAAATTGCACGAAAAAAATGTAGATAATTTACATTACAACTTGATGAAGTTTTGTGTTGCTGTCTCTAAAGATCTTGATGTTCATCTCATGGAAATGGAAGGCAAGAAGGAATCACTTGTGGATGTTGTAGCTGCTCAGACATGAGGAACAAGATTTCTGACCCATTGCTATGGAGAACTAATTGGCTTTTACTATAGCCATACTTTACCAATCATATATATGTCCAAATAAATGCTTGCATGCTCTCATGTGGGTTGTGGGTGTGTTCTATGCTATCATGATTTGGAGAACTCATGGGAAATAATAGTTCTACATTTGTGTCTATTAAAATTACTTTTGGATCAATATTTAGAGGATTGTAATTGATATTGTTTGCTAATATTTTGTTACCTACTCCCAAAAAAAAGTACATGCTATCATGATTTGGAGAACCCATGTTTTCTTGTAGTGAACTCATTGAAAAATGTTGGTTATCTATAAATCGGAACGAATTTGTTGCATCGTGGAATGGTCAGTGCCTTGAAAGCAAATTTGGCACGACTTCGGTGTGAATTGTCTTTTGCCGATTGCTCTTCAAGGTTAACGCAACACCCAATTTCGGACGTCCACTCGTCAGAGAAGGGTTGGAACTAAGACAAATCTTTGTTCAGTATTTGTTTAGAAAAACTAGTTAAGTTGATGGAGTTTCAAATCACCATTAAAATACAGGCTCAATCCTTAAGAACAACAAAAACACCAAAAATCGAAGAGTTACAAAATTCATCATCAATGTAAAATCGTATCAGATTTTCTAAAACGGTAACAAAATTAATTATTAAACTTTTAAATCGAAGGAAAATTCTTTTTTATGCGCAATTTACCAAACCGGACGGACGAACGACAGCACATGTGCGGAAAAGAGATCATTCCTTCACACTAACCACTTTTGCAAGCTCCTCGGTAATCCATTATTTTATATCTCTTACCAACTAAAAACTTCTACTATTATAAGTTTGCTAGCAATATTTGTTTACTTTAGAAGTTTATGCTGGTCATTTTTATGGCTCCAATTAGATTGATTATTTATCATTATTTTGAGTGTGATATTTGATAACTTCCACTTAGGGATAGATTGGTCATTTAGCTAATTAGCTAAACAAATTAGGTTTAAATCTTGAGTGAAGCTTTGTAGAGAGGGACTTATTTTGTTTTTGGAATGAAAGTTTTTGCATGTTGATGGCTGAGTCTCATCGCCAATTTTTGCAATTCTTGAGTTAGGGTTGCATGCTGGAGCATTCAAGTAAGTCTGATTAATTTGCTTGTGGAGTGTTCAAACCTCGAGTAGAGAACTAGTTCTACTTACCTCTTGGTCTTCGATCACAAGGTAATCCATATCTAATCCTATCCTTGGGATTGAAATCTAATTGATTTGGGGGGTTTTGGCAATTGAGAATTAGGGGTTGATCAAATAACCAAAGGGTTCCTAATTTCGATTGGCTAAGGTTTTCATATCAGAAAGGGTGCGGCCCACTCTAGCCATCGAACCAAATACTACAAATAACATTAGAAATGAAATTAAATATATAGAAGACGAGAGACAGAAATAGAACAGAACAAAATAACTTTTAGTAGTTAATTTATGAAATTCACCCATAATTTTATTAACGTTTTTAAAAATTTTGAAACGAAAAACGGGATAGATAATCAAACAAGTTTGTTTTTTAAAATATAAAAAAAGAACGTGAAAATGAAACAGAAAACAAGAACGTTATCAAACAAGCCCATTATTTTCAAATTCATGTTTTTTTTTTATCACACACCAAACCGACCCTCAAATTCAGAAACTTTTTAGGGGGCGTTTGGCCCAAGGAGTTAAAGAGAATTGTTTAATCTGCGAAATTAGTTAGTTTGAGGCTAAAGTAAGTGTGTTTGGGGCAGAAAGTTGTTTAGTCTGTAGTTCTGAAATTTGTGTTGTGTTTGAGGCATGAAATTGTTAAATTTGGAGTTCTGAAATCTAAATTTATTTTAATTAGTTTTTTTTTTGTCTGTTTTTTTCTAACTTTCAAAATTTCATTATTAAGGACTTTTTCCAATAAATTCTTTAAGAATGAATATTTTTATTTTTATTTTTATTTTATCTACCATTTACAAATTACTTTGAAGACAAAAAAAAAAAAAAAAAAAAAAAACTGAACACAATACCTCACATTTTTTTTTCAATATCTCTCACATCGTCAAAATGAATATATATATATATATATATATATATATATATATATATATATATATATTTTTGGCAGGACTCCGTGGGCTGTTTTTTTTAATATTGTATTTTTTAAAACTTATTATAAAAATATTGTAACTTTCAAACTATTTATAAAAATACAACAATTTTAAATGGAGGTCGTCTTTTCAAAAGACGACCTCCACATCTTATTCCACGTGGATGAAGGTCGGCTTTTCAAAAGACGATCTTGCTCCACATGAGATGGAGGTCGTCTTTTGAAAAGACGACCTCCATCGTTATCTACCTCATTTATTAAAAAATTAATATCTTTTTAACCAGATATTCAAAATTTTCAAAAAATGTATGGTTGGAAAGCTAACAGCGAGAGCTTCAATTTGATACATGGTTTCACTATTTTTGGAGTTGTGTATCAAAAGATAAAAACCATCGAAGTTGGACTATAACTCTGCAAATTTCAGAACGGAAGATTGTTTTGAGGAGTGCATTAAAAAATTGACATCTTCTTACCCAGATATTAAAAAACATCGAAAATGGTACTGTTGGAAAGTTAACACAGAGAGCTTCAATTTGATACCTAGTTTCACTATTTTTTGAGTTGTGTATCAAAAGATATATATCGTCAAAGTTATGAAAACTTCACTAAACCCAAAACTGAAGATAACGACTGAAAACTTCAAAATTGTAGCTAAACTTCGACGATCTGTATCTTTTAATACACAACTCTACAAATAGTGAAACTAAATATCAAATTGAATCTCTCCGAGTTAGCTTTTCAACCGTATCTTTTTAGAATTTTTTTAATATCTGAGTAAAAAGATGTCAATTTTTTAATGCACTCTTCAAAAGAATTCTAAAATTTGCAGAATTATAGTCCAAATTCGATGGTCTTTATCTTTTGATACACAACTCCAAAAATAGTGAAACCACATATCAAATTGAAGCTCTCGCTGTTAGCTTTCCAACCATACCTTTTGTGAAAATTTTGAATATCTGGTTAAAAAGATATCAATTTTTTAATAAATGAAGTACATAACGATGAAGGTCGTCTCTTAAAAAGACGACCTCCCTCCAATGTGGAGCAAGATCGTCTTTTGAAAAGACGACCTTCATCCAGGTGGAACCAAATGTGGAGGTCTATTTAAAATGGCTATATTTTTATAAATAGTTTGAAAGTTACCATATTTTTATAATAAGTTTTAAAAAATACAATATGAAAAAAAAACAGCCGGACTCCGTGGGCCAAACTGCCCCTTAATCGGTAGATATAATTTTTTGTCCTCTCCCCAATTTGTTATTTGCACCACAAAATTTATGATCAGATTTTAACATTGGTGAATTATAAGTTATTGTGGCCATCAATTTTTCCAATAGTTTTAGGTTTTACTATGTTGATTTGATTGTTCTAATGTGTGATGTAGTCTGATGTGAATTATTAGAGTAATTAGGTACATAAAATTTGACTTTGGAAGGTTACCTGCTAGATCGTGATCAAAATTGATTAGGTCACTTTCTTCATTATTATGATTCTCACATTCTAGAACAATTATTGGTAGCTTTATATAAAACAAAATTCTTGATATTGCAACTAAAAGTCTCACATTTAAATGTGACAGTTTCGTTGGAAGGACAGAATACCATCAACGAAAACTTGAATTTTATTCATAAATTGAGCCTTCTTGGTAAAGAGCTTCCAGAGTATTAATGAGTGAGTTTTCGCCCAAAAGGTCATTGCTTCAACTATTTCAACAGTAACATCCATGGCAAGGTAGGATTCCATGGCTAACATCGACTTCCCTTTGGAATTTCGGACAATCACACCTAGCTCCACCTCAGACCCGCTGATAGCGACATCGACATTGAACTTATAATAGTTTAGAACGGGGGGTTGCCACCTGGGTGGGTCATGGGTGGGGATCACATTCCTGGGGACAGTGTGGTCGTCTTCAAGCGTTGGGCCGAGCTCTAGTGGGCGCAGGTCCGATTGGCGGCGTGTCTAAGGATCCAAACTTCCTCGCATCCAGCTCCTCCATCAGGTTTAAAGCCTAAGCCACCATATCTGTGACAGTGGAGTTGTTGTGTCCATAGACCTCATCATTTCTCCTATGTCAGATTGTATAAGCGATAAACACGAAAAGTCGGAGCTCTTCATGGTCAAAAGCCTGAATGACCTTGCAAAAAAGAGAAGCAACATCAACAAAAGTTAAATCGAAGAACTTAGAGCTAGAAGACCAATTTTTCCATTTTTTCCTACTTCCTTGCATTGCCACAAAACATAGAGGTCAGATTCAGGAGAACTCCTCGAGGAAGAACAATCCGACTTCTCAATCACATGTCTGATGAAAAGTTTTTTTTGCAATGCCACAAAACATAGAGGTCAGATTCAGGAGAACTCCTCCAGGAAGAACAATCCGACTTCTCAATCACATGTCTGATGAAAAGTTTTTTTTTGCAAGTGGGAAGAGAATTAATTAGTGTGAAAATAGGGAAGCTATATATGTTTGGTACACTATTTCCGTTTCCCGAAAAAAAGAAACCGAACCTTGTTTGATATTTTTTTTATATAGTTTAAACATAATTTAGTTATATAATATATATAAAAAAAAACATAACATGCATTAAAGTATATAAAAAAATAATTATAAAAAATTTACATTATCTTATACAAATAACTGTTTAAGCAAAATTAAGAACAATAAAGGGGTGTTTGGCCGGGTGGAGAGTTGAAGTTGTTTAGTCCAAGAAGTTCTGAAATATGTGTATTTGGAGCACGGAGTTCTAACTGCTTTCTTCTACACACAATGTTTTTCTACAAACTTTCAAAATTTCATTATTAAGTCTTTTTATTTCAATAAATTATAAAAAATAAATTTTTTATTTTTATTTTATATATCATTAACACTATACCTCATATTATTAATATATATATATATATATCCATTTTATTAGGACTCATTTTTAATTGAATGAATTATAAGATTGAGATTTTTTTTTGTTTTTATTAATGTAGGTATATTTTACAAACTTTTTAAAGAAAAAAAAAGAACAATACATATCTTACCCCGTGCCAAACACATTTTTCTCGGTCTCCACCCACTCCATATTCCATCTGAATCTACTATATCTGGAAATCAGCATCTCAACAATAACGGTTTATCTTAGTTTTTTTTTTTTTTTTGTACAATTTTTTCTATAATTTTCCAATATTTTCATTAGTAAAAACTTCTTCCAATAAATTTTAAAAATGCAGTTTTTACATTTTATGTATCCTTCACAAATTTCTTTGAAGATAACAAAAATAATTTTGACCACAATACTTCACATTCTTTTTTCAATATCACTCACATTAATTATTCATTTATTTAGATAATTTTGAAATAAAAGAGAATCGTACAATAGTGTTAAATATTACATGTGAATTTGAAAGATTTTAATCTGTTAAATTAAACGGATTCAAATAAACTAATGTTTTTTATTCTTCATTGTAATAATACTACATTTTGAATTTGATTTAAGTATTAATTTTGATTGGAGAACCTAATTTATATTTAAAATAATAAAGATAGGTTGAATTGCATTTTTAGTCATTTTACACATTTTTTTTAAATTACGTTTTTTTTAAATAATTAAAAATATTGTGAGAGGGGGAGAGAGGAAGAGAGAAAAATGTGTTGCCTTAAAAAACGGGTCAGAGTTGAATAGTAATTATTGTAGAAGTCTGGGGAGTTGAATAGTAATTACGGTAGAAGTCTGAAGAGTTGATATTTTTTATCCGAGTTCAACAAGTCCGTGGAACAAACGGGATAAAACTTCTCCCCCAACTCCTTGTCAAACAACTCCTTGGGCCAAACATGTCCTAATAAAATTGTTTCTAACATTTAAATGTTGTCCTAATTTGATATGTTGATCCCTTAGTTGATGTGGACTCCAGTCCAACTCAATTATATTACTCTCGATCAATTTTGTAGTTGTAATTAATTTTGTAGTTGTAATTTTTTTTTTTTTTTGAAAGATAGTTGTAAAATATTAAAGAGAGGCTAAATACATGATTTAGTGAACAATTTTATATTTCAAAATTCAAAATTTAAATAATATATAAATATATAAGATAATTGTAGTGATAGGCAAAATTGGTTGTCATATTTGCAAATCGGGTCTATCCCGGATAGACTGTATCCTCGATAATAGACTATTTGTGAAAAAAAATATATAAATATATTGCAAAATTAAAAAATAAAATAAAAAATCCGATGACCCCAGGTCTAATAATCGAAGGAAAGGGTGAACGAACAAAGACCACAAATAACATCATGAATGGAATTAAATATAGAAGACATAAACAAAAACGGAACAGAGAGACAAGATGGATTCTCAACCACAATTTTAAAAACAAAAAATCAGATCCATTATCAACAAGTATGTTTTTTAAACAATGAAAAACTTGAAAATAACGTTATTAAACATGCAAATTTTAGTGACATGATTTTTTTGTTTTTTTTTTAAAGATATTTAATTAATGCGAGAATTGAACTCATGACATCTTAGTCAAAACACAATTATATGACAATTGAGCTATGTTCAGTTTGCCATCGACATAATTTGTTTTCTCTCCCCAATTTGATATTTGCACCACAAAATTTATGCGCGGTGAGTTCTAAGATGTCGTGGCCATAAAATTTTCCAATAGTTTTAGGTTTTACTATGTTGAGAAACGCCAAAATCCCTCTGGTAAAAATGTAAAAACTTATTGTGTAGTGTACTATGTTAATTCCATTAAAAACAAATTTGGTGGATATGTCAATTTCTATCCCTGATAGTATGGTCTATCGCTGATAGAAGCCTATCGTTGATAGTAGTCTTTTTTTTAGAATTTTTTCAGTGATAAAAGTCTATCGGTGATAATCATATATCAACAATAGAGTCTATCAATGATAGCCACTGATTTTTTTACCATATTTTCAAAATGTTTTAAAATTTACTAAATTTGCAATTATTTTATGTCTGATGTTTGTGCAACCATCCATAGGTTAGAACTCGAAAACAAAAAGTGTAATAATAATAACAATAATGTATATGTATTATAACAAAAAAAACATGTGGACTTAATTTCTCACCAAAATTATAGGTTGGAATCACCACCTCTATTATTCAATTATTCTATTATTCTAAAAATTAAAAAAGTTGAAAAATTCTAAGAGTGGACAAAAAAGTAAAATATAGACAAAATTATAGCTCAACTATCATGATGTTACAACTAGACACCAAGAAGTCTTAGGTTGAATCTCTTTTTCACCCGTTATAAAAAAAAAACCACATCCAATAATTAAATAACATGTCATCTATTGATACATCATGTGAGAGCAAACCCTCTCTTTAAATAGGGAAAGAGGAGATCACATATGTTTGGTAGTGTTCATTCCAAACCCAACACAATGGCTCTCTTTGGGAAGCTGGAGACCGAGGTAGAAATCAACTCTCAAGCTTCAAAGTTTCATGAAATATTACATGTAAGACCTTACCATATATCTAATGTCACTGCAAAAAATATACAAAATTGCCATCTACACGAAGGGGAATGGGGCAAAGTTGGATCTATCCTCGTGTGGAACTATTTTCACGGTTTGATTTTAACTTCTCTCTCAAGTTTTCTTCTTCTTATTTTCTTGAATTTAATAACATAGGAGAGTTGGAGGATTCAAACCTCTAAACTCTTAGTTGAGGGCGTATATCTAACTCTTAAGGACAACAGAATCCAGACATCTCCACAATGGTAGAGGTATTTTGAGTGAAACCAAAAGGAAAGTCATGAGGGTTTAGGCCCAAAGTGGATAATATCATACCATTGTGGAGATGTCTGGCTTCCGTTGTCCTTAACACTAACTAAATCAGATGAGTTGTATTGAGGTTGACAATTTTTTTTCTTCATTGAATCTGTTACGATAGAATCAAATAACAAAAAACAAAAGCGCAAAAGAAAAGATTGACACAAATTTACGTGGTTCATTAACTACGTGTTAGCTACGTCCACAGACAGAAGAGAGAAAACAATATTATTACGAATATGAAAGAAAATTACAAATGACAGACTAGGGGCAACTGAAATCATTAGAAGATTTATATATATGCATCGTTGAAATGACCTAATACAAAATGAGAAAAAGCCTAAAACAAATAGTAACATCCAAATCAGTTTTTTTCTTCAGGGGTGTTGCCCCCATACTTCCACCAGGGCGCTTCTCTCCTGGACCCTGACTCGCTGACCGGTCAGCGAGACTCCCATATCGAACCAATCGTAGAGGGTCATAACAGAGTCAAGGCATTCCAACATAATCATTACATAATTGTTTTATTTACATATTGTTGTTAATTGAATTCGTAGATGGGAAAGCATGTGTGTCAAAGGAGTTGATTGAAGCAATTGACGAAGAGAAGAATTTGATCACTTTCAAAGTGATAGATGGAGATATTTTGGAGCATTACAAGAGTTTCAAATTTACTATGCAATGCATTCCAAAGGAAAAGGGAAGCCTGGTTCGTTGGACTTTGGAATATGAGAAGCAACATGACAAAATTCCAGAATCACATGAAAGCTTAATGAAATTTTGTGCTGATATCTCAAAAGACCTTGATGCTCACCTTGTGGAAATGGAAAGTAATAATCAAGAAGCACTTTTGGAACCAGTGTAGCTGCTTTGGCTAGTGTTGTTTCTAAGAGAGAAGAGAAATGGGAATGCAACTACTACATTTCATTCAATAAAATCTGACCTTAAATACACTTTCTAAATGCTAAAATAGCTTAGTTAACTCCATAAAAACAGCCACTAACTCCACTAACTCTAACTCCACAAAACTAGCCACTTACTCCACTAACTCTAAACACTTACCCCCACTAACTTCAAATATAGTAATTGGCTAAAAATAGACTTGTAGCTTTGAGTTAACTAACATACTCCTTCTAACTCAAATGCTGCAAACATTTAGCTTGCTTCTAACACAGCTACACACTACTTCTCTCATATACCTCACTCAGTAGTCTAGTCCCTCTAACTGGTCCATCAATCAGTATCCAGAAAAACTTCTTGTTGCTTCACCTCTTCTTCTTTTGTCCAGTCCCACTTCTCATCATCAAAGAATTGAACATCCCTACTAATCACCATCTTCTTTTTGTGAGGTTGATAGATCTTGTATGCTTTGGACATTATGGTGTAGCCTACAAAGATTTTTTGTTTTGCCTTTTCACTCAACTTATCTCTCTTCACCTGTAGAACATGAGAAAAACACAAACAACCAAACACCTTCAAATTTTTCAGTTTTGGTTTAGCATTAAACCAAACTTCATAGGGTGTCTTCTTCTCCAATACCCTTGTAGGTAGTCTATTCAATAAAAACAGGGATGTATTTGTTGCTTCTACCCGAAACTCCTTTGACAAGTTTTTTTCATGCAACATGCATCTTGTCATCTCCATAATACTCATGTTCTTCCTCTCACTAACTCCATTTTGTTGTGGAGTATATGGAACAGTGAGCTGATGCTCTATTCCAACTCCTTCACAAAAGGTATTGAACCTTTGTGACGTGTATTCAGTCTCGTTATTGGACCTTACCACCTGAATCTGACAACCACTCTGATTCTCAACCCATATTTTAAACTTCAGAAACACTTCAGCTACTTCAGACTTATGCTTCATGAAGTAAATCCAACACATTCTGATATAATCATCAATAAAGATAATGAAATACCTGCTACCATTGAGTGAAAGAGTTGGTTGTGGTCCACACAAGTCAGTGTGGATGAGCTGCAACTTCTCCGTTGCTTTCCAAATTGACTTCTTGAATGGCAACCTCGTTTGCTTCCCTGTCAAACAAGTTTTGCAGTTTGTTTTCAGCTCCTCCAGAACTGGTACTCCAACTGCCATCTCATTCTTCTGCAAATACTGCAACTTCTTCTGATGAAAATGCCCCAACCTCTTGTGCCATAGTTCTGTGTCACTCACTTGACACTTGAAAGCTATTTGTTTCTTCTCGAGTGGATCCAATAAGAAACAATTATGCTGCATTTTTATTTTGAACAACTTATTCTCATTGGAATCGAAAATAAGACACTTTCCTTCTTCAAATAACACTTTGAATCTCTTCTCTACTAGTTGACCAACACTTAACAAGTTTTGATCAATCTCTGGAACTAGGAGCACTTCAGTAATCAACTTGGTTCCTGCACAACTCTCTATTGACACTGTGCCCTTCCCCTCCACTTCTAGATACTCACCATTTCCTATCTTCACCCTTGACTTGAATGACTTGTCAAGGTCCTTGAACAACTCCTTGTCACCTGTCATGTGATTGGTACACCCACTATCAACCAACCAATTGTCACATTGAGTGACTGATGAGAAACAGGTAGCCACAAAAAGTCGATCTTCTTCACGTTGTACTGCAGCATGTGCTCCTCCTTGCTGTTGAGATCCCTTACAAAATCTCTCAATGTGCCCCATTGAATGACACCTTCTACACTTCACATCTGGCCTTCTCCAACATCTGAAGTGTGGATGATTATGTTTCCCACAGTGCTTGCATGCACTGCCCTTGCTGAAACCTGCACTTCCATCATCCTTTACAGCATAATCTGAGCTACTGCTGCCACTATCCTTTCTCCCTCTCCACTTCTTCTCTCTTCCACCTTCTCCCTGCTGCATTCTGACTTTCAGTGCCCCCTCAATGCTTCCTTCTTGCCTCATCAACCTCCTCTGCTCTTGTGCTTGCAAATCACTTACTAACTCTATCACCTTGAGTTTAGAGAGGTCTTTGGTATTTTCTAAGGAAGCAATGGTTGCTTCATATTTCTCAGGAACTGAAACCAGAATTTTCTGAACCAATCTATTGTTAGATAAATCAGTTCCTAATGCTTTTGCCTTGTCGACAATCGCAATCAACTTGTCTGAGTATTCTTTAATGGACTCAGAATCCTTCATTTGCATTCTCTCGAATTCCCTCACCAAGTTCAACACTTCCATGCCCTTGATCCTCTCATCACCTTCATACTCACCTTTGAGGAAGTCCCAGATCTTCTTTGCTGACTTCAAGGCCATAATTTTGTTGAATATGGATGAAGACACCGCTACATATAGACAAGCTCTAGCTTTTGCCTTCCTGGTGACCCTCTCCTTGTGAGTCTTGATCTGGTTGATTGTTGAATTATCGATAAGTGCAGCAACCTCATAGTCGCTCTCAACTGCTTCCCAATAATCACAAGCCTCCATTTAGGCTTGCATTCTGATAGCCCATGCTTGGTAGTTTTCTCCATCAAACACTGGTGGAGCCAGTGAAGAAAGACTGCTCGATCCTGATTCCATCTCACTCAAATCTCAAAGTGTATCACTCGGTTTCTCTAAGGGATATCTCACTAACTCTCACTCACAGGCCCCTTAAGAATTTTAGCTCTGATACCACTGTTGTTTCTAAGAGAGAAGAGAAATGGGAATGCAACTACTACATTTCATTCAATAAAATATGACCTTAAATACATTTTCTAAATGCTAAAATGGCTCAGTTAACTCCATAAAAACAGTCACTAACTCCACTAACTCTAACTTCACAAAAGTAGCCACTTACTCCACTAACTCTAAATATATAGACACTTACCTCACTAACTTCAAATATAGTAATTGGCTAAAAATAGACTCTCCACTAACTCTAAATATATCAACACTTACCCCACTAACTTCAAATATAGTAATTGGCTAAAAATAGACTTGTAGCTTTGAGTTAACTAACAGCTAGCTTGACAACTAAAGACTTCTGACCCTTTGCTTGGGTTGCTATTATATTTGGAGTACCAATCTTATTTAAATAAAATGTTTCTATATGCAATATGTGGCCATGTAATATGCTATCATATGAGTTGGAGAAATTTGACTTTAGGGTTACCAGCTTGGTCTCTTTTCTCATTCTCTTAAATTATTATTATTAATGTTAAACACGTGCATAACTAACTAAACGGTTTTAATCTTCTTACTAATTTGTATTGGAAAATCCCACACCCAACTGTATAAACCTTGGCAACCATTATTAGGTCATGCAAGAGAGTAAACCCTCTTATTAAATAGGTACAAGAGGATACATGTTTGGCATTGCATTTATCTTCTTTTTCTTCTTCTTTTTTTGGGTTAAACTTCTACAACTTTATCTTCTAAACACCCTACACCATGACTGATCTCTTTGGGAAGTTGGAAACTGAGGTAGAAATCAATGCTCCAGCTTCAAAGTTTTATGAAATGTTTCACATTAGACCCTACCTAATTCCTAAGGTCTCTCCGGACAAAATACAAAGTTGCGAGTTACATGAAGGCGAATGGGGCAAAGTTGGATCCGTCCTCCATTGGAACTACTTTCACGGTTTGTTTTAATCTCTTCTCGCTAATTTTCGATTCTTCTCTAAACCATTGCATCGATATCTTTTAATTCCTTGCTTCGTGTTGATGTGATTAACTCGTAGATGGGAAAGCATGGGACGCGAAGGAGTTAGTTGAAGCAATCGATGAAAAGAACAATTTAATCGCTTTCAAACTAGTAGGGGGATGTAAATTTGAGTACTATTACAAGAGCTTCAAGTCTACAATACAAAGTATTCCCAAAGATAAGGGAAGTGTGATTCATTGGACTTTCGAATACGAGAAATTGCACGAAAAAAATGTAGATAATTTACATTACAACTTGATGAAGTTTTGTGTTGCTGTCTCTAAAGATCTTGATGTTCATCTCATGGAAATGGAAGGCAAGAAGGAATCACTTGTGGATGTTGTAGCTGCTCAGACATGAGGAACAAGATTTCTGACCCATTGCTATGGAGAACTAATTGGCTTTTACTATAGCCATACTTTACCAATCATATATATGTCCAAATAAATGCTTGCATGCTCTCATGTGGGTTGTGGGTTTGTTCTATGCTATCATGATTTGGAGAACTCATGGGAAATAATAGTTCTACATTTGTGTCTATTAAAATTACTTTTGGATCAATATTTAGAGGATTGTAATTGATATTGTTTGCTAATATTTTGTTACCTACTCCCAAAAAAAAGGACATGCTATCATGATTTGGAGAACCCATGTTTTCTTGTAGTGAACTCATTGAAAAATGTTGGTTATCTATAAATCGGAACGAATTTGTTGCATCGTGGAATGGTCAGTGCCTTGAAAGCAAATTTGGCACGACTTCGGTGTGAATTGTCTTTTGCCGATTGCCCTTCAAGGTGAGCGCAACACCCAATTTCGGACGTCCACTCGTCAGAGAAGGGTTGGAACTAAGACAAATCTTTGTTCAGTATTTGTTTAGAAAAACTAGTTAAGTTGATGGAGTTTCAAATCACCATTAAAATACAGGCTCAATCCTTAAGAACAACAAAAACACCAAAAATCGAAGAGTTACAAAATTCATCATCAATGTAAAATCGTATCAGATTTTCTAAAACGGTAACAAAATTAATTATTAAACTTTTAAATCGAAGGAAAATTCTTTTTTATGCGCAATTTACCAAACCGTACGGACGAACGACAGCACATGTGCGAAAAAGAGATCATTCCTTCACACTAACCACTTTTGCAAGCTCCTCGCTAATCCATTATTTTATATCTCTTACCAACTAAAAACTTCTACTATTATAAGTTTGCTAGCAATATTTGTTTACTTTAGAAGTTTATGCTGGTCATTTTTATGGCTCCAATTAGATTGATTATTTATCATTATTTTGAGTGATGTTTGATAACTTCCACTTAGGGATAGATTGGTCATTTAGCTAATTAGCTAAACAAATTAGGTTTAAATCTTGAGTGAAGCTTTGTAGAGAGGGAATTATTTTGTTTTTGGAATGAAAGTTTTTGCATGTTGATGACTGAGTCTCATCGCCAATTTTTGCAATTCTTGAGTTAGGGTTGCATGCTGGAGCATTCAAGTAAGTCTGATCAATTTGCTTGTGGAGCGTTCAAACCTCGAGTAGAGAACTAGTTCTACTTACCTCTTGGTCTTCGATCACAAGGTAATCCATATCTAATCCTATCCTTGGGATTGAAATCTAATTGATTTGGGGGTTTTGGCAATTGAGAATTAGGAGTTCAAATAACCAAAGGGTTCCTAATTTCGATTGGCTAAGGTTTTCATATCAGAAAGGGTGCTGCCCACTCTAGCCATCGAACCAAATACTACAAATAACATTAGAAATGAAATTAAATATATAGAAGAAGAGAGACAGAAATAGAACAGAACGAAATAACTTTTAGTAGTTAATTTATGAAATTCACCCATAATTTTATAAACGTTTTTAAAAAATTTGAAACGAAAAACGGGATAGATAATCAAACAAGTTTGTTTTTTAAAATATAAAAAAAATGGGAAAATGAAACAGAAAACAAGAACGTTATCAAACAAGCCCATTATTTTCAAATTCATGTTTTTTTTTTATCACACACCAAACCGACCCTCAAATTCAGAAACTTTTTAGGGAGCGTTTGGCCCAAGGAGTTAAAGAGAATTGTTTAGTCTGAGGAATTAGTTAGTTTGAAGAGTTCTAAAGTAAGTGTGTTTGGGGCAGAAAGTTGTTTAGTCTATAGTTCTGAAATTTGTGTTGTGTTTGAGGCATGAATTTGTTAAACTTGGAGTTCTGAAATGTAAATTTATTTTAATTATTTTTTTTTTGTCTGTATAGTTTTTTTCTACAAGCTTTCAAAATTTCATTATTAAGGACTTTTTCCATATATTATCAAAATGAAATTTTTTATTTTTATTTTATTTTTCATTTAAGAATTAATTTATTTTACAAACTTTCAAAATTTCATCATTAAAGACTTTTTCCAATAAATTCTTTAAGAATGAATATTTTTATTTTTATTTTATCTACCATTTACAAATTACTTTGAAGACAAAAAAAAAAAAAAAAAATGAACACAATACCTCACATTTTTTTTTCAATATCTCTCACATTGATTATCAAAATTAATATATATAAGGACATTGGAAATAGACCTCCTTGCAGATGAAATCAAAACAAAAATGATGGGCGAACAATAAATAAATAAATATATATTTATTTTAGTATAAACGAAGCAAGAAAGCAAAATTAAAATAAGAAAGTATCGCGAAGGACAGGTGTTTACATTTAAGTGGGATGGTCTTCCATCCATATCTCGGAGTGATGAAAGATTGGCGCATGTCAGGCTAGATCGTTGGCAACAGAGTTGCAGGATCAAAGTCTGTGCAAGAAGCCTTTGAATTTAAATGTGACAGCTTCGTTGGAAGGACAGAATACCATCAACGAAAACTTGAATTTCATTCATAAACTGAGCCTTCTTGGTAAAGAGCTTCCAGAGTATTAATGAGTGAGTTTTCGCCCAAAAGGTCGTTGCTTCAACTATTTCAACAGTAACATCCATGGCAAGGTAGGATTCCATGGCTAACATCGACTTCCCTTTGGAATTTCGGACAATCACACCTAGCTCCACCTCAGACCCGATGATAGCGACATCGACATTGAACTTATAATAGTTTAGAACGGGGGTTGCCACCTGGGTGGGTCATGGGTGGGGATCACATTCCTGGGGACAGTGTGGCCGTCTTCAAGCGTTGGGCCGAGCTCCAGTGGGCGCAGGTCCGATTGGCGGCGTGTCTAAGGATCCAAACTTCCTCGCATCCAGCTCCTCCATCAGGTTTAAAGCCTAAGCCACCAGATCTGTGACAGTGGAGTTGTTGTGTCCATAGACCTCATCATTTCTCCTATGCCAGATTGTAGAAGCGATAAACACGAAAAGTCGGAGCTCATCATGGTCAAAAGCCTGAATGACCCTGCAAAAAAGAGAAGCAACATCAACAAAAGTTAAATCGAAGAACTTAGAGCTAGAAGACCAATTTTTCCATTTTTTCCTACTTCCTTGCATTGCCACAAAACATACAGGTCAGATTGAGGAGCACTCCTCTAGGAAGAACAATCCGACTTCTCAATCACATGTCTGATGAAAAGGTTTTTTTTGTAAGTGGGAAGAGAATTAATTAGTGTAAAAATAGGGAAGCTATATATGTTTGGTACACTATTTCCGTTTCCCGAAAAAAAAAAACCGAACCTTGTTTGATATTTTTTTTATATAGTTTAAACATAATTTAGTTATATAATATATATAAAAAAAAAACATAACATGCATTAAAGTATATAAAAAAATAATTATCAAAAATTTACATTATCTCATATAAATAACTCTTTAAGCAAAATTAAGAACAATAAAGGGGTGTTTGGCCAAGGGTGGGGAGTTGAAGTTGCAAGAAGTTCTGAAATATGTGTATTTGGAGCACGGAGTTCTAACTGCTTTCTTCCACACAATGTTTTTCTACAAACTTTCAAAATTTCATTATTAAGTCTTTTTATTTCAATAAATTATAAAAAATAATTTTTTTATTTTTATTTTATATATCATTTCCAAATTTGTTTGAAAAAAAAAAAAAAAAAATACAACACAATACCTCATATTATTAAAATATATATATATATCCATTTTATTAGGACTCATCTTTAATTGAATGAATTATAAGATTGAGATTTTGTTTTGTTTTTATTAATGTAGGTATATTTTATAAACTTTTTAAAGAAAAAAAAGAACAATACATATGTTACTCCCGTGCCAAACACATTTTTCTCGGTCTCCACCCACTCCATATTCCATCTGAATCTACTATATCTGGAAATCAACATCTCAACAATAACGGTTTATTTTAGTTTTTTTTTTTTTTTTACAATTTTTTCTATAATTTTCCAATATTTTCATTAGTAAGAACTTCTTCCAATAATTTTTAAAAATGCAGTTTTTACATTTTATGTATCCTTCACAAATTTCTTTGAAGATAACAAAAATAATTTTGACCACAATACTTCACATTCTTTTTTCAATATCACTCACATTAATTATTCATTTATTTAGATAATTTTGAAATAGAGAGTCGTACAATAGTGTTAAATATTACATGTGAATTTGAAAGATTTTGATCTGTTAATTTAAACGGATTCAAATAAACTAATGTTTTTTATTCTCCATTGTAATAATACTACATTTTGAATTTGATTTAAGTATTAATTTTGATTGGAGAACCTAATTTATATTTAAAATAATAAAGATAGGTTGAATTGCATTTTTAGTCATTTTACACTTTTTTTTTTAAATTACATTTTTTTTAAATAATTAAAAATATTGTGAGAGGGAGAGAAAGAGAGAGAAATGTGTTGCCTTGAAAAACGGGTCAGAGTTGAATAGTAGTTACTGTAGAAGTCTGAGGAGTTGAATAATAATTACGGTAAAAGTCTGGAGAGTTGATATTTTTTATCCGAGTTCAACAAGTCCGTGGAACAAATTACGGGATAAAACTTCTCCCCCAACTCCTTCTTGTCAAACAACTCCTTGGGCCAAACATGCCCTAATAAAATTGTTTCTAACATTTAAATGTTGTCCTAATTTGATCTGTTGATCCCTTAGTTGATGTGGACTCCAGTCCAACTCAATTATATTACTCTCGATCAATTTTGTAGTAATTTTTTTTTTTTTTTGAAAGATAGTTGTAAAATATTAAAGGGAGGCTAAATACATGATTTAGTGAACAATTTTATATTTCAAAATTTAAAATTTAAATAATATATAAATATATAAGATAATTGTAGTGGGAGGCAAAATTGGTTGTCATATTTGCAAATACATTTTTTTTAAAAAAAAATCGGGTCTATCCCGGATAGACTGTATCCACGATAATAGACTATTTGTGAAAATAATATATAAATATACATATTGCAGAATTAAAAAATAAAATAAAAAATCCGATGACCCCAGGTCTAAAAATCGAAGGAAAGGGTGAACGAACAAAGACCACAAATAACATCATGAATGAAATTAAATATAGAAGACATAAACAAAAACGGAACAAAGAGACAAGATGGATTCTCAACCACAATTTTAAAAACAAAAAATCAGATACATTATCAACAAGTATGTTTTACAACCAAAGCGAGCATAGCTCAGTTGACATATGTATGACTTGATAACCAAGAGGTCTGTGGTTTGAATCTCCACTCTCAATGTAGACATAATTTTTTTGTTTTTTTTAAAGATTTGTTTTCTCTCCCCAATTTGATATTTGCACCACAAAATTTATGCGTGGTGAGTTCTAAGATATCGTGGCCATAAAATTTTCCAATAGTTTTAGGTTTTACTATGTTGAGAAACGCCAAAATCCATGTGGTAAAAATGTAACTTAGTCATCGACTACTTCTGTATATTTGAAAGAATAAGATTCTTAACTTATTGTGTAGTGTACTATGTTAATTCCATTAAAAACAAATTTTGCGGATATGTCAATTTCTATCCCTGATAGTATGGTCTATCGCTGATAGAAGTCTATCGTTGATAGTAGTATTTTTTATAGATTTTTTTCGGTGATAAAAGTCTATCAATGATAGAAATCTATCACTAATAGAAGTCTATCAGTGATAATCATATATCAACAATAGAGTCTATCACTGATAGTCACTGATTTTTTGCCATATTTGCAAAATGTTTTAAAGTTTGCTAAATTTACAATTATTTTAAGTCTGATTGATGTTTGTGCAACCATCCATATGTTAGAACTCTGAAAACAAAAAAATGTAATAATAATAACAATAATGTATATGTATTATAACAAAAAAAACATGTGGACTTAATTTCTCACCAAAATTATAGGTTGGAATCACCACCTCTATTATTCAATTATTCTATTATTCTAAAAAATAAAAAAGTTGAAAAATTCTAAGAGTGGACAAAAAAGTAAAATATAGATAAAATTATAGCTCAACTATCATGATGTTACAACTAGAGACCAAGAAGTCTTAAGTTCAATCTCTTTTTCACCGGTTTATAAAAAAAAACCACATCCAATAATTAAATAACATGTCATCCATTGATACATCATGTGAGAGCAAACCCTCTCTTTAAATAGGGAAAGAGGAGATCACATATGTTTGGTAGTGTTCATTCCAAACCCAACACAATGACCCTCTTTGGGAAGCTGGAGACTGAGGTAGAAATCAACTCTCAAGCTTCAAAGTTTCATGAAATATTACATGTAAGACCTTACCATATATCTAATGTCACTGCAAAAAATATACAAAATTGCCAACTACACGAAGGAGAATGGGGCAAAGTTGGATCTATCCTCGTGTGGAACTATTTTCACGGTTTGATTTTAACTTCTCTCTCAATTTTTCTTCTTCTTATTTTCTTGAATTTAATAACATAGGAGAGTTGGAGGATTCAAACCTCTAAACTCTTAGTTGAGGGCCGGGCGTATATCTAACTCTTAAGGACAACGGAATCCAGACATCTCCAGAATGGTAGAGGTATTTTGAGTGAAACCAAAAGGAAAGCCATGAGGGTTTAGGCCCAAAGTGGACAATATCATACCATTGTGGAGATGTCTGGGTTCCGTTGTTCTTAATTAACACTAACTAAATCAGATGAGTTGTATTGAGGTTAACAATTTTTTTTCTTCATTGAATCGGTTACGATAGAATCAAATAACAAAAGCGCAAAAGAAAATATTGACACAAATTTACGTGGTTCATTAACGCCGTGTTAGCTACGTCCACAGACAGAAGGGAGAAAAGAATATTATTACGAATATGAAAGAAAATTACAAATGACAGACTAGGGGAACTAAAATCATTAGAAGATTTATATATGACACCCTTGAAATGACCTAATACAAAATGAGAAAAAGCCTAAAACAAATAGTAACATCCAAATCAGATTTTTTCTTCAGGGGTGTTGCCCCCATACTTCCACCAGGGCGCTTCTCTCCTGGACCCCGACTCACTGACCGATCAGCGAGACTCCGATATCGAACCAATCGTAGAGGGTCATAACAGAGTCAAGGCATTCCAACATAACCATTACATAATTGTTTTATTTACATATTGTTGTTAATTAAATTCGCAGATGGGAAAGCATGTGTGTCAAAGGAGTTGATTGAAGCAATTGACGAAGAGAAGAATTTGATCACTTTCAAAGTGATAGATGGAGATATTTTGGAGCATTACAAGAGTTTCAAATTTACTATGCAATGCATTCCAAAGGAAAAGGGAAGCCTGGTTCGTTGGACTTTGGAATATGAGAAGCAACATGACAAAATTCCAGAATCACATGAAAGCTTAATGAAATTTTGTGCTGATATCTCAAAAGACCTTGATGCTCACCTTGTGGAAATGGAAAGTAATAATCAAGAAGCACTTTTGGAACCTGTGTAGCTGCTTTGGCTAGCTTGACAACAAAAGACTTCTGACCCTTTGCATGGGTTGCTATATATATGGAGTACCAATCTTATTTAAATAAAATGTTTCCATATGCAATATGTGGCCAATATGCTCTCATATGAGTTGGAGAAATTTGACTTTAGGGTTACCAGCTTGGTATCTTTTCTCATTCTCTTAAATTATTATTATTAATGTTAAACACGTGCATAACTAAACTGACATAAAACATCTTCTATCGACTAAGAAGTTAGAGGTTTGAATCTTCCATCCCACTATTTGCGATATTCTCCAAATTGGGTTATAGGTCACTTTTCTTGAGGTAGTTTCACAAATGACCCCAAGGGTTCCGTAATGTTTTTGAACCCTGTCTCGAAAATAATGTTTTTTGTTCTTTTGCTTTGTTGACGTCATCAGCACTTCGCTTTGCTGAGCACAAGCACAATCGCGAGAAAAAAAATTATAATATCATTTGTTAAGCACGAGGATATACTATAGTCACCTCTTCGCGGTCGTGCTCAACGAAGAGTATTAACAAACTTTTTTCTCGCGATCGTTCTCAGTGTAAATGCGTGCTCGTGCTCAGAAAAGGATAAAAAAACATGTGTTTTCAAAAATCGAGTCAAATGACATTACGACGCCTAAGGGAAGGGTCATTTGTGAAAATACCCCACTTTCCTTCCCAAATAATGGATTCTCACACAAGAAATGGGAGGTTAATTAGTTAAAGGGAAATAAATAATCATCTGATCTTAAATAATAATAATAATAATAATAATAATAATAAAAAGACATTTATAATGTGTAAAAAGTCATTTGAAAATTATATGATTAGCCTAGTGTAGATGTTAGATTATTGAAGCCACAATTCAAATGAGTTAGTGCTTTCATAAATTTATGCCTAATTTGAAGAACAAATTTGGTTAACATCAATATAGCTCATGAATATAATTTATTAACTAAATATATTTGACGAAAATTCATGAACTAAAATTGTTTACTAATTTTATGTAAAGCTTCTAGACAAAATATGAGATATTTGGCCGGATGACTCTAAATTAAGGCTCGGTCAGGAGAATGACCCGAAATTTTAAAAATTAGTACGAATAACATTTTGTTGACATCATCAAACATTTTTTTAATATTATTTTGCTTGCTCTCGCTCGCTTTTCTTCTCGTTCTCGCTCGCGCTTATGGGTGGGCTCCAATTTATAACTGAAATTTTCTATCCGCCCGTGAACGCGAACGAGAATGAGAAAAAAAAAGAGCGAGAGCGAGTAAAATAATATTCAAAAAATGTTTGATAATGTCAGCAAAAGGTCCGTTCGAGTAATTTTTAAAATTTGAATCAATCCTTCAAACGAGTGATAATTTAGGGTCATCCGTACAAATACCGCTAAAATATAAATTGGTAAATTCTAAGAGACTGGATAAATTAGCTAAAATAATAATTTATGTATATATAATCTCTATTGCATGCCAAACCACATTTATTATTATTCATCTCCACACACTCTTTTTCAGAAAATCCCCAAAGACTTCGATTTTCATGTTAATTTGTGCTCTAGAGCTATTTTAACAAGGGCATCTAAAGGAATATTAATATAAAATAAAATAATACAACTCGAAAAATAGTTAAATCAAATCAAATTTGAAAAATAGCTCAAAGTTATATCTAACATAATCTTTAAATTATTTCGAAACGAAAATACCTCGATTCAGATTTATACTTTTAATCATCCAATCAAAATGCTTATGTGAAAAACCAAATATTTGCTAACATTCCCCGGCACGCCTTCATTGCGTGGTTGGCAATTCGTGACCGGTTATTTACTAGGGCCCGCCTCCATGTTTGGGATCCCTTAATTCCGTCAGGGTGTGTGTTGTGTTCTGCTACATCAGAGACGCGTGATCATCTTTTCTTCGATTGTCCGTTTGGTTCGCATGTGTGGACGGGTCTTCTTTGTTGGGGTCACTCCTCTCATCGTATTGCTATATGGTCCACCGAGTTAGCTTGGATTTGTAGCATGGGGCGGGGTGATCGTCGCAGGCGTCATGTTTGGAGGATTGCGTGGTGTGCGACCATTTATCATATCTGGAGAGAGCGTAATTTCCGGGTCCACGGGGGTAGGCTCCGTTCTCCCCAGGCTGTTCTTATAAGTGCCCAGGGTTGATGTGTCCTATAGGTGTGCCTCGTGGCTGGGGGCGTTGAGGTCTCCTTTGTCTATTAGTGCCCCTCCGTGGGAATTGTTTCTGTGAGTTTGTACTGGTTGTTCGCTCTGTGTTTTTGAGTGCCTTGGCCCCGGGCTATGGGGTCCCCCTCGCTTGCTTTTCGTAATATATATTACCTTTGCAAAAAAAAAAAAACCAAATATTTGTTAGTAAACAAAAAAAAAAAAAACAGCGTCAAACCGAACATAGCTCAATTGGTATATTCAATTCCCGCATTAATTAAATCTTAAGGAGAGAAATACGTGGACAAATAATATATAAAAATAAAAATTAGTAAAAACGATTATTTTGAGTTATATAATCCTAACTGAACCGATAATCATCATTAAATGCAAAATGAAAACCATCTATCTTCCAAATTCAAACTCACTTCCTTTGGAGAGCCCCTTTAACCTAAAACCTTATTTTGATTCCTTCAACCCTTCTTAAGCATTATCCCAAATGCCCTCAACGACCTCTCAGACAAAGTTTTTCTTCTTCTCCCCTCATCTACTTGATTTTAAGTTCCACGGTGCTCAATGATTTCTTCCAACTTCGTTGCACTGTGTCGTTTGAACAATAATTCGTTCCAATCGTCTTCACTGTCATTGTTACAAGATTTTGTAAAGGTTACGAGATTGAAGAGACTATACTCACTGTTGTTACGAGATTTTGTTTTAAATATATAAACTTAGGATATAGTTTTTATTGGGACTTTATTTGGTCTAACTATTTAGAAAACAACCGCCTACAATCCACCAATTTTGGTCATCATTTGGTCTAAAATTGATCACATTTGTTAGGAATTTAATTTTATCTAACTATTTTAGAACATGTGTGGTTGGGTATAAATTTTCGTACAATTCTATATATAAACCGTGTTGTGTATACATTTATATATATACATTTATTTCCGTGTGTGTGAATTTATGAACATATTAGATATGCAGTGCAAGTGCAAGAATGATTTGCTTCATAGTATTTGTTGTTAAATACACCCCTCACATACATATTTTTCCAGTGTATGTCCTTTGAAGCATGAAGAAAAGAAGGTAATATTGAGTTATTGTATTTATTTTTTATATCATGTACATGAAGATATTATATTTATATGCTCTTGTTGGTATGCGAGCGATGACAAAAACCATGATGTGGTTATGTATATATTTTTGTACAATTTTATATATAGACCGTGTTGTGTGTACACATTTATATACATCTGTTTTCGTGTGTAAATTTATGAACATATTAGATATGTAGCGGATGAGTGGTTTGTTTCATTGTATTTGTTGTTATATACCCATCAGATACGTATTTCTTCTGTGTATGCTCTTGTAGATATTCTTGTAAAATGTCTTCTCTATGTTGAAAAGGGATACTCGTGTTGCGTGCTCATTTTATAGATTTCTTTCTTGGTTTGAATAACCGACTAGAACTCACACAAGGTTCCCCATTTCTTCAAAGAGCCTTGTGACAACGCTTTCTCCTCCCCGTTCCTAAATCGGGACAACTATGAAATTCTTTTTTGGGAATTCAGTGTGAGAAGTTTGGCGATGGAATTGTGGAGTAGAGAGCCAAGGGTCGAATAACGTGGTACATGAACAGTGCAAGACTTGAAGTTTGTTGAAGATATGTTCTTGGTCATCCCATACACCATCGAAAGCAACAGTAATCTGACCATTAATCTGGTAGCATGAACAAACGAATCTGGTGGTATGAGTTGAGTAGAAGAAATGGAAATATTCCTATTCAAACAATAAAATGAGTCCACAATGAATTTTCAAAAGCATTATTCTAAGAGGTTCTATATTTAGGATTATATACTTCCTTGGTTGTTGGAAATTTTATTATAAGTTGATAGAGATTTAAAAAAAAAAAATTATTATGTTACACATAGGTTGACGGTAAATATCCATATCTTCTTAGGGTATAATTGGAAGGTAAATTGTTCACTCTTCCCCACCATAATTAAATATCCATATCTTCTTAGGGTATAATTGGAAGGTAAATTGTTCACTCTTCCCCACCATAATTAAGATAGCTATGAAATTCAAATATGAAACTTTAATTATCTTTAGGTTTAACTTTTTATTCTTAGCTATATTTCACACAATTCTCCCTTTGATAATCTTTTCATCTCACTATCTCCGAATTTATACAACTCTTTGAGGATGTTTGAAAATGATTTTGAAGTTATTAAAAATATTTTTATAATGTTCAAAATCATTCCGAAAAAAGTTTTTATTCCTTCCAAATCAATTTTGATAATATAAAAATTATATTTAAAAGTATTAAATCAAATATTAAATTAATTTTAAATGATTAAATGTGTATTTCAGAAGTATTTTTTTTCTTACAATTATTTCAAAATGATTTTACCTAACAAAAGTTATTTTAACTATTTCTTAATATATATATTTTTTTAATGTCGATTAGTTAAATATTGCTCAAATCCCATCATATTTATTATAATTGATATTGATAATATTAAATATTAGATCAATTATTAGGCAAAGATCATAATTGAGTTAACAAATTTGACAATAGGGTTATGTGTGTTAGGTCCCTTTTCCTTCTATTTTTATTGTCCTATGCCTCCTATTTACAGAAAAAATTGAGATGATGTCCAATTGATTAGGTCACCTTTTTTTTTTTTTTTTCTATTATAGATTCATACGTAACAATCGGTAGGTTTATTTAAAAGAAAATAAATAAAATTAAAGAACATTAAATTATATTATATCTAAACGTCATATGGAAATTAATTATATGATACGTTCGAAAGGGAGTTATAAATTATTAATAGGTTCCAAAGGGATATAAATTATTGAAAGCTAATTCATATTTGTAAAAGTAAACATAACTTAGTATTATGGAATACAAATATGTATTCATATCTTTGAGATCGAAAGTTCAAATATTTATACCCACATTTGTTGTAAAAAAAAAAAAAAAAATCATATATTTACAGAAATTTCAAGAACTTTCCCCTACCTAATTAGTTTATCAAGAACAAATATAAAATTAAGTTTAAAATAACATATCAGTGTCTTCCATTATATAAGTTTAACATAACCTAAAATTGATTAAATTGATTAAAGTAATTCTTTCTTATGAGGTTAAAAGGTTTAATTGATTAAATTGATTAAAGAATTGCTTTCTTATGAGTTAAAAGGTTTCCACCTTGTCAAACCGAACATAGCTCAATTAACATAAGGTTGTGTCATTGACTATGAAGTCATATTTTATTTTATGTTTTATAATAAATGAATAGCAAATTATTTTTATAATATTATTTAATCTAATATATATACTTGTTAAAATCGACTCAAGTTGTTTCGAACATCGATCATTGCCCGACAAATGTTCTATAATATATATATATATATAAAAGTAATTAATTTGAAGTTGAAAGTCAAAATGAAAATTTTCAAAATTTAAGGAATATAATTGAAACATTTTTCAAAATTCAAGGATATTTTATATAATTTAATTTATTTTAAATTCGTGAATTTTTTAAAACATAAACGTTTGGTTGAAAAAAAAATGTTAGTTTTAATTTTTTTCTAAAGAATTTTAAAAATGATTTTTAAATTAAAAAAAAGAAAAAAAACCAAAATCGAATTGGTTATCAAATATATATACCCTTAATTAAATTGTGTTTTTTTTTTCGATAAAATAAAACTCTAACGTTCTTTTTCTCATAATATAAATTTGTAACTTTATTTATAGGGTTGGTTGCACAAACAACAATCAGACCCAAAATAATTACAAATTTAGCAAAATTTAAAACATTTTGCAAATATGGCAAAAAAATCAGTGGCTATCACTGATAGACTCTATCGTTGATATATGATTATCACTGATATACTTTATCATTGATATATGACTCACTGATAGACTTCTATACTACTATCACCGACAAAATTCTATAAAAAACTGAGGTGATAGACTAGTATCATTGATAAATTTCTATTAGTGATAGACTTCTATCAGCGATAGACCATACTATCGGTGATAGAAATTGTCATATTTGCAAAAAAATTTAAAAAGTATTATATTTTTAATTATTTTACCCTAAATTGACATCGATTACAATTTTCCTTATTTATATTTATATATATATATATATATATATATATATATCACTTTGGTATCCATAATAAAAGTTTTTTTTTCATTACTTAATTTAATGGCGCTTTTAAATTCAACACACACTAGGAAACCAAACTCACATTATTCATGATTTTTTTTGTTACACTCTCTATCTACAAATTAATATATGAATTATTCAACCATTTTTGAAGCCAAACATCTTAAGAAATCAAGAAATGAAGAACAACATGCTTGAAATGACGACAGAGCTCTTGAGTGAAGGATTGAGAGTTCCACAAAATTATTAATTTTCTTTTATTTCTTGGAGATACAAAAAGAAAGCTCAATATCTAACTGCATTAAAAAACTTTTTTTCTCCTTTTGTTCGAGTTCAACAATAAATGGTGGTGAGAAATTCGAATCTCCGACATTTGCGGTCAAGTGCACATTATTTATGTCACTTGAGTGCTCACTTTAACAACGTTTAAATTAGAGACCACATCTTTTCTACTACATCTTTTGATAAGAGCTTTCATATTTTTGCCTTTCTAAGTCCGGTTTAGTTATGAGTATTTTAGATACTTAACATAAGGTGGATGTTTGTGACCAATTTTTTCTTTTTCTCTTTGAGTTCAACAAATATAGAGATAGAGAGATTGAATCTCCGACCTCACGGAAGGTAGTACATGTCAATTACGGTTGATGTATGCTCATTTTGACTTTTATTGCTTCCTTATTATTTTGATATAGTAAGAGTCATTAGGGTGTCTTATTTCATTTAGAAGATATAAGCCAATTAACGAAACCCGAAACCCTAATCCTCGATGTAGGAGAGATGGGAGTGGCCAAAACGACTATAATTTAGGCCATTTAATTTATGTCTTGAGTGACATGCCAAGAACATTGAATGAGAACCTTATCTCAGTTGTTTTAAAAACAAAATCAAGAAACAAAAAGCAAAAAATACAACTTTATTTAGTATGTATGTGAGAAATATTCTCTCAAAGCAATACAAGAAGGAAGTAAGCTGCAAAAAGAGAGGATTTTGATGAAAACAAGTAGAAGCATAAATGACAATATTCTCTCAAAGGCAGCATTGAGCTTTTTGAGTCTTTAAAGACACGGTCGTTCCTTGCCTTGATCTCAAGGCAATTTGACATATGTTTGTTAAATTACCAATGAACCTATATATAATTTTTTTTTTTTTATAGCAAATAAACCTAAAAGCTTAAGCTTATGTGTTATAGTTAAATTTTATTAATTATATCAATACTTTAACACTCTCGTTATCACTTGTGGGTTTGAAAATGTGTAGAATAATGTCTAACAAGTGAAAATCAATATTATTTGAGCGGAAGTGGCATTATAGGTGTTCAAACTGTTGAGGTTCCTACATTGAAAATATGAAAGGACCTCACTCACAATATAAGATATACCTAGGTTACTCTTCTCATCGCAAATTGATATTAATACGGTATCGGAGCCCATGAATCTCAAACGGATATTCAGACCAAGAATGAAATTCGACCCAAGAATGGTGAACTCAAATAGTCTCACACCCAACTATATAAACCTTGGCATCCATTATTACGTCATGCCAAGAGAGTAAACCCTCTCTTTAAATAGATGCAAGAGGATACATGTTTGGCATTGCATTTATCTTCTCTTTTTTTTTCCCTTTTTTTGGCTTAAACTTCTACAACTTTATCTTCTAAACGCCATACACCATGACTGATCTCTTTGGGAAGTTGGAAACTGAGGTAGAAATCAATGCTCCAGCTTCAAAGTTTTATGAAATGTTTCACATTAGACCCTACCTAATTCCTAAGGTCTCTCCAGACAAAATACAAAGTTGCGAGTTACATGAAGGCGAATGGGGCAAAGTTGGATCCGTCCTCCATTGGAACTACTTTCACGGTTTGTTTTAATCTCTTCTCGCTAATTTTCGATTCTTCTCTAAACCATTGCATCGATATCTTTTAATTCCTTGCTTCGTGTTGATGTGATTAACTCGTAGATGGGAAAGCATGGGACGCGAAGGAGTTAGTTGAAGCAATCGATGAAAAGAACAATTTAATCGCTTTCAAACTAGTAGGGGGATGTAAATTTGAGGACTATTACAAGAGCTTCAAGTCTACAATACAAAGTATTCCCAAAGATAAGGGAAGTGTGATTCATTGGACTTTCGAATACGAGAAATTGCACGAAAAAAATGTAGATAATTTACATTACAACTTGATGAAGTTTTGTGTTGCTGTCTCTAAAGATCTTGATGTTCATCTCATGGAAATGGAAGGCAAGAAGGAATCACTTGTGGATGTTGTAGCTGCTCAGACATGAGGAACAAGATTTCTGACCCATTGCTATGGAGAACTAATTGGCTTTTACTATAGCCATACTTTACCAATCATATATATGTCCAAATAAATGCTTGCATGCTCTCATGTGGGTTGTGGGTGTGTTCTATGCTATCATGATTTGGAGAACTCATGGGAAATAATAGTTCTACATTTGTGTCTATTAAAATTACTTTTGGATCAATATTTAGAGGATTGTAATTGATATTGTTTGCTAATATTTTGTTACCTACTCCCAAAAAAAAGTACATGCTATCATGATTTGGAGAACCCATGTTTTCTTGTAGTGAACTCATTGAAAAATGTTGGTTATCTATAAATCGGAACGAATTTGTTGCATCGTGGAATGGTCAGTGCCTTGAAAGCAAATTTGGCACGACTTCGGTGTGAATTGTCTTTTGCCGATTGCTCTTCAAGGTTAACGCAACACCCAATTTCGGACGTCCACTCGTCAGAGAAGGGTTGGAACTAAGACAAATCTTTGTTCAGTATTTGTTTAGAAAAACTAGTTAAGTTGATGGAGTTTCAAATCACCATTAAAATACAGGCTCAATCCTTAAGAACAACAAAAACACCAAAAATCGAAGAGTTACAAAATTCATCATCAATGTAAAATCGTATCAGATTTTCTAAAACGGTAACAAAATTAATTATTAAACTTTTAAATCGAAGGAAAATTCTTTTTTATGCGCAATTTACCAAACCGGACGGACGAACGACAGCACATGTGCGGAAAAGAGATCATTCCTTCACACTAACCACTTTTGCAAGCTCCTCGGTAATCCATTATTTTATATCTCTTACCAACTAAAAACTTCTACTATTATAAGTTTGCTAGCAATATTTGTTTACTTTAGAAGTTTATGCTGGTCATTTTTATGGCTCCAATTAGATTGATTATTTATCATTATTTTGAGTGTGATATTTGATAACTTCCACTTAGGGATAGATTGGTCATTTAGCTAATTAGCTAAACAAATTAGGTTTAAATCTTGAGTGAAGCTTTGTAGAGAGGGACTTATTTTGTTTTTGGAATGAAAGTTTTTGCATGTTGATGGCTGAGTCTCATCGCCAATTTTTGCAATTCTTGAGTTAGGGTTGCATGCTGGAGCATTCAAGTAAGTCTGATTAATTTGCTTGTGGAGTGTTCAAACCTCGAGTAGAGAACTAGTTCTACTTACCTCTTGGTCTTCGATCACAAGGTAATCCATATCTAATCCTATCCTTGGGATTGAAATCTAATTGATTTGGGGGGTTTTGGCAATTGAGAATTAGGGGTTGATCAAATAACCAAAGGGTTCCTAATTTCGATTGGCTAAGGTTTTCATATCAGAAAGGGTGCGGCCCACTCTAGCCATCGAACCAAATACTACAAATAACATTAGAAATGAAATTAAATATATAGAAGACGAGAGACAGAAATAGAACAGAACAAAATAACTTTTAGTAGTTAATTTATGAAATTCACCCATAATTTTATTAACGTTTTTAAAAATTTTGAAACGAAAAACGGGATAGATAATCAAACAAGTTTGTTTTTTAAAATATAAAAAAAGAACGTGAAAATGAAACAGAAAACAAGAACGTTATCAAACAAGCCCATTATTTTCAAATTCATGTTTTTTTTTTATCACACACCAAACCGACCCTCAAATTCAGAAACTTTTTAGGGGGCGTTTGGCCCAAGGAGTTAAAGAGAATTGTTTAATCTGCGAAATTAGTTAGTTTGAGGCTAAAGTAAGTGTGTTTGGGGCAGAAAGTTGTTTAGTCTGTAGTTCTGAAATTTGTGTTGTGTTTGAGGCATGAAATTGTTAAATTTGGAGTTCTGAAATCTAAATTTATTTTAATTAGTTTTTTTTTTGTCTGTTTTTTTCTAACTTTCAAAATTTCATTATTAAGGACTTTTTCCAATAAATTCTTTAAGAATGAATATTTTTATTTTTATTTTTATTTTATCTACCATTTACAAATTACTTTGAAGACAAAAAAAAAAAAAAAAAAAAAAACTGAACACAATACCTCACATTTTTTTTTCAATATCTCTCACATCGTCAAAATGAATATATATATATATATATATATATATTTTTGGCAGGACTCCGTGGGCTGTTTTTTTTAATATTGTATTTTTTAAAACTTATTATAAAAATATTGTAACTTTCAAACTATTTATAAAAATACAACAATTTTAAATGGAGGTCGTCTTTTCAAAAGACGACCTCCACATCTTATTCCACGTGGATGAAGGTCGGCTTTTCAAAAGACGATCTTGCTCCACATGAGATGGAGGTCGTCTTTTGAAAAGACGACCTCCATCGTTATCTACCTCATTTATTAAAAAATTAATATCTTTTTAACCAGATATTCAAAATTTTCAAAAAATGTATGGTTGGAAAGCTAACAGCGAGAGCTTCAATTTGATACATGGTTTCACTATTTTTGGAGTTGTGTATCAAAAGATAAAAACCATCGAAGTTGGACTATAACTCTGCAAATTTCAGAACGGAAGATTGTTTTGAGGAGTGCATTAAAAAATTGACATCTTCTTACCCAGATATTAAAAAACATCGAAAATGGTACTGTTGGAAAGTTAACACAGAGAGCTTCAATTTGATACCTAGTTTCACTATTTTTTGAGTTGTGTATCAAAAGATATATATCGTCAAAGTTATGAAAACTTCACTAAACCCAAAACTGAAGATAACGACTGAAAACTTCAAAATTGTAGCTAAACTTCGACGATCTGTATCTTTTAATACACAACTCTACAAATAGTGAAACTAAATATCAAATTGAATCTCTCCGAGTTAGCTTTTCAACCGTATCTTTTTAGAATTTTTTTAATATCTGAGTAAAAAGATGTCAATTTTTTAATGCACTCTTCAAAAGAATTCTAAAATTTGCAGAATTATAGTCCAAATTCGATGGTCTTTATCTTTTGATACACAACTCCAAAAATAGTGAAACCACATATCAAATTGAAGCTCTCGCTGTTAGCTTTCCAACCATACCTTTTGTGAAAATTTTGAATATCTGGTTAAAAAGATATCAATTTTTTAATAAATGAAGTACATAACGATGAAGGTCGTCTCTTAAAAAGACGACCTCCCTCCAATGTGGAGCAAGATCGTCTTTTGAAAAGACGACCTTCATCCAGGTGGAACCAAATGTGGAGGTCTATTTAAAATGGCTATATTTTTATAAATAGTTTGAAAGTTACCATATTTTTATAATAAGTTTTAAAAAATACAATATGAAAAAAAAACAGCCGGACTCCGTGGGCCAAACTGCCCCTTAATCGGTAGATATAATTTTTTGTCCTCTCCCCAATTTGTTATTTGCACCACAAAATTTATGATCAGATTTTAACATTGGTGAATTATAAGTTATTGTGGCCATCAATTTTTCCAATAGTTTTAGGTTTTACTATGTTGATTTGATTGTTCTAATGTGTGATGTAGTCTGATGTGAATTATTAGAGTAATTAGGTACATAAAATTTGACTTTGGAAGGTTACCTGCTAGATCGTGATCAAAATTGATTAGGTCACTTTCTTCATTATTATGATTCTCACATTCTAGAACAATTATTGGTAGCTTTATATAAAACAAAATTCTTGATATTGCAACTAAAAGTCTCACATTTAAATGTGACAGTTTCGTTGGAAGGACAGAATACCATCAACGAAAACTTGAATTTTATTCATAAATTGAGCCTTCTTGGTAAAGAGCTTCCAGAGTATTAATGAGTGAGTTTTCGCCCAAAAGGTCATTGCTTCAACTATTTCAACAGTAACATCCATGGCAAGGTAGGATTCCATGGCTAACATCGACTTCCCTTTGGAATTTCGGACAATCACACCTAGCTCCACCTCAGACCCGCTGATAGCGACATCGACATTGAACTTATAATAGTTTAGAACGGGGGGTTGCCACCTGGGTGGGTCATGGGTGGGGATCACATTCCTGGGGACAGTGTGGTCGTCTTCAAGCGTTGGGCCGAGCTCTAGTGGGCGCAGGTCCGATTGGCGGCGTGTCTAAGGATCCAAACTTCCTCGCATCCAGCTCCTCCATCAGGTTTAAAGCCTAAGCCACCATATCTGTGACAGTGGAGTTGTTGTGTCCATAGACCTCATCATTTCTCCTATGTCAGATTGTATAAGCGATAAACACGAAAAGTCGGAGCTCTTCATGGTCAAAAGCCTGAATGACCTTGCAAAAAAGAGAAGCAACATCAACAAAAGTTAAATCGAAGAACTTAGAGCTAGAAGACCAATTTTTCCATTTTTTCCTACTTCCTTGCATTGCCACAAAACATAGAGGTCAGATTCAGGAGAACTCCTCGAGGAAGAACAATCCGACTTCTCAATCACATGTCTGATGAAAAGTTTTTTTTGCAATGCCACAAAACATAGAGGTCAGATTCAGGAGAACTCCTCCAGGAAGAACAATCCGACTTCTCAATCACATGTCTGATGAAAAGTTTTTTTTTGCAAGTGGGAAGAGAATTAATTAGTGTGAAAATAGGGAAGCTATATATGTTTGGTACACTATTTCCGTTTCCCGAAAAAAAGAAACCGAACCTTGTTTGATATTTTTTTTATATAGTTTAAACATAATTTAGTTATATAATATATATAAAAAAAAACATAACATGCATTAAAGTATATAAAAAAATAATTATAAAAAATTTACATTATCTTATACAAATAACTGTTTAAGCAAAATTAAGAACAATAAAGGGGTGTTTGGCCGGGTGGAGAGTTGAAGTTGTTTAGTCCAAGAAGTTCTGAAATATGTGTATTTGGAGCACGGAGTTCTAACTGCTTTCTTCTACACACAATGTTTTTCTACAAACTTTCAAAATTTCATTATTAAGTCTTTTTATTTCAATAAATTATAAAAAATAAATTTTTTATTTTTATTTTATATATCATTAACACTATACCTCATATTATTAATATATATATATATATATATCCATTTTATTAGGACTCATTTTTAATTGAATGAATTATAAGATTGAGATTTTTTTTTGTTTTTATTAATGTAGGTATATTTTACAAACTTTTTAAAGAAAAAAAAAGAACAATACATATCTTACCCCGTGCCAAACACATTTTTCTCGGTCTCCACCCACTCCATATTCCATCTGAATCTACTATATCTGGAAATCAGCATCTCAACAATAACGGTTTATCTTAGTTTTTTTTTTTTTTTTGTACAATTTTTTCTATAATTTTCCAATATTTTCATTAGTAAAAACTTCTTCCAATAAATTTTAAAAATGCAGTTTTTACATTTTATGTATCCTTCACAAATTTCTTTGAAGATAACAAAAATAATTTTGACCACAATACTTCACATTCTTTTTTCAATATCACTCACATTAATTATTCATTTATTTAGATAATTTTGAAATAAAAGAGAATCGTACAATAGTGTTAAATATTACATGTGAATTTGAAAGATTTTAATCTGTTAAATTAAACGGATTCAAATAAACTAATGTTTTTTATTCTTCATTGTAATAATACTACATTTTGAATTTGATTTAAGTATTAATTTTGATTGGAGAACCTAATTTATATTTAAAATAATAAAGATAGGTTGAATTGCATTTTTAGTCATTTTACACATTTTTTTTAAATTACGTTTTTTTTAAATAATTAAAAATATTGTGAGAGGGGGAGAGAGGAAGAGAGAAAAATGTGTTGCCTTAAAAAACGGGTCAGAGTTGAATAGTAATTATTGTAGAAGTCTGGGGAGTTGAATAGTAATTACGGTAGAAGTCTGAAGAGTTGATATTTTTTATCCGAGTTCAACAAGTCCGTGGAACAAACGGGATAAAACTTCTCCCCCAACTCCTTGTCAAACAACTCCTTGGGCCAAACATGTCCTAATAAAATTGTTTCTAACATTTAAATGTTGTCCTAATTTGATATGTTGATCCCTTAGTTGATGTGGACTCCAGTCCAACTCAATTATATTACTCTCGATCAATTTTGTAGTTGTAATTAATTTTGTAGTTGTAATTTTTTTTTTTTTTTTGAAAGATAGTTGTAAAATATTAAAGAGAGGCTAAATACATGATTTAGTGAACAATTTTATATTTCAAAATTCAAAATTTAAATAATATATAAATATATAAGATAATTGTAGTGATAGGCAAAATTGGTTGTCATATTTGCAAATCGGGTCTATCCCGGATAGACTGTATCCTCGATAATAGACTATTTGTGAAAAAAAATATATAAATATATTGCAGAATTAAAAAATAAAATAAAAAATCCGATGACCCCAGGTCTAATAATCGAAGGAAAGGGTGAACAAAGACCACAAATAACATCATGAATGGAATTAAATATAGAAGACATAAACAAAAACGGAACAGAGAGACAAGATGGATTCTCAACCACAATTTTAAAAACAAAAAATCAGATCCATTATCAACAAGTATGTTTTTTAAACAATGAAAAACTTGAAAATAACGTTATTAAACATGCAAATTTTAGTGACATGATTTTTTTGTTTTTTTTTTAAAGATATTTAATTAATGCGAGAATTGAACTCATGACATCTTAGTCAAAGCACAATTATATGACAATTGAGCTATGTTCAGTTTGACATCGACATAATTTGTTTTCTCTCCCCAATTTGATATTTGCACCACAAAATTTATGCGCGGTGAGTTCTAAGATGTCGTGGCCATAAAATTTTCCAATAGTTTTAGGTTTTACTATGTTGAGAAACGCCAAAATCCCTCTGGTAAAAATGTAAAAACTTATTGTGTAGTGTACTATGTTAATTCCATTAAAAACAAATTTGGTGGATATGTCAATTTCTATCCCTGATAGTATGGTCTATCGCTGATAGAAGCCTATCGTTGATAGTAGTCTTTTTTTTAGAATTTTTTCAGTGATAAAAGTCTATCGGTGATAATCATATATCAACAATAGAGTCTATCAATGATAGCCACTGATTTTTTTACCATATTTTCAAAATGTTTTAAAATTTACTAAATTTGCAATTATTTTATGTCTGATGTTTGTGCAACCATCCATAGGTTAGAACTCGAAAACAAAAAGTGTAATAATAATAACAATAATGTATATGTATTATAACAAAAAAAACATGTGGACTTAATTTCTCACCAAAATTATAGGTTGGAATCACCACCTCTATTATTCAATTATTCTATTATTCTAAAAATTAAAAAAGTTGAAAAATTCTAAGAGTGGACAAAAAAGTAAAATATAGACAAAATTATAGCTCAACTATCATGATGTTACAACTAGACACCAAGAAGTCTTAGGTTGAATCTCTTTTTCACCCGTTATAAAAAAAAAACCACATCCAATAATTAAATAACATGTCATCTATTGATACATCATGTGAGAGCAAACCCTCTCTTTAAATAGGAAAAGAGGAGATCACATATGTTTGGTAGTGTTCATTCCAAACCCAACACAATGGCTCTCTTTGGGAAGCTGGAGACCGAGGTAGAAATCAACTCTCAAGCTTCAAAGTTTCATGAAATATTACATGTAAGACCTTACCATATATCTAATGTCACTGCAAAAAATATACAAAATTGCCATCTACACGAAGGGGAATGGGGCAAAGTTGGATCTATCCTCGTGTGGAACTATTTTCACGGTTTGATTTTAACTTCTCTCTCAAGTTTTCTTCTTCTTATTTTCTTGAATTTAATAACATAGGAGAGTTGGAGGATTCAAACCTCTAAACTCTTAGTTGAGGGCGTATATCTAACTCTTAAGGACAACAGAATCCAGACATCTCCACAATGGTAGAGGTATTTTGAGTGAAACCAAAAGGAAAGTCATGAGGGTTTAGGCCCAAAGTGGATAATATCATACCATTGTGGAGATGTCTGGCTTCCGTTGTCCTTAACACTAACTAAATCAGATGAGTTGTATTGAGGTTGACAATTTTTTTTCTTCATTGAATCTGTTACGATAGAATCAAATAACAAAAAACAAAAGCGCAAAAGAAAAGATTGACACAAATTTACGTGGTTCATTAACTACGTGTTAGCTACGTCCACAGACAGAAGAGAGAAAACAATATTATTACGAATATGAAAGAAAATTACAAATGACAGACTAGGGGCAACTGAAATCATTAGAAGATTTATATATATGCATCGTTGAAATGACCTAATACAAAATGAGAAAAAGCCTAAAACAAATAGTAACATCCAAATCAGTTTTTTTCTTCAGGGGTGTTGCCCCCATACTTCCACCAGGGCGCTTCTCTCCTGGACCCTGACTCGCTGACCGGTCAGCGAGACTCCCATATCGAACCAATCGTAGAGGGTCATAACAGAGTCAAGGCATTCCAACATAATCATTACATAATTGTTTTATTTACATATTGTTGTTAATTGAATTCGTAGATGGGAAAGCATGTGTGTCAAAGGAGTTGATTGAAGCAATTGACGAAGAGAAGAATTTGATCACTTTCAAAGTGATAGATGGAGATATTTTGGAGCATTACAAGAGTTTCAAATTTACTATGCAATGCATTCCAAAGGAAAAGGGAAGCCTGGTTCGTTGGACTTTGGAATATGAGAAGCAACATGACAAAATTCCAGAATCACATGAAAGCTTAATGAAATTTTGTGCTGATATCTCAAAAGACCTTGATGCTCACCTTGTGGAAATGGAAAGTAATAATCAAGAAGCACTTTTGGAACCAGTGTAGCTGCTTTGGCTAGTGTTGTTTCTAAGAGAGAAGAGAAATGGGAATGCAACTACTACATTTCATTCAATAAAATCTGACCTTAAATACACTTTCTAAATGCTAAAATAGCTTAGTTAACTCCATAAAAACAGCCACTAACTCCACTAACTCTAACTCCACAAAACTAGCCACTTACTCCACTAACTCTAAACACTTACCCCCACTAACTTCAAATATAGTAATTGGCTAAAAATAGACTTGTAGCTTTGAGTTAACTAACATACTCCTTCTAACTCAAATGCTGCAAACATTTAGCTTGCTTCTAACACAGCTACACACTACTTCTCTCATATACCTCACTCAGTAGTCTAGTCCCTCTAACTGGTCCATCAATCAGTATCCAGAAAAACTTCTTGTTGCTTCACCTCTTCTTCTTTTGTCCAGTCCCACTTCTCATCATCAAAGAATTGAACATCCCTACTAATCACCATCTTCTTTTTGTGAGGTTGATAGATCTTGTATGCTTTGGACATTATGGTGTAGCCTACAAAGATTTTTTGTTTTGCCTTTTCACTCAACTTATCTCTCTTCACCTGTAGAACATGAGAAAAACACAAACAACCAAACACCTTCAAATTTTTCAGTTTTGGCTTAGCATTAAACCAAACTTCATAGGGTGTCTTCTTCTCCAATACCCTTGTAGGTAGTCTATTCAATAAAAACAGGGATGTATTTGTTGCTTCTACCCGAAACTCCTTTGACAAGTTTTTTTCATGCAACATGCATCTTGTCATCTCCATAATACTCATGTTCTTCCTCTCACTAACTCCATTTTGTTGTGGAGTATATGGAACAGTGAGCTGATGCTCTATTCCAACTCCTTCACAAAAGGTATTGAACCTTTGTGACGTGTATTCAGTCTCGTTATTGGACCTTACCACCTGAATCTGACAACCACTCTGATTCTCAACCCATATTTTAAACTTCAGAAACACTTCAGCTACTTCAGACTTATGCTTCATGAAGTAAATCCAACACATTCTGATATAATCATCAATAAAGATAATGAAATACCTGCTACCATTGAGTGAAAGAGTTGGTTGTGGTCCACACAAGTCAGTGTGGATGAGCTGCAACTTCTCCGTTGCTTTCCAAATTGACTTCTTGAATGGCAGCCTCGTTTGCTTCCCTGTCAAACAAGTTTTGCAGTTTGTTTTCAGCTCCTCCAGAACTGGTACTCCAACTGCCATCTCATTCTTCTGCAAATACTGCAACTTCTTCTGATGAAAATGCCCCAACCTCTTGTGCCATAGTTCTGTGTCACTCACTTGACACTTGAAAGCTATTTGTTTCTTCTCGAGTGGATCCAATAAGAAACAATTATGCTGCATTTTTATTTTGAACAACTTATTCTCATTGGAATCGAAAATAAGACACTTTCCTTCTTCAAATAACACTTTGAATCTCTTCTCTACTAGTTGACCAACACTTAACAAGTTTTGATCAATCTCTGGAACTAGGAGCACTTCAGTAATCAACTTGGTTCCTGCACAACTCTCTATTGACACTGTGCCCTTCCCCTCCACTTCTAGATACTCACCATTTCCTATCTTCACCCTTGACTTGAATGACTTGTCAAGGTCCTTGAACAACTCCTTGTCACCTGTCATGTGATTGGTACACCCACTATCAACCAACCAATTGTCACATTGAGTGACTGATGAGAAACAGGTAGCCACAAAAAGTCGATCTTCTTCACGTTGTACTGCAGCATGTGCTCCTCCTTGCTGTTGAGATCCCTTACAAAATCTCTCAATGTGCCCCATTGAATGACACCTTCTACACTTCACATCTGGCCTTCTCCAACATCTGAAGTGTGGATGATTATGTTTCCCACAGTGCTTGCATGCACTGCCCTTGCTGAAACCTGCACTTCCATCATCCTTTACAGCATAATCTGAGCTACTGCTGCCACTATCCTTTCTCCCTCTCCACTTCTTCTCTCTTCCACCTTCTCCCTGCTGCATTCTGACTTTCAGTGCCCCCTCAATGCTTCCTTCTTGCCTCATCAACCTCCTCTGCTCTTGTGCTTGCAAATCACTTACTAACTCTATCACCTTGAGTTTAGAGAGGTCTTTGGTATTTTCTAAGGAAGCAATGGTTGCTTCATATTTCTCAGGAACTGAAACCAGAATTTTCTGAACCAATCTATTGTTAGATAAATCAGTTCCTAATGCTTTTGCCTTGTCGACAATCGCAATCAACTTGTCTGAGTATTCTTTAATGGACTCAGAATCCTTCATTTGCATTCTCTCGAATTCCCTCACCAAGTTCAACACTTCCATGCCCTTGATCCTCTCATCACCTTCATACTCACCTTTGAGGAAGTCCCAGATCTTCTTTGCTGACTTCAAGGCCATAATTTTGTTGAATATGGATGAAGACACCGCTACATATAGACAAGCTCTAGCTTTTGCCTTCCTGGTGACCCTCTCCTTGTGAGTCTTGATCTGGTTGATTGTTGAATTATCGATAAGTGCAGCAACCTCATAGTCGCTCTCAACTGCTTCCCAATAATCACAAGCCTCCATTTAGGCTTGCATTCTGATAGCCCATGCTTGGTAGTTTTCTCCATCAAACACTGGTGGAGCCAGTGAAGAAAGACTGCTCGATCCTGATTCCATCTCACTCAAATCTCAAAGTGTATCACTCGGTTTCTCTAAGGGATATCTCACTAACTCTCACTCACAGGCCCCTTAAGAATTTTAGCTCTGATACCACTGTTGTTTCTAAGAGAGAAGAGAAATGGGAATGCAACTACTACATTTCATTCAATAAAATATGACCTTAAATACATTTTCTAAATGCTAAAATGGCTCAGTTAACTCCATAAAAACAGTCACTAACTCCACTAACTCTAACTTCACAAAAGTAGCCACTTACTCCACTAACTCTAAATATATAGACACTTACCTCACTAACTTCAAATATAGTAATTGGCTAAAAATAGACTCTCCACTAACTCTAAATATATCAACACTTACCCCACTAACTTCAAATATAGTAATTGGCTAAAAATAGACTTGTAGCTTTGAGTTAACTAACAGCTAGCTTGACAACTAAAGACTTCTGACCCTTTGCTTGGGTTGCTATTATATTTGGAGTACCAATCTTATTTAAATAAAATGTTTCTATATGCAATATGTGGCCATGTAATATGCTATCATATGAGTTGGAGAAATTTGACTTTAGGGTTACCAGCTTGGTCTCTTTTCTCATTCTCTTAAATTATTATTATTAATGTTAAACACGTGCATAACTAACTAAACGGTTTTAATCTTCTTACTAATTTGTATTGGAAAATCCCACACCCAACTGTATAAACCTTGGCAACCATTATTAGGTCATGCAAGAGAGTAAACCCTCTTATTAAATAGGTACAAGAGGATACATGTTTGGCATTGCATTTATCTTCTTTTTCTTCTTCTTTTTTTGGGTTAAACTTCTACAACTTTATCTTCTAAACACCCTACACCATGACTGATCTCTTTGGGAAGTTGGAAACTGAGGTAGAAATCAATGCTCCAGCTTCAAAGTTTTATGAAATGTTTCACATTAGACCCTACCTAATTCCTAAGGTCTCTCCGGACAAAATACAAAGTTGCGAGTTACATGAAGGCGAATGGGGCAAAGTTGGATCCGTCCTCCATTGGAACTACTTTCACGGTTTGTTTTAATCTCTTCTCGCTAATTTTCGATTCTTCTCTAAACCATTGCATCGATATCTTTTAATTCCTTGCTTCGTGTTGATGTGATTAACTCGTAGATGGGAAAGCATGGGACGCGAAGGAGTTAGTTGAAGCAATCGATGAAAAGAACAATTTAATCGCTTTCAAACTAGTAGGGGGATGTAAATTTGAGTACTATTACAAGAGCTTCAAGTCTACAATACAAAGTATTCCCAAAGATAAGGGAAGTGTGATTCATTGGACTTTCGAATACGAGAAATTGCACGAAAAAAATGTAGATAATTTACATTACAACTTGATGAAGTTTTGTGTTGCTGTCTCTAAAGATCTTGATGTTCATCTCATGGAAATGGAAGGCAAGAAGGAATCACTTGTGGATGTTGTAGCTGCTCAGACATGAGGAACAAGATTTCTGACCCATTGCTATGGAGAACTAATTGGCTTTTACTATAGCCATACTTTACCAATCATATATATGTCCAAATAAATGCTTGCATGCTCTCATGTGGGTTGTGGGTTTGTTCTATGCTATCATGATTTGGAGAACTCATGGGAAATAATAGTTCTACATTTGTGTCTATTAAAATTACTTTTGGATCAATATTTAGAGGATTGTAATTGATATTGTTTGCTAATATTTTGTTACCTACTCCCAAAAAAAAGGACATGCTATCATGATTTGGAGAACCCATGTTTTCTTGTAGTGAACTCATTGAAAAATGTTGGTTATCTATAAATCGGAACGAATTTGTTGCATCGTGGAATGGTCAGTGCCTTGAAAGCAAATTTGGCACGACTTCGGTGTGAATTGTCTTTTGCCGATTGCCCTTCAAGGTGAGCGCAACACCCAATTTCGGACGTCCACTCGTCAGAGAAGGGTTGGAACTAAGACAAATCTTTGTTCAGTATTTGTTTAGAAAAACTAGTTAAGTTGATGGAGTTTCAAATCACCATTAAAATACAGGCTCAATCCTTAAGAACAACAAAAACACCAAAAATCGAAGAGTTACAAAATTCATCATCAATGTAAAATCGTATCAGATTTTCTAAAACGGTAACAAAATTAATTATTAAACTTTTAAATCGAAGGAAAATTCTTTTTTATGCGCAATTTACCAAACCGTACGGACGAACGACAGCACATGTGCGAAAAAGAGATCATTCCTTCACACTAACCACTTTTGCAAGCTCCTCGCTAATCCATTATTTTATATCTCTTACCAACTAAAAACTTCTACTATTATAAGTTTGCTAGCAATATTTGTTTACTTTAGAAGTTTATGCTGGTCATTTTTATGGCTCCAATTAGATTGATTATTTATCATTATTTTGAGTGATGTTTGATAACTTCCACTTAGGGATAGATTGGTCATTTAGCTAATTAGCTAAACAAATTAGGTTTAAATCTTGAGTGAAGCTTTGTAGAGAGGGAATTATTTTGTTTTTGGAATGAAAGTTTTTGCATGTTGATGACTGAGTCTCATCGCCAATTTTTGCAATTCTTGAGTTAGGGTTGCATGCTGGAGCATTCAAGTAAGTCTGATCAATTTGCTTGTGGAGCGTTCAAACCTCGAGTAGAGAACTAGTTCTACTTACCTCTTGGTCTTCGATCACAAGGTAATCCATATCTAATCCTATCCTTGGGATTGAAATCTAATTGATTTGGGGGTTTTGGCAATTGAGAATTAGGGGTTCAAATAACCAAAGGGTTCCTAATTTCGATTGGCTAAGGTTTTCATATCAGAAAGGGTGCTGCCCACTCTAGCCATCGAACCAAATACTACAAATAACATTAGAAATGAAATTAAATATATAGAAGAAGAGAGACAGAAATAGAACAGAACGAAATAACTTTTAGTAGTTAATTTATGAAATTCACCCATAATTTTATAAACGTTTTTAAAAAATTTGAAACGAAAAACGGGATAGATAATCAAACAAGTTTGTTTTTTAAAATATAAAAAAAATGGGAAAATGAAACAGAAAACAAGAACGTTATCAAACAAGCCCATTATTTTCAAATTCATGTTTTTTTTTTATCACACACCAAACCGACCCTCAAATTCAGAAACTTTTTAGGGAGCGTTTGGCCCAAAGAGTTAAAGAGAATTGTTTAGTCTGAGGAATTAGTTAGTTTGAAGAGTTCTAAAGTAAGTGTGTTTGGGGCAGAAAGTTGTTTAGTCTATAGTTCTGAAATTTGTGTTGTGTTTGAGGCATGAATTTGTTAAACTTGGAGTTCTGAAATCTAAATTTATTTTAATTATTTTTTTTTGTCTGTATAGTTTTTTTCTACAAGCTTTCAAAATTTCATTATTAAGGACTTTTTCCATATATTATCAAAATGAAATTTTTTATTTTTATTTTTTTTTTTCATTTAAGAATTAATTTATTTTACAAACTTTCAAAATTTCATCATTAAAGACTTTTTCCAATAAATTCTTTAAGAATGAATATTTTTATTTTTATTTTATCTACCATTTACAAATTACTTTGAAGACAAAAAAAAAAAAAAAAAATGAACACAATACCTCACATTTTTTTTTCAATATCTCTCACATTGATTATCAAAATTAATATATATAAGGACATTGGAAATAGACCTTCTTGCAGATGAAATCAAAACAAAAATGATGGGCGAACAATAAATAAATAAATATATATTTATTTTAGTATAAACGAAGCAAGAAAGCAAAATTAAAATAAGAAAGTATCGCGAAGGACAGGTGTTTACATTTAAGTGGGATGGTCTTCCATCCATATCTCGGAGTGATGAAAGATTGGCGCATGTCAGGCTAGATCGTTGGCAACAGAGTTGCAGGATCAAAGTCTGTGCAAGAAGCCTTTGAATTTAAATGTGACAGCTTCGTTGGAAGGACAGAATACCATCAACGAAAACTTGAATTTCATTCATAAACTGAGCCTTCTTGGTAAAGAGCTTCCAGAGTATTAATGAGTGAGTTTTCGCCCAAAAGGTCGTTGCTTCAACTATTTCAACAGTAACATCCATGGCAAGGTAGGATTCCATGGCTAACATCGACTTCCCTTTGGAATTTCGGACAATCACACCTAGCTCCACCTCAGACCCGATGATAGCGACATCGACATTGAACTTATAATAGTTTAGAACGGGGGTTGCCACCTGGGTGGGTCATGGGTGGGGATCACATTCCTGGGGACAGTGTGGCCGTCTTCAAGCGTTGGGTCGAGCTCCAGTGGGCGCAGGTCCGATTGGCGGCGTGTCTAAGGATCCAAACTTCCTCGCATCCAGCTCCTCCATCAGGTTTAAAGCCTAAGCCACCAGATCTGTGACAGTGGAGTTGTTGTGTCCATAGACCTCATCATTTCTCCTATGCCAGATTGTAGAAGCGATAAACACGAAAAGTCGGAGCTCATCATGGTCAAAAGCCTGAATGACCCTGCAAAAAAGAGAAGCAACATCAACAAAAGTTAAATCGAAGAACTTAGAGCTAGAAGACCAATTTTTCCATTTTTTCCTACTTCCTTGCATTGCCACAAAACATACAGGTCAGATTGAGGAGCACTCCTCGAGGAAGAACAATCCGACTTCTCAATCACATGTCTGATGAAAAGGTTTTTTTTGCAAGTGGGAAGAGAATTAATTAGTGTAAAAATAGGGAAGCTATATATGTTTGGTACACTATTTCCGTTTCCCGAAAAAAAAAACCGAACCTTGTTTGATATTTTTTTTATATAGTTTAAACATAATTTAGTTATATAATATATATAAAAAAAAAACATAACATGCATTAAAGTATATAAAAAAATAATTATCAAAAATTTACATTATCTCATATAAATAACTCTTTAAGCAAAATTAAGAACAATAAAGGGGTGTTTGGCCAAGGGTGGGGAGTTGAAGTTGCAAGAAGTTCTGAAATATGTGTATTTGGAGCACGGAGTTCTAACTGCTTTCTTCCACACAATGTTTTTCTACAAACTTTCAAAATTTCATTATTAAGTCTTTTTATTTCAATAAATTATAAAAAATAATTTTTTTATTTTTATTTTATATATCATTTCCAAATTTGTTTGAAAAAAAAAAAAAAAAATATAACACAATACCTCATATTATTAAAATATATATATATATCCATTTTATTAGGACTCATCTTTAATTGAATGAATTATAAGATTGAGATTTTGTTTTGTTTTTATTAATGTAGGTATATTTTATAAACTTTTTAAAGAAAAAAAAGAACAATACATATGTTACTCCCGTGCCAAACACATTTTTCTCGGTCTCCACCCACTCCATATTCCATCTGAATCTACTATATCTGGAAATCAACATCTCAACAATAACGGTTTATTTTAGTTTTTTTTTTTTTTTTACAATTTTTTCTATAATTTTCCAATATTTTCATTAGTAAGAACTTCTTCCAATAAATTTTAAAAATGCAGTTTTTACATTTAATGTATCCTTCACAAATTTCTTTGAAGATAACAAAAATAATTTTGACCACAATACTTCACATTCTTTTTTCAATATCACTCACATTAATTATTCATTTATTTAGATAATTTTGAAATAGAGAGTCGTACAATAGTGTTAAATATTACATGTGAATTTGAAAGATTTTGATCTGTTAATTTAAACGGATTCAAATAAACTAATGTTTTTTATTCTCCATTGTAATAATACTACATTTTGAATTTGATTTAAGTATTAATTTTGATTGGAGAACCTAATTTATATTTAAAATAATAAAGATAGGTTGAGAGAGAAATGTGTTGCCTTGAAAAACGGGTCAGAGTTGAATAGTAATTACTGTAGAAGTCTGGGGAGTTGAATAATAATTACGGTAAAAGTCTGGAGAGTTGATATTTTTTATCCGAGTTCAACAAGTCCGTGGAACAAATTACGGGATAAAACTTCTCCCCCAACTCCTTCTTGTCAAACAACTCCTTGGGCCAAACATGCCCTAATAAAATTGTTTCTAACATTTAAATGTTGTCCTAATTTGATCTGTTGATCCCTTAGTTGATGTGGACTCCAGTCCAACTCAATTATATTACTCTCGATCAATTTTGTAGTAATTTTTTTTTTTTTTTGAAAGATAGTTGTAAAATATTAAAGGGAGGCTAAATACATGATTTAGTGAACAATTTTATATTTCAAAATTTAAAATTTAAATAATATATAAATATATAAGATAATTGTAGTGGGAGGCAAAATTGGTTGTCATATTTGCAAATACATTTTTTTTAAAAAAAAATCGGGTCTATCCCGGATAGACTGTATCCACGATAATAGACTATTTGTGAAAATAATATATAAATATACATATTGCAGAATTAAAAAATAAAATAAAAAATCCGATGACCCCAGGTCTAAAAATCGAAGGAAAGGGTGAACGAACAAAGACCACAAATAACATCATGAATGAAATTAAATATAGAAGACATAAACAAAAACGGAACAAAGAGACAAGATGGATTCTCAACCACAATTTTAAAAACAAAAAATCAGATACATTATCAACAAGTATGTTTTACAACCAAAGCGAGCATAGCTCAGTTGACATATGTATGACTTGATAACCAAGAGGTCTGTGGTTTGAATCTCCACTCTCAATGTAGACATAATTTTTTTGTTTTTTTTAAAGATTTGTTTTCTCTCCCCAATTTGATATTTGCACCACAAAATTTATGCGTGGTGAGTTCTAAGATATCGTGGCCATAAAATTTTCCAATAGTTTTAGGTTTTACTATGTTGAGAAACGCCAAAATCCATGTGGTAAAAATGTAACTTAGTCATCGACTACTTCTGTATATTTGAAAAAATAAGATTCTTAACTTATTGTGTAGTGTACTATGTTAATTCCATTAAAAACAAATTTTGCGGATATGTCAATTTCTATCCCTGATAGTATGGTCTATCACTGATAGAAGTCTATCGTTGATAGTAGTATTTTTTATAGATTTTTTTCGGTGATAAAAGTCTATCAATGATAGAAATCTATCACTAATAGAAGTCTATCAGTGATAATCATATATCAACAATAGAGTCTATCACTGATAGTCACTGATTTTTTGCCATATTTGCAAAATGTTTTAAAGTTTGCTAAATTTACAATTATTTTAAGTCTGATTGATGTTTGTGCAACCATCCATATGTTAGAACTCTGAAAACAAAAAAATGTAATAATAATAACAATAATGTATATGTATTATAACAAAAAAAACATGTGGACTTAATTTCTCACCAAAATTATAGGTTGGAATCACCACCTCTATTATTCAATTATTCTATTATTCTAAAAAATAAAAAAGTTGAAAAATTCTAAGAGTGGACAAAAAAGTAAAATATAGATAAAATTATAGCTCAACTATCATGATGTTACAACTAGAGACCAAGAAGTCTTAAGTTCAATCTCTTTTTCACCGGTTTATAAAAAAAAACCACATCCAATAATTAAATAACATGTCATCCATTGATACATCATGTGAGAGCAAACCCTCTCTTTAAATAGGGAAAGAGGAGATCACATATGTTTGGTAGTGTTCATTCCAAACCCAACACAATGACCCTCTTTGGGAAGCTGGAGACTGAGGTAGAAATCAACTCTCAAGCTTCAAAGTTTCATGAAATATTACATGTAAGACCTTACCATATATCTAATGTCACTGCAAAAAATATACAAAATTGCCAACTACACGAAGGAGAATGGGGCAAAGTTGGATCTATCCTCGTGTGGAACTATTTTCACGGTTTGATTTTAACTTCTCTCTCAATTTTTCTTCTTCTTATTTTCTTGAATTTAATAACATAGGAGAGTTGGAGGATTCAAACCTCTAAACTCTTAGTTGAGGGCCGGGCGTATATCTAACTCTTAAGGACAACGGAATCCAGACATCTCCAGAATGGTAGAGGTATTTTGAGTGAAACCAAAAGGAAAGCCATGAGGGTTTAGGCCCAAAGTGGACAATATCATACCATTGTGGAGATGTCTGGGTTCCGTTGTTCTTAATTAACACTAACTAAATCAGATGAGTTGTATTGAGGTTAACAATTTTTTTTCTTCATTGAATCGGTTACGATAGAATCAAATAACAAAAGCGCAAAAGAAAATATTGACACAAATTTACGTGGTTCATTAACGCCGTGTTAGCTACGTCCACAGACAGAAGGGAGAAAAGAATATTATTACGAATATGAAAGAAAATTACAAATGACAGACTAGGGGAACTAAAATCATTAGAAGATTTATATATGACACCCTTGAAATGACCTAATACAAAATGAGAAAAAGCCTAAAACAAATAGTAACATCCAAATCAGATTTTTTCTTCAGGGGTGTTGCCCCCATACTTCCACCAGGGTGCTTCTCTCCTGGACCCCGACTCACTGACCGATCAGCGAGACTCCGATATCGAACCAATCGTAGAGGGTCATAACAGAGTCAAGGCATTCCAACATAACCATTACATAATTGTTTTATTTACATATTGTTGTTAATTAAATTCGCAGATGGGAAAGCATGTGTGTCAAAGGAGTTGATTGAAGCAATTGACGAAGAGAAGAATTTGATCACTTTCAAAGTGATAGATGGAGATATTTTGGAGCATTACAAGAGTTTCAAATTTACTATGCAATGCATTCCAAAGGAAAAGGGAAGCCTGGTTCGTTGGACTTTGGAATATGAGAAACAACATGACAAAATTCCAGAATCACATGAAAGCTTAATGAAATTTTGTGCTGATATCTCAAAAGACCTTGATGCTCACCTTGTGGAAATGGAAAGTAATAATCAAGAAGCACTTTTGGAACCTGTGTAGCTGCTTTGGCTAGCTTGACAACAAAAGACTTCTGACCCTTTGCATGGGTTGCTATATATATGGAGTACCAATCTTATTTAAATAAAATGTTTCCATATGCAATATGTGGCCAATATGCTCTCATATGAGTTGGAGAAATTTGACTTTAGGGTTACCAGCTTGGTATCTTTTCTCATTCTCTTAAATTATTATTATTAATGTTAAACACGTGCATAACTAAACTGACATAAAACATCTTCTATCGACTAAGAAGTTAGAGGTTTGAATCTTCCATCCCACTATTTGCGATATTCTCCAAATTGGGTTATAGGTCACTTTTCTTGGGGTAGTTTCACAAATGACCCCAAGGGTTCCGTAATGTTTTTGAACCCTGTCTCGAAAATAATGTTTTTTGTTCTTTTGCTTTGCTGACGTCATCAGCACTTCGCTTTGCTGAGCACAAGCACAATCGCGAGAAAAAAAATTATAATATCATTTGTTAAGCACGAGGATATACTATAGTCACCTCTTCGCGGTCGTGCTCAACGAAGAGTATTAACAAACTTTTTTCTCGCGATCGTTCTCAGTGTAAATGCGTGCTCGTGCTCAGAAAAGGATAAAAAAACATGTGTTTTCAAAAATCGAGTCAAATGACATTACGACGCCTAAGGGAAGGGTCATTTGTGAAAATACCCCACTTTCCTTCCCAAATAATGGATTCTCACACAAGAAATGGGAGGTTAATTAGTTAAAGGGAAATAAATAATCATCTGATCTTAAATAATAATAATAATAATAATAATAATAATAATAATAAAAAGACATTTATAATGTGTAAAAAGTCATTTGAAAATTATATGATTAGCCTAGTGTAGATGTTAGATTATTGAAGCCACAATTCAAATGAGTTAGTGCTTTCATAAATTTATGCCTAATTTGAAGAACAAATTTGGTTAACATCAATATAGCTCATGAATATAATTTATTAACTAAATATATTTGACGAAAATTCATGAACTAAAATTGTTTACTAATTTTATGTAAAGCTTCTAGACAAAATATGAGATATTTGGCCGGATGACTCTAAATTAAGGCTCGGTCAGGAGAATGACCCGAAATTTTAAAAATTAGTACGAATAACATTTTGTTGACATCATCAAACATTTTTTTAATATTATTTTGCTTGCTCTCGCTCGCTTTTCTTCTCGTTCTCGCTCGCGCTTATGGGTGGGCTCCAATTTATAACTGAAATTTTCTATCCGCCCGTGAACGCGAACGAGAATGAGAAAAAAAAAGAGCGAGAGCGAGTAAAATAATATTCAAAAAATGTTTGATAATGTCAGCAAAAGGTCAGTTCGAGTAATTTTTAAAATTTGAATCAATCCTTCAAACGAGTGATAATTTAGGGTCATCCGTACAAATACCGCTAAAATATAAATTGGTAAATTCTAAGAGACTGGATAAATTAGCTAAAATAATAATTTATGTATATATAATCTCTATTGCATGCCAAACCACATTTATTATTATTCATCTCCACACACTCTTTTTCAGAAAATCCCCAAAGACTTCGATTTTCATGTTAATTTGTGCTCTAGAGCTATTTTAACAAGGGCATCTAAAGGAATATTAATATAAAATAAAATAATACAACTCGAAAAATAGTTAAATCAAATCAAATTTGAAAAATAGCTCAAAGTTATATCTAACATAATCTTTAAATTATTTCGAAACGAAAATACCTCGATTCAGATTTATACTTTTAATCATCCAATCAAAATGCTTATGTGAAAAACCAAATATTTGCTAACATTCCCCGGCACGCCTTCATTGCGTGGTTGGCAATTCGTGACCGGTTATTTACTAGGGCCCGCCTCCATGTTTGGGATCCCTTAATTCCGTCAGGGTGTGTGTTGTGTTCTGCTACATCAGAGACGCGTGATCATCTTTTCTTCGATTGTCCGTTTGGTTCGCATGTGTGGACGGGTCTTCTTTGTTGGGGTCACTCCTCTCATCGTATTGCTATATGGTCCACCGAGTTAGCTTGGATTTGTAGCATGGGGCGGGGTGATCGTCGCAGGCGTCATGTTTGGAGGATTGCGTGGTGTGCGACCATTTATCATATCTGGAGAGAGCGTAATTTCCGGGTCCACGGGGGTAGGCTCCGTTCTCCCCAGGCTGTTCTTATAAGTGCCCAGGGTTGATGTGTCCTATAGGTGTGCCTCGTGGCTGGGGGCGTTGAGGTCTCCTTTGTCTATTAGTGCCCCTCCGTGGGAATTGTTTCTGTGAGTTTGTACTGGTTGTTCGCTCTGTGTTTTTGAGTGCCTTGGCCCCGGGCTATGGGGTCCCCCTCGCTTGCTTTTCGTAATATATATTACCTTTGCAAAAAAAAAAAAACCAAATATTTGTTAGTAAACAAAAAAAAAAAAAACAGCGTCAAACCGAACATAGCTCAATTGGTATATTCAATTCCCGCATTAATTAAATCTTAAGGAGAGAAATACGTGGACAAATAATATATAAAAATAAAAATTAGTAAAAACGATTATTTTGAGTTATATAATCCTAACTGAACCGATAATCATCATTAAATGCAAAATGAAAACCATCTATCTTCCAAATTCAAACTCACTTCCTTTGGAGAGCCCCTTTAACCTAAAACCTTATTTTGATTCCTTCAACCCTTCTTAAGCATTATCCCAAATGCCCTCAACGACCTCTCAGACAAAGTTTTTCTTCTTCTCCCCTCATCTACTTGATTTTAAGTTCCACGGTGCTCAATGATTTCTTCCAACTTCGTTGCACTGTGTCGTTTGAACAATAATTCGTTCCAATCGTCTTCACTGTCATTGTTACAAGATTTTGTAAAGGTTACGAGATTGAAGAGACTATACTCACTGTTGTTACGAGATTTTGTTTTAAATATATAAACTTAGGATATAGTTTTTATTGGGACTTTATTTGGTCTAACTATTTAGAAAACAACCGCCTACAATCCACCAATTTTGGTCATCATTTGGTCTAAAATTGATCACATTTGTTAGGAATTTAATTTTATCTAACTATTTTAGAACATGTGTGGTTGGGTATAAATTTTCGTACAATTCTATATATAAACCGTGTTGTGTATACATTTATATATATACATTTATTTCCGTGTGTGTGAATTTATGAACATATTAGATATGCAGTGCAAGTGCAAGAATGATTTGCTTCATAGTATTTGTTGTTAAATACACCCCTCACATACATATTTTTCCAGTGTATGTCCTTTGAAGCATGAAGAAAAGAAGGTAATATTGAGTTATTGTATTTATTTTTTATATCATGTACATGAAGATATTATATTTATATGCTCTTGTTGGTATGCGAGCGATGACAAAAACCATGATGTGGTTATGTATATATTTTTGTACAATTTTATATATAGACCGTGTTGTGTGTACACATTTATATACATCTGTTTTCGTGTGTAAATTTATGAACATATTAGATATGTAGCGGATGAGTGGTTTGTTTCATTGTATTTGTTGTTATATACCCATCAGATACGTATTTCTTCTGTGTATGCTCTTGTAGATATTCTTGTAAAATGTCTTCTCTATGTTGAAAAGGGATACTCGTGTTGCGTGCTCATTTTATAGATTTCTTTCTTGGTTTGAATAACCGACTAGAACTCACACAAGGTTCCCCATTTCTTCAAAGAGCCTTGTGACAACGCTTTCTCCTCCCCGTTCCTAAATCGGGACAACTATGAAATTCTTTTTTGGGAATTCAGTGTGAGAAGTTTGGCGATGGAATTGTGGAGTAGAGAGCCAAGGGTCGAATAACGTGGTACATGAACAGTGCAAGACTTGAAGTTTGTTGAAGATATGTTCTTGGTCATCCCATACACCATCGAAAGCAACAGTAATCTGACCATTAATCTGGTAGCATGAACAAACGAATCTGGTGGTATGAGTTGAGTAGAAGAAATGGAAATATTCCTATTCAAACAATAAAATGAGTCCACAATGAATTTTCAAAAGCATTATTCTAAGAGGTTCTATATTTAGGATTATATACTTCCTTGGTTGTTGGAAATTTTATTATAAGTTGATAGAGATTTAAAAAAAAAAAATTATTATGTTACACATAGGTTGACGGTAAATATCCATATCTTCTTAGGGTATAATTGGAAGGTAAATTGTTCACTCTTCCCCACCATAATTAAATATCCCATATCTTCTTAGGGTATAATTGGAAGGTAAATTGTTCACTCTTCCCCACCATAATTAAGATAGCTATGAAATTCAAATATGAAACTTTAATTATCTTTAGGTTTAACTTTTTATTCTTAGCTATATTTCACACAATTCTCCCTTTGATAATCTTTTCATCTCACTATCTCCGAATTTATACAACTCTTTGAGGATGTTTGAAAATGATTTTGAAGTTATTAAAAATATTTTTATAATGTTCAAAATCATTCCGAAAAAAGTTTTTATTCCTTCCAAATCAATTTTGATAATATAAAAATTATATTTAAAAGTATTAAATCAAATATTAAATTAATTTTAAATGATTAAATGTGTATTTCAGAAGTATTTTTTTTCTTACAATTATTTCAAAATGATTTTACCTAACAAAAGTTATTTTAACTATTTCTTAATATATATATTTTTTAATGTCGATTAATTAAATATTGCTCAAATCCCATCATATTTATTATAATTGATATTGATAATATTAAATATTAGATCAATTATTAGGCAAAGATCATAATTGAGTTAACAAATTTGACAATAGGGTTATGTGTGTTAGGTCCATTTTCCTTCTATTTTTATTGTCCTATGCCTCCTAGTTACAGAAAAAATTGAGATGATGTCCAATTGATTAGGTCACCCTTTTTTTTTTTTTTTTTTTTTTTTCTATTATAGATTCATACGTAACAATCGGTAGGTTTATTTAAAAGAAAATAAATAAAATTAAAGAACATTAAATTATATTATATCTAAACGTCATATGGAAATTAATTATATGATACGTTCGAAAGGGAGTTATAAATTATTAATAGGTTCCAAAGGGATATAAATTATTGAAAGCTAATTCATATTTGTAAAAGTAAACATAACTTAGTATTATGGAATACAAATATGTATTCATATCTTTGAGATCGAAAGTTCAAATATTTATACCCACATTTGTTGTAAAAAAAAAAAAAAAAATCATATATTTACAGAAATTTCAAGAACTTTCCCCTACCTAATTAGTTTATCAAGAACAAATATAAAATTAAGTTTAAAATAACATATCAGTGTCTTCCATTATATAAGTTTAACATAACCTAAAATTGATTAAATTGATTAAAGTAATTCTTTCTTATGAGGTTAAAAGGTTTAATTGATTAAATTGATTAAAGAATTGCTTTCTTATGAGTTAAAAGGTTTCCACCTTGTCAAACCGAACATAGCTCAATTAACATAAGGTTGTGTCATTGACTATGAAGTCATATTTTATTTTATGTTTTATAATAAATGAATAGCAAATTATTTTTATAATATTATTTAATCTAATATATATACTTGTTAAAATCGACTCAAGTTGTTTCGAACATCGATCATTGCCCGACAAATGTTCTATAATATATATATATATATAAAAGTAATTAATTTGAAGTTGAAAGTCAAAATGAAAATTTTCAAAATTTAAGGAATATAATTGAAACATTTTTCAAAATTCAAGGATATTTTATATAATTTAATTTATTTTAAATTCGTGAATTTTTTAAAACATAAACGTTTGGTTGAAAAAAAAATGTTAGTTTTAATTTTTTTCTAAAGAATTTTAAAAATGATTTTTAAATTAAAAAAAAGAAAAAAAACCAAAATCGAATTGGTTATCAAATATATATACCCTTAATTAAATTGTGTTTTTTTTTTCGATAAAATAAAACTCTAACGTTCTTTTTCTCATAATATAAATTTGTAACTTTATTTATAGGGTTGGTTGCACAAACAACAATCAGACCCAAAATAATTACAAATTTAGCAAAATTTAAAACATTTTGCAAATATGGCAAAAAAATCAGTGGCTATCACTGATAGACTCTATCGTTGATATATGATTATCACTGATATACTTTATCATTGATATATGACTCACTGATAGACTTCTATACTACTATCACCGACAAAATTCTATAAAAAACTGAGGTGATAGACTAGTATCATTGATAAATTTCTATTAGTGATAGACTTCTATCAGCGATAGACCATACTATCGGTGATAGAAATTGTCATATTTGCAAAAAAAATTAAAAAGTATTATATTTTTAATTATTTTACCCTAAATTGACATCGATTACAATTTTCCTTATTTATATTTATATATATATATATATATATATATATCACTTTGGTATCCATAATAAAAGTTTTTTTTTCATTACTTAATTTAATGGCGCTTTTAAATTCAACACACACTAGGAAACCAAACTCACATTATTCATGATTTTTTTTGTTACACTCTCTATCTACAAATTAATATATGAATTATTCAACCATTTTTGAAGCCAAACATCTTAAGAAATCAAGAAATGAAGAACAACATGCTTGAAATGACGACAGAGCTCTTGAGTGAAGGATTGAGAGTTCCACAAAATTATTAATTTTCTTTTATTTCTTGGAGATACAAAAAGAAAGCTCAATATCTAACTGCATTAAAAAACTTTTTTTCTCCTTTTTGTTCGAGTTCAACAATAAATGGTGGTGAGAAATTCGAACCTCTATTTGCAGTCAAGTGCACATTATTTATGTCACTTGAGTGCTCACTTTAACAACTAAAAGACCTCGTTTAAATTAGAGACCACATCTTTTCTACTACATCTTTTGATAAGAGTTTTCATGTTTTTGCCTTTCTAAGTCGGGTTTAGTTAGGAGTATTTTAGATACTTTAACATAAGGTGGATGTTTGTGACCAATTTTTTCTTTTTCTCTTTGAGTTCAACAAATATAGAGAGATAGAGAGATTGAATCTCCGACCTCACGAAAGGTAGTACATGTCAATTACGGTTGATGTATGCTCATTTTGACTTTTATTGCTTCCTTATTATTTTGATATAGTAAGAGTCATTAGGGTGTCTTATTTCATTTAGAAGATATAGGCCAATTAACGAAACCGAAACCGAAACCCTAATCCTCGATGTAGGAGAGATAGGAGTGGCCAAAACTGCTATAATTTAGGCCATTTAATTTATGTCTTGAGTGACATGCCAAGAACATTCAATGAGAACCTTATCTCGGTTGTTTTAAAAACAAAAACAAGAAACAAAAAGCAAAAGATACAACTTTATTTAGTATGTATGTGAGAAATATTCTCTCAAAGCAATACAAGAAGGAAGTAAGCATAAATGACAATATTCTCTCAAAGGCAGCATTGAGCTTTTTGAGTCTTTAAAGACACGGTCGTTCCTTCCCAAAAAGCCTTGATTTCAAGGCAATTTGACATATGTTTCAATGAACCTATATATAATTTATTTTTTTTATAGCAAATAAACCTAAAAGCTTAAGCTTATGTGTTATAGTTAAATTTTATTAATGATATCAATACTTTAACACTCTCGTTATCACTTGTGGGTTTGAAAATGTGTAGAATAATGTCTAACAAGTGAAAATCAATATTATTTGAGCGGAAGTGGCATTATAGGTGTTCAAACTGTTGAGGTTCCTACATTGAAAATATGAAAGGACCTCACTCACAATATAAGATATACCTAGGTTACTCTTCTCATCGCAAATTGATATTAATACGGTATCGGAGCCCATGAATCTCAAACGGATATTCAGACCAAGAATGAAATTCGACCCAAGAATGGTGAACTCAAATAGTCTCACACCCAACTATATAAACCTTGGCATCCATTATTACGTCATGCCAAGAGAGTAAACCCTCTCTTTAAATAGATGCAAGAGGATACATGTTTGGCATTGCATTTATCTTCTTCTTCTTCTTTTTTTTTTGGCTTAAACTTCTACAACTTTACCTTCTAAACGCCCTACACTATGACTGATCTCTTTGGGAAGTTGGAAACTGAGGTAGAAATCAATGCTCCAGCTTCAAAGTTTTATGAAATGTTTCACATTAGACCCTACCTAATACCTAAGGTCTCTCCAGACAAAATACAAAGTTGCGAGTTACATGAAGGCGAATGGGGCAAAGTTGGATCCGTCCTCCATTGGAACTACTTTCACGGTTTGTTTTAATCTCTTCTCGCTAATCTTCGATTCTTCTCTAAACCCTTGCATCAATAATTTTCAATTCCTTGCTTCGTGTTGATGTGATTAACTCATAGATGGGAAAGCATGGGACGCGAAGGAGTTAGTTGAAGCAATTGATGAAAAGAACAATTTAATCGCTTTCAAACTAGTAGGGGGATGTAAATTTGAGTACTATTACAAGAGCTTCAAGTCTACAATACAAAGTATTCCCAAAGATAAGGGAAGTGTGATTCATTGGACTTTCGAATACGAGAAATTGCACGAAAAAAATGTAGATAATTTACATTACAACTTGATGAAGTTTTGTGTTGCTCTCTCTAAAGATCTTGATGTTCATCTCATGGAAATGGAAGGCAGTAAGGAATCACTTGTGGATGTTGTAGCTGCTTAGACATGAGGAACAAGATATCTGACCCATTGCTATGGAGAACTAATTGGCTTTTACTATAGCTATACTTTACCAATCATATATATGTCCAAATAAATGCTTGCATGCTCATGTGGGTTGTGGGTTTGTTCTATGCTATCATGATTTGGAGAACTCATGGGAAATAATAGTTCTACATTTGTGTCTATTAAAATTACTTTTGGATCAATATTTAGAGGATTGTTATTGATATTGTTTGCTAATATTTTGTTACCTGCTCCCAAAAAAAAGTACATGATCACAAGACAACCAAATTGTAGGGATTTTGCCAAAATATTAGAAGACCATCCTTCCCACATTTGAAAAGTACAAGAAAGTAACAAGCTCTAACACACAAGAATATAAGTACCCATTGGAAAACAGCCATATTATACAACCACAAAAACGTCAAAAAAAAACAAAAACGCTGCAATAGCCATGTTTTCTTGTAGTGAACTCATTGAAAAATGTTGGTTATCTATAAATCGGAACGAATTTGTTGCGTCGTGGAATGGTCAGTGCCTTGAAAGCAAATTCGGCACGACTTCGGTGTGAATTGTCTTTTGCCGATTGCCCGGCCTTCAAGGTTAACGCAACACCCAATCTCGGACGTCCACTCGTCAGAGAGAAAGGTTGGAACTGAGACAAATCTTTGTTAAGAATTTGTTTAGAAAAACTAGTTAAGTTGATGGAGTTTCAAATCACCATTAAAATACAGGCTCAATCCTTAAGAACAACAAAAACATCAAAAATCGAAGAGTTACACAATTCATCATCAATGTAAAATCGTATCAGATTTTCTAAAACGGTAACAAAATTAATTATTAAACTTTTAAATCGAAGGGTAATAAAAAATAATCTTTTTTTATGCGCGATTTACCAAACCGGACGGATGAACGGCAACACATGCGCGGAAAAGAGATTCATTCCTTCACACTAACCACTTTTGCAAGCTCCTCAAGGTAATCCATTATTTATATCTCTTACCAACTAAAAACTTCCAATGTGAGATATTTTTGTTCCGAGGAGTTTGCAATTGGCGAAGGCCATGGACTAATGTGAGTCATTCCCAACACAAAAAAATAGTCATATTATACAACCACACAAAAACATCCAAAATAAAATTGCTCCAATAGCCATGTTTTCTTACCGTGAACCCATTAGAAAATAGTCATATTATACAAGTTCAACCCCAAAAACATCCAAAAATAACTCTAAATCTTTAATAGCTAACTTGAGCATAATTCAACAGATAAAACACCGTCCCTACTTCCTTTAAGAGGTATTGATTCAAATCTCTCTCTTCACATGCAATGTAATATTAATAAAAAAAAAAAACCTAATCAACTAATAAAATATATTATTTTTACCGCTACATAAATTCATGATTCAATTCAATAAACTTAAACTTTATGCTCACTAAATTCATGGCATTATTATTGAGATTCTTGACATTCTAGACAGAAGATTTTAAAGAGGCCCATGAGATAAGTGAAAGTTGTGAGCTAACTTCTGCATCGAAATATTGGAGAGCAGGATCTCTTATTATTTTTGTTAGCTTCAGTGTAAGGCCTGCCTTTACCTTCACCAAAAGGTTTGTCTCTCATCAGAGCACCATACGATATACCACCCCTCTTCGTTTCTCCGAGAAACCGTCGACTTATCTCCGACTCCATTAGCATCTCTTCCTCTTCATAGCACTCCGCTATCGAGCCGTTACACGGGGCCATCGAGCTATCGACTGCAACAACGACGATGTTGTCGAATATCGATAGATATAGAAGGCCGAGGATGACGAAGAGGATGCTGAGCCTTTGGTGGCTTGAGCTTCCCTTCATGTCTTTGGTGTTTTTACTTACTTCTTGGCCTTTTTCACCAACTTTATATGAATTTGGAGAGGGCCAACTTAAGTAGTGGAAACTAACATTATTGAGTTTTTGAAGCTTTGGATAAAAGAAATGGCTGCTTTCAAGTGAATGTGGGGAAGTAATTGGACCATGAAAATGACATATTATTGGCTAATGGCTATTGGTGAGAATTGTGGGTTTGGAATGTGGGATTTTTTTAAGATGTTGGGAAAATGTTCTTTGATAAAAAAAATTGTGAACATCCCTTTTTGAATAATATAATTATAGTTGGAGAAAAATGTTGGATGTGGACCAGTCAACAATTCAAGTATGCTTGGAGCATAATAAAAATTGGCATGTGTATTGAATTTGGACAAAGCTTTTGGTAACTTTGTTTTTAAATATTCTGTTTTTTATCTTTCTAAAAAAAATATTTGTAAAAATAAGGTTTGAATTGTTTGTAATGTTAGGGCTATTTTTCGTATTAAGGTTATGAGTAATACTTGGCTACTAGTTAGGTTGTAGCATGAAAAGTGCTCTACAAAATGTGCTCTCTAAAATGTGCCTCAATAACATCATGGCATGTGTTAATTAAAAACAATAGAAAAATGAGGAAAACATAGGCCCATGTCTTTGTCTTCCTCCCGTAGTTCGTTTTGGTACAGTCGTCTAAGCAACTCTTTCGTCCCAACTCCTTCTCCGACGACGTTCCCTCTCCAGCCATGTCCTTTCTTCTCTGGCACATCGATCCATGGTGAAGCATTCACCTTTTTCCAACAACAAACACTTTTTTCCACCCATTATTACATTTTATTTATTGATTGGGACATGGTGTTGTAGGTCGCGAGGGTTGAAACGTCGTTGGGTGCACGTTTCACCGGTCGAAGGGTGTACTGGGGGCTTCGTCGCTGCTGATCGACGTGTCGAAAGTCGAGTTCGCGTGGGTGTCCCGGTTGGATGGAGATCAACATGAGCCGCACGTGTTGATCGTTGCAGGAGAGGAAGATGCCACCAGAGAAGGGACGTCCGAAGAAGAAGAAGATGGACGATGAAGGGGTTGTGGGTAACTAAACCTACGGTTGTCCCGTGAGTAGGTGGTCACTTATGGTTTGAATCTATTCCCTCTCTTTTATTATTTCAAAGACCCTCATTGACTACTACTACTACGCCAACCATGATGGTTCATATTTTTCATTAAATAATGTGTCATAATTCAAATTAAGTAATTTTATCACTACACCTCAAGTATATCTGTTGCACTTATTGTTGAACTAAAAAAAAATATAACATAATTGTATACTTACCAATCTGAGCATAACTTAATGGGTTAAGACATATACTCTCAATAATTAAGCTTGAATCTTCCCATTTTTACGTGTTAAAAAAAAATATGCACATTCGTGTTATGTGTCAAATGTTTCATATATAACAAGACTCTAAATCTATTTGGAAAAACTCCCGATATCAAACTTACAATATTGTTTAAAATATTTGTTTACATTTATATTTATTTATTAGCTAAAAAAAGCACAAAATGATTAGATGTGTCCTGCATCATGTTTCTATTAAATAATTTAACTAGTTTAGTTATTAAACTTTTAAATTTTGTCAGTAAATAATTTTTAAACTTTAAAAATTGTGTTATAACTAAGTCCTTAAACTTTTAATTAGATTTAATTTTGTTTCTAATAAGTTTCGATTTTAAAAACGTAATAAATTTATGACATGTTCAAAAAATTTAAAATTAATTGATCTATTAGATATAAAATTACATTTTATGTAATTACATTTTATGTCTACTAGAACTCTAGACTTTCAATTTTGAATCTAATAAATATGTAACTTATTTATTTTCGACATATTCAACACAAAATTAAAAATTCAGAAACTTATTAAATAAAATATTAAAATTTTAATGACCTATTAGATACTTTTTAAAATGCATGAACCAAATAGATATAAATATATAAAAGTTTAGAGACTAATTATATATTTTTAAGGATTAAGAAAGAAATAAACATAAAATTAAAAATTTAGAGAATAAAGGAAAGTAAAAAGGACTCTAACCAATGCGAGAATTGAACTCATAACCTTATGTCAATTGAATTATGTTCGGTTCACTCCAATCAATTAAGTAAAGCATATAATTATATATATATATATATATAATTCATAGTTGTTACACATGCTAATTTGGAAGAAGAACTTTCATATGAGTGCAAAGAAATTCAAAGTGACAAAAGCATCATCTCCCAACTCGACATGTCGGCCATATCCTCTTCTAATTAATAATCCATTTTGAAAATAATGATGATCAAATTATTATTTTATTATTAGTACACAAATTATATATTTATGCACTAAATAAAGATGAAATCTCCATTTATTAAATCACGTTTTTGTACCGATGATCCACTCTTTGGGGCTGCGAGGTTTTTTAACTCAATTTTTGAAAACTTATGTTTTTTTGACCTTCTCTCGTGATAAAGAAGTGCACAAAGTCATTTGTACCCTTCACTTATCACGATTACGAGGAAACAACTGTGATCTCCTCGTGATAAACAAACAGTACGAATGACTTTGTGCACTTCCTTATCACGAGAGAAAGGTCAAAAAACATAAGTTTTCAAAAATTGAGTTAAAAAACTTTATGCATCTCGAAGGGTGGGTCATCCGTACAAAAATCCCTTTATTACATGCTATATATGAATATGATTTATGCAACTTTACCTCTGACGTAATATATTCACGTGATTGCAATTTTGGACATAAAAATTTAGGTTTTTTTGAAGTAGAAAACCTAAATTTTCATATATTTAAGTCTATATATATATATATATATATTTGTTAGATTTAGTATTTTTTTTATTTTATTTTTAATTTAATCTTTTAATATTTCTCAATTTAGTTTCTCATAATAGAAAATATTAAAATTCTATTGATAAACCTATATAGAAAAGTACTTAGTTAACTTAAAAAACAAATAGAGGGAAAAAATTAATCTAATTTACTACCAAAAATAGAATAAAAACACTTTTAAGAAAATGTGTAAACATTTCTATAAAAAAAAATGTTTAAAACAAAATGCATTCTTGAAAAAACATTATTTTTACTAGTCAATTCAAACCGACTTTGAAAGTGTGTAAAGATTATAATTCCTTAAATTTTGTAAGAAACAAGTAGATTTTAAGTTTTCTTATATTATATAACATTTTTTTTGTTATAAAATTTTGCTAATTTATTAGGTGTCGTGTAAATTTATCATTAACTAATTTTAGAATATTAATTGAGGGACTAAATTAAAAACGGTTAAAATATAAGGGACTAAAATTAAAGAATAATGACCTAATAATTGAAAAAATACACAAAAACATTAAGAACTTAAATATAAGTTTTATCTAAAAAAAATTATTTAGGATCATGTCTCAATTTATTTGACTTATATTTAGGAGAAACATCAAGTGGCTTGTCGTCCCTATCTCAAGGGTGACTCTAATTATATTACTTTGTGATGTCTTTGTAAAACCATCAAAATCACACATTATTGAAAATCTAAGCATAGATTAATAAAGATAAGATATCAATTATCAATTATATCTCCATATTGATATGATATATATTGTTTAATTTAGACATAAACTTTCGTGATTTTACTTTTTGTTTCATCCAAAATGTTTCATATCAATGAAGATAATTGTCCTTACTTATATACTATTAGATCTATTCCTTCCTTAATCAATATGAGACTTTGTTTGTATTAAACATTATCATCGTAAATATCGATGGTTCGATCCCCACCCGTAATTGTTGAATAAAAATGTAAAACCGACCATTTTATTGGAATAGATAGTTGACTTAGACAAGGTATTCTTTCTTCAAGTGTCATTTAGCCAGATCTAGATGTTGAACCAAGACCATGCAAATCACTTTCACTCGGGCTGCCAAGGCTTGATTTCATAAATGGTGCAAAACGATATATCTTACTTTATTGTGTTATGTGGTGCTTATTTATCACTAGCCCTTAACACATTCGTTGTGATGGCATTTGTTTATCCTTAGCCTCCAACGTTTTATTTTGTTGTGAATGCGCTTGTTTATCTCTGACCTCAAATTTTTTACTTTAACCATGTCATGAGGTGTTTGTCTATCCATGACCCTTAATACCTTTGTTGCGGTGGTACTTGATTGTCCCTGGTCCCTAGCGTGTTACTTTTGTTGTGGTGATACTTGTTTATCTCTGACGCCCAGTGTGTTACTTTTGCTGCAATAGCCCTTGTTTATCTCTGACCCTTGACACCTTCCTTGTGGTGACACTTATTTATCTCTGGCCTCCAACGTTGTAATTTGTGTTGCGATGGCGTTTGTCTATACATGACCCTTGACACATTTGTTGCGGTGGTGTTTGTTTATGTCTGGCCCCAACGTTTAACTTTGTGCGATGCCACTTGTCTATCTCTGGCCTCCAATTATTCTACCATGTCATGTGGTGCTTGTTCATCTTTGGCCCCGAAATTTTTGTTGGAGTAGCGTTTGTTTATCCCTGGCCTTTGACACCTTTGATGTGGTGATGGTTTTTTATCCCTTTGCCCCCCAATATTTTTATTTTTTTGCGAAGACCCTTAACACCTTTGTTGTCTATCTCTAGCCCTTGACACCTTTGCTGCGATGGTGCTTGTTTATCCCCGGTCTCCAGCTATTCTACCACGTTATTTGATGTTTGTATATCTTTGGCCCTAACACTTTTGTTGTGGTAACACTTATTTATCTCTACCTTCCAACAATTATCTAATAGATCTCTATTTTACGAGTTTATTTTTGGCTTCTCAAGCCACCCTTATGACACATTTTTATAATATGCTTGAGATATTCAAACATGCTTCTAAGCTCCACCCAAACAATATAGTGTTTATACCTTCGTTCACCTTTTATTTTTATTAGGATGTACGGAGGGGATCATGTTGTAGCCACGTATTTTTGTCCGACAACGTTTTATAAATTTGATTGCTAAATTAGTAATTTCCTATGTACTATTTTTGCATTTTGTAATTGAAATTTCTTTCCATTGGTTATTTCCACATTTGATATACTATTGATAATTTGGCCTAATTACTTTTATGTCATTTTTTATTATTATTATTTCTTAATACCTCTATGTTTTGTTGGAGTCAAATTTCAAAAAAAAAAATCAAAAAGTACTAATGGATTAGGTTTTTTAATTTTGGAGTGGATTGCTCAAAGTTCTATCATTTTTTGGATTGCTTGACATGAAGTTTCAACTATTTGGCATGAGTTGAGAATTTGAAAAAAAAACCCTAACCATTAAAAAAATGCACAAAAATTGATTTGTAGAATACTTTCACACATCTACACTTTCACAAAAACCACAACTTCATCATCCACACATTCAAAAAAAAAAAAAAAAACTACATTCAAAGATTGCACACACTTTCATAGAGATATCAAATAACTAAAATATTCTCAACAAAGATAAAAGAAAAAAAATCACCATAAAAAATCAAGGTTTAGTTGAAAGTTGTATAGGTTAGAATTTTTGTCTCAAAGGATCCACATCTCAAACAACAAAGTGAGTTTAGGACATGTTTGAAAGTAATGGTTGAGTTGTTGATCTTAGAGGAAAAGATTTAATTATAATCGATTTTATAAAATTGATTCCTATATAATCATTTTAATGTTTAGATTGAAGTGATTTTTATATGATTAAAAATAAATTTGAATTATTAATGTTTTGTTTGTTCAAAAGTGATTTTAAAATTACTAAATTTCTACTTTATATTTGAGAAATTATTTAATTATTTACTAAGCAATTATATCCGATAAAAAAAAATTATATATATAACAAAATAATTTTTTTTTCTTCAAAAAAAAATTTCCTCTTTTTTTTCTCTACCCCTCAGCGTTAACTTGTAGTTTACATCCATGTAAATATACCTTTACAAACAAACAAACAAACAAACAAACAAAAAAAAAAAAAAAAAAAAAAAAAAAAAAAAAAAACATCTATGTAAATATAATTTTAAAACATTGATCTATATAATATTTATAATATATATATATATATATATATCAAAATTAGAAAGAAAAAAATATTTTGTATATTGAAGGAATCGAACCTGGACCAGAGTGGGTGTGAGGGAAAGAAATTGTTCTCCTTCAACCAATGTTTAAACAAAATAATATATATATATATATATAAAATGAAGGATTTATTTTTTAATTTAAAATAATAACCATTTTAAAATTTTAATTTCTCACGATCACACCCCAAAAATCACTTGAAAATCAATTACTTATATATTCTCGTCAAACATCACAATTTTGAAATGAAAGTAATTTTGAATATGAAAAAGTGATTTTTGTCATTTCAAAATCACTTCCAAACATGTGATTAGGGTATGTTTGGGAGTGATTTTGGCATGGTCAAAATCAATTTTGTCCTTGCCAAAATCACTTTTTATTGAAATGATGATGTTTGGCAAATGAAAATTTTGATTTTAGAAAAATCTAAATGATTTTTCGGGCCCGTTTGGGATTGCGGTGAAAACATAAAAAATCAATTTTAACAAAATCTTAACCGCTTTTGTTGTTGGGTAAAACAATTTTTTTTAAAATTTATATAAAATCACTTTCTTAATTCCTTCTAAATTCTTTGATGGTGAGAATCTCTAAATAGTAGCTTTTGGCTTCTCGGTTAATCTGGCGCCTTTACTATTAAAATACTTTCCTGACAATTTATCATCTTTTATCCTTCCACATCTTTTATCCTTCCACCACGTCTTTCCTTTTTTCATGCAACTAATTTCTACTCTGTTGGACATTAGTTGAGTTTTATATGAACATAAGTCAATTACATAAAAACATCAAGATTATTTCTCAGTTTTTTTTAGTCATAATTTTCTTCTTAATTTGAATGGAAAAAGTAGAAACAGAAGAAGAAGAAAAAATGGTCACTCAAAATTTGTTTTAGATACACACAATTGTTTTTCTTTTTCCTAACATTTTATCATATAAATCTGAACAAATATCAAAATATTATTTCTAATTTAAACTATAAAAATTATAAATAATTAAATTATAATCATTCATATATTAAATATTAACATATAAATAACTAATATAAATAATTAAAATAGTATGTTTATTTTGGTTTTTTATTGTCAAGCCATACCAATTTTGTTTGAACTTACGTGCTTCTAAATTGAAATTTACCAAACACTAATCAGGTTTATGACAGCTGATTTTTCTAAAAGCAAAGCTGAAAGCAATTATTTTAAAAGCTAACGCAATCCCAAACTGAGCTTTCATCCATTAGTTGGTAGGTGATTCTTGCTTAGGTGATGGACCGTAAATCACCTCCAAGTTTTATCTTGATTTAATCCATATATGAAATACCGAAATTACCCTTATATTTAATTGAAATTTTCAAAGTCCTAAATCATCTCTCTCATTCGAAGCCCCTCCCTCTTTAAAAACAAACTCCTCCCTCAGATGATCCCTCTTCTTCTACCATTATTTTCGAGTGAGTGTGCAGTCGCCGCTGATCGAGGCTCACGCATGGGTCATCGCCGACACGAAGACGTTCGCTGATCTTTGGCTAGATAACTTGCGCGTCGTCAAAGATTTGTTTGGGTAGATGATAGTCGGAGGTCTGAGATCGCCGAAGGATGAGGGAGTTGTTGGAGGTGTCACCGGCGGTGAAGAAACTGCAAAGACTGGGGGTAGCGGCTGCAACAATCGCGGTGAGAGAGGGGATGAAGAAAGAGATCAACTTAGGGCTTTTTTCCCTTTTTCTTTTCGTTTTTTTTTTTCTTCTACTTTCCTATTTTTTTTCTTCCAAATATTAATTGAAATCCAAATTAACTCTATTTAGGAACTGATTTAGGAAATTTTTTAGAAGAAAACTCTGATTTAAGAACTGATTTTGGACATTTTTTTTTAGAAGAAAACTCTGATTTAGAAACTTGGAATTTTTTTAAAAGTGGAGATAAAACTAGGCCTTTTAAAAATTAATCTAAAATTCAATAAAAAAATAAATTCTCAAAAAAATAATGAATTTAAAACTTAATTGCTGTAAATAGTTAAATAATTGTATTAGTTAATAATTTCTTCAAATATGATGTCTAAATTAGGAATTTGGTAATTCTAAAATCAATTCTCATTTTATGAAATTCACACCTTACCAAACATCAAAATGATTATATCAAAATCAATTAGGATTTAGGAATTTGGAAATTTTTTAAAAGTGGAGATAAGACTAGGCCTTTTAAAAATTAATCTAAAATTCAATGAAAAAATAAATTCTCAAAAAAATAATGAATTTAAAACTTAATTACTGTAAATAGTTAAATAATTGTATTAGTTAATAATTTCTTCAAATATGATGTCTAAATTAGGAATTTGATAATTCTAAAATCAATTCTCATTTTATGAAATTCATACCTTACCAAACATCAAAATGATTATATCAAAATCAATTAGGATTAAATCTCTTTATATAAAATCATCAATTCAACAATCACTCCCAAACATACTCCCTTAGTGTTGTTCTTTTCTTTTTTTTTTTTTTTGAGTACATTAGGGGTGGGGGATTCGAACCACAGACCTGTTGGTCGTCAACACATACATATGCCCGTTGAGCCATGCTCGCTTTGGCCCCTTAATGTTGTTCTTGATTCCATCACAACGCTTTCATTTCTTTTTCACATCTCGTGGATCAAGAAATAGAGTGAAGTATTAGGGCCTGTTTGGCCAGCAGACTAGGAGTTGGGGGAGAAGTCCGCTCACTGTTTGGCCCAAGTAGTTGTTTTGCCATAGTTAAAATAACCTAGGGAAATTCTCAATAATAACTAGAAATAAAAAATTGAATTGAAAAATAGCTAAGAAAGTTTCATATTTTCATTTAGTAGCTACCATACTTTTAGGAAGTGAAGTTGACATTTTTCATTCCTACTATACCCCTGCTATATACGTTTATTTACGAGCAATCGATATAACCAATCTTTTTTTTTAATATTTCTTTCAGTTTTTAACCACCAAATTCATAGATTTTGAAGAAAATGTTTCTAATAACCACGTCCATGAGTTTTGAAGAAGAAAAAAATCTCAATAACTTAAATTTGAAAATGTTTAACAGCAAAAAAGAAAAAAAAAATACAAATTCATCCCCTAACAACCCTCCTAGATTATCCTCCTACATTCATGCATTTTAAGAAGAGGGGTTCATTTTTTTTTTCCAAAGTTAAAACGACGACAATGTATAGAGACAAGAGTTGAAGGAGAAGAAAATCCTTACTCACTCCGAAAATACATCGTAGAAAGTTTTGAGAGTCGAAATTTTCAGATCAATTCAAGCATTCAACGATGTAGAAGGTTGAGGTTGCTAGTTTTTTTTCAAGGTTGAGGATTTCAAAATTGAGAATCGATGACTGTTTCAAATCGATTTGGAAGATGACAAATCTCCTAATTCAATGTTGCAGGTGATGATACAATTGATTGAACGTTTTCCCAGAGGTGATGATACAATTGATTGAACGTTTTCTCAGGTAAATTCAACATGCATAACAGCTTTAATATTTTTTTGGTATCATTTGTCCAATGCTCACGATTAATGGCTTATGGTGTATATACACGCATATACTCCGTATGATATACTTACATGTACATTGTTATAGATGTAACTACGAATATATACCCACACTTGAAGTTATCGAGAGCACTCATTTTTATAATTTTCTTACAACCATCTATGAATTTAAATTTTTAGTATATTCGTCCAACTACATTCTAGAGAAGTTTCTAATTAGAGATGTTAGCTATTTTTCAACCAAATAATTAGTTTAGCTATTTTCAATTTGGATAGCCTCATTTTAGCTATTGTTGTAGTTGGCCCAATAACCTAATCCTAAGAGTTCAACTCCTCAGACGGTACAACTCCTCACTTTCTTTAAGAAATTTGTTTCTCTCTCTTCATCCCGGTGACTTTCTCTTTTCCTCTCCTTCAATTTTTTTTCTCTTCTTCTTCCTCCAATCAAATTCTTAATTCGCTCTTTAATCAAATGGTGGAATCAACATCTCCAACATAATCACTCGTCACCGCTAGACTCCTTCGATTTGAATAAAGTTCGATGTAGTTTCCATCAAACGCCCACCCCAGTTTTTTCGTAAGATTTCGCGATGTTTTTCTATATTCCTTTCTTAATTAGAAGTTGAAGAAGATGGATAGAGGTAGGAGAAAAGTGTTAAATAATGAAGTTTGATCCAAAGACAATATGTAGCAAAATTGTGTCCATAGGATTTGCTTGGAGATCAAGGAAGATTTATGGCCATTAGATCTTACATTTCATCCAAAGACAAGTAGGTGGCACAATTGTGGCCATAGGATTTGCATCAAGGAAGATTTATGGCCACTAGATCTTACACTTCATCCAATGACAATATGTGCCAAAATTATGGTCATACAAGTTGTTGGAGATCAAGGCTCTTTGACTATAAATAGGTGGAGCACTGTTGGCATATCATCACAAAATTTCCAAATTCAAAGCAGTGAGTGTGAGATAAAAATAGAAAGTGATCAGTTTCTTATTATGAGAGAGTTTGGAGAGTTTGTACTTCCACCATAGAAATTTGTAACTTCTATTTTTATAGTGGAATTCTTCTATCATTGCCCGTGGTTTTTACCCTAATTTGTTTAGGGATTTTTCACGTAAAATCATCGTGTGTTATTCCTTCTCTTGTGTTATTCCTTCTCTTCTTCTTCGTTATTATTATTATTCTAAATCTATTGTAGGTGCGATCTTGATCCATTAAGTCTCGTTACAACTCAACAAAAAGGGGATGAGAGTTGAACTTTTGTTTTTTTTTTTTTCTAAAACTCTGAAATTTGTGAGAATTTGATTTGAGAGGAGAGGAGAACAAATTGAGTTTCTTTTGTTTTTTTTCCTTCGATTTTGATTTTGATTCCTTATTTCAAGTTTAGGGTGTGATTGATGCTTCGAGTCATTGGTGCAATTCAGAAGAGAGGAATTTAATTGTGATTCTATGTCACAACAAGATTACCACGACTGTTTTCAAATCTAGATGGAACATGTTTGATAAGATGTTTTCCATATAAATTAAGTAAAGTTTATGAATTTTAATAGAAGAGGTGGTTGAAGGGTTCTGATATTTTTTTTAAAACATGAGATGTTAATAAGTTAATGTACTTTAAATAAAAATCACAACTCCTAACTCTTAAAATATCCTAATCATAACCCCTAAAATATCTTAAACCCTAATTCCTAACCCCTAAAATACCAATAAAATCTCTACATTACCCTAATCTTGAACACTTAAAAACAAGTTTGTGAAATATACATACGTTTATAAAACAAAATAAATCTCAACTGTAGAATTCATGAAATTAAAATTAAATGACAAAAAATAAGTCCTATGAATATATATTTGATAATTAATGTGAAACATAGTGAAAAATAAAAGTGAGGTATTGTGGTCAAAATTATTTTTCTCGTCTCCAAATTAAATTTGTAAACAATAGATAAAATAAAAAAATAAAAAATCATTCTTATAATTTTGCCAGAAGTCCTTAATAATGAAATCTTGAAAGTTTGTTGAAAAAAAACATTATACAAAAAAAAAAAAGCTAAAATAAACTCAGACGTCAAAACTTCAGGTTCAACAACTCCCTACCCAAACATAGCACACACTTCAGAACTCCAGACTAAACAACTCTCTGCTCCAAACACACATACTAAACAACTCCCCACACTAAACAACTCCAGACTAAACAACTATAACTCTAACTCCTTCAACTCTCCTTGGGCCAAACGCCCACTTAGAAAACTAGTTTTTTTTTTTCTCTTTTTACATTTGTTTGTTTTTCATATTACATTGTGGGTTTTTGCATATTGCTTTAGATCTATATTTTCTATTGTGCATTTCTCTAGTTCTCTTCTTTTTTTTTTCTTCATTTGTTTATCTCTTTCACCTCTCTTTTTAGTTTTCTTTTCTTGTTGCAGTTTTATTTACCATAAAAAAAAAAAGAAAAAAATGTATAACAAAAAAAAAAAAAACTAAAATGCAAAATCGAAAGGCGAGGGCGTTGTGTAACGTACCTTAGAGTGAGGATAATTTTTCTAATCTTCTTTGCATGTTTACAAAATATCCTACGACGGAATCTAGAAATGTTTGGGAGTCTGATTTTATAATTTTTTCGAGGTGAGGAGTTAATTTTTTTAGAATCCGAAATCGATTCTAATATGTTATTTCAAAGTTTTGCTATTTTCTCAAAAAGTAAAATTGATTTTTCAAAGTCTGTTTTTTCTAAAATATCTTAAGATGAAATTTAGAAATATTTACGAGTGATTTTCTAGAAATATTTACGAGTGATTTTCTAGAATTTTTAAGGAAATAGATCATAATTTTTGGGAGTCCGATCCAAAAAAAATAATTATTTAATTTAAACAAAAAAATGATTTGCTTTTAAAAAATATAAAAACTTCTTTTTTGAAGGTCGGAGTTAAGAAATTGTAATATTCTCTCATATTTTTTAGATGGAGAATATTTTTTTTTAAGTCTGGAAAATGTTCTAAGCCAAATTGATGGATAATTTTCACTTATGTTATAGAATCATGACTTCAAATTTTGGAGGAATGAGTGGTAAAATAAGACATTGTTTTAAAATTTCATTTTTTGAAGTAAACTTGTCTTTACCGAATCTTTTTAATTTAAAAGAAAATTTGGTCACGGTTTTGAATGGATGTTTTGGGGTGTTAATGTCTCTTCCACACACAAACGACCACTACAAGAAAACTAGTCTATTGCGACATTTTTTTTACAACGGTTTAGAAAGTGCTGCAAAATTTAATAAAATCGCAACAATTTCTGGAAACAAATAAAAACTGTTGCAAAATATATGTATTGCATCGATTTTCTTGCTGCGATTTTAAAATGTGTTGCAATAGGGTGTTCATTTTTTTTGGACAATTGGTGAAGCCCAAATAAAAGAAATTCTTTAAAAAATTTAAAGCCCAAACAAATAAAAAAGTGTTGCTATTTATTTCAAAAATGTTGCAATAGGATTGATGCTATTGCAACGGTTGTGAGAAGTCATTCCAGCACTTTAAAAACTGTTGTTAGATCCCTTACAACACTGGTTTAGTCGGAGGTTTCTCAAGCGTTGCAAAAAGTGTTGCAGCAGTTTAAAATCGCTGCTATAGCTCAAAAAAACCTCTGCCCTGTTTTCTTGTAGTTGTTTTCTTGTAGTGGACTCTCGAATCCAACTTTATTTTCGTACACCGTTTTTGTTATTTTTTTAGAGAAAAAAACTTGTTTATTTTATTTTGTGCTCCATCAAACTATGAAAAAGATTGATGGTGATTTCATTTTTCTTTTTAAAATATTCTTTTTTTAAGAAAATGTTGGTCGCTCCGTCGCATGCACGTGGCGACACGCCACAAACATTATGGTTGGAATTCCGGTCTATGGGTCGGTGTATTTCCAGAATGGCTATTAACCATTCTGAAATGCTATTAGTCGGGTTAAAAACCATAGCATTGTTGCCACTGTGGCAGTTAATTGATTGATAATGGATCTTTGTTTCAAAAGAAAAAAAAATAGTTTCATTGAAGTATATTTAGGTTGTTTGGAATTGTGGTAGCTTTTAAAAAAATTGCTTATAATTTTGCTTTTAGAAAAATCTTGCAGTAAGAAGTAATTTAGTGTTTGGTAAATTTCAACTTTAAACTTCAAAAAATTGGTTGAAGCGTTGTTAAATTAATACTAAATTGCTATGATTTAGCTATAATTACTAAAAATTGACATATTATTTCAATTATATTGATGTTTAATATCTAAATTTATTATAAGATAATAAGTTTTTGAATTTTATATAATTTAAATTGTAAGTAATTTAATATTAAACAATTTGATAAAAGTTTAGAAAAAATAATTGTTATATTTTTTCTTTTTCTTTTTTTCTTTTTTTTTTTAGAATAAATCCTAATTCCATTCCTATAACATAAACATGAAAGTAAAAAAAACATTGAAGCAAAATATTTAAAATTTTAAAAATATAGTTAGGGAAGATGATGGATTTTTAAGAAAGTAGAATTCAAAAGCTGGTACCAATTCGATTTTGAACCGAATAGTAAATTGAAAATTGATTTTAGATAGATTATTAAATAATTAGATTTACCAAACAATTAACGCTTAAGATTTTTTTATAATCGCTTTTTACTCTTCGAAACGCAATACCAAACCGGGTCTTAGTGAACATTTCTATCCTCATATAATATTAATATTCGGAAGGAAAAATAAGTATGCTATTTTTATTTTTTTCATAAATAATATCATTTTTCTTGATTCACTAATTATGCTTATAATTATGGAATTTTTTTTTTTACAACATGTAGAGTGTAGAGGTGGGGGAGTCGAACATGTGACATCTTAGTCAATCGTACATTATACCGGTTGTGTTATGCTCATGTAACATATTGATGATATCTTTTTCTTTCAAAAGTAGATTTTTTTATGAACATTCTCCTTTCATACAATATTTGTTCTTTTCTTTTTACATCATGAAATTGATGAAATTGTTCTTTAAAAAAAGTATACTTTTCATTAACATGCTTTTTTTTTTAGTTCTTTTTTAGAATGCCATGCTCTCATTACTTTGCCTTTGTAAAATTTAATTTTTATATTTAAAAAAATAATTAAACTAAGCATTTAGTTTTATATCTAAAATAAGTTATAGAAATTAGAATGTCATTAATATTATCTGTTTTTACTAAAGAATCAAAAGATTAAAAATTGAAGTTAAGAGGCCATTAACATAACTCAGTGGCCTAAAGCATATACTCTCGAGTCTCGACTAAGAGAGTCAAGTTTTCGAATCTTTACCCCACATACCGTCAAAAGTAAAATAAAAGTTAAGAGTGATCTTTTATCCTTCCTAAAATTAAAATATTTAACAAAATTTGTTAGTTAAGTCAAAGCTACAAGTCTATTTTTAGTCAATTTCTATATTTGAAGTGAGTGGGGGTAAATGTTGATATATTTAGAGTTAGTGGAGTAAGTGGTTATTTTTGTGGAGTTAGAGTTAGTGGAGTTAGTGGCTATTTTTATGGAGTTAACTAAGCTATTTTAGCATTTAGAAAGTGTATTTAAGCTCAGATTTTAATGAATGAAAATGTAGTAGTTGTATTTCCTATTTCTCTTCTCTCTTTGAAACAACAGTGGTATCAGAGCTAAATTCTTAAGGGGCCTGTGAGTGAGAGTTAGTGAGATATCCCTTAGAAAAACCGAGTGATACACTTTTGAGAATTGAGTGAGATGGAGTCAGGATCGAGCGGTCTTTCTTCACTGGCTCCACCAGTGTTAGATGGCGAAAACTACCAAGCATGGGCTATCAGAATGCAAGCCTACATGGAGGCTTGTGATTATTGGTAAGCAGTTGAGAACGACTATGAGGTTGCTGCACTTACCGATAATTCAACAATCAACCAGATCAAGACTCACAAGGAGAGGGTCACCAGGAAGGCAAAAGCTAGAGCTTGCCTATATGCAGTTGTGTCTTCATTCATATTCAACAGAATTATGGCCTTGAAGTCAACAAAGGAGATTTGGGACTTCCTCAAAGGTGAGTATGAAGGTGATGAGAGGATCAAGGGCATGAAAGTGTTGAACTTGGTGAGGGAATTCGAGAGAATGCAAATGAAGGATTCTGAGTCCATTAAAGAATACTCAGACAAGTTGATTGAGATTGCCGACAAGGCAAGAGCATTAGGAACTGATTTATCTGACAATAGATTGGTTCAGAAAATTCTGATTTCAGTTCCTGAGAAATATGAAGCAACCATTGCTTCCTTAGAAAATATCAAAGACCTCTCTAAACTCAAGGTGATAGAGTTAGTAAGTGTTTTACAAGCACAAGAGCAGAGGAGGTTGATGAGGCAAGAAGAAAGCATTGAGGGGGCACTGAAAGTCAGAATGCATCAGGGAGAAGGTGGAAGAGAGAAGAAGTGGAGAGGGAGAAAGGAAAGTGGCAGCAGTAAGGGCAGTGCATGCAAGCACTGTGGGAAGCATAATCATCCACACTTCAGATGCTGGAGAAGGCCAGATGTGAAGTGTAGAAGGTGTCATTCAATGGGGCACATTGAGAGATTCTGTAAAGGATCTCAACAGCAAGGAGGAGCACATGTTGCAGTACACAACAAGAAGGAGATCAACTTTTTGTGGCTACTTGTTTCTCATCAGTCACTCAATGTGACAGTTGGTTGGTTGATAGTGGGTGTACCAATCACATGACAGGTGACAAAGAGTTGTTCAAGGACCTTGACAAGTCATTCAAGTCAAGGGTGAAGATAGGAAATGGTGAGTATCTAGAAGTGAAGGAGAAGGGCACAGTGTCAATAGAGAGTTGTGCAGGAACCAAGTTGATTACTGAAGTGCTCCTAGTTCCTGAGATTGATGAAAACTTGTTAAGTGTTGGTCAACTAGTAGAGAATAAATTCAAAGTGTTATTTGAAGAAGAAAAATGTTTTATTTTCGATTCCAGTGGAAATGAGTTGTTCAAAATAAAGATGCAGTACAAGAGCTTCTTATTGGATCCACTCGAGAAGGAAGAAATAGCTTTCAAGTGTCAAGTGAGAGTGACATTGAGCTATGGCACAAGAGGTTAGGGCATTTTCATTAGAAGGGGTTGCAGTATTTGCAGAAAAATGAGATGGCAGTTGGAGTACCAGTTCTGGAGGAGATGAAAACAAAAGGTAAAGCTTGTTTGACAGGGAAGCAAACAAGGTTGTCATTCAAGAAGTCAATTTGGAAAGCAACAGAGAAGTTGCAGCTCATCCACACTGACTTGTGTGTACCTCAACCAACTCTCTCACTCAATGGTAGCAGGTATTTCATTATCTTTATTGATGATTATACCAGAATGTGTTGGATTTACTTCATGAAGCATAAGTCTGAAGTAGCTGAAGTGTTTCTGAAGTTTAAAAGATGGGTTGAGAATCAGAGTGGTTGTCAGATTCAGGTGGTGAGGTCCGATAACGGGACTGAATACACGTCACAAAGGTTCAATTCCTTTTGTGAAGAAGCTGGAAGACAGCATCAGCTCATTGTTCCATATACTCCACAACAAAAAGGAGTTAGCGAGAGGAAGAACAGGAGTATTATGGAGATGACAAGATGCATGTTGCATGAAAAGAACTTGTCAAAGTTGTTTTGGGCTGAAGCAGCAAACACATCAGCTTTTTTATTGAACAGACTACCTACAAGGGTATTGGAGAAGAAGACACCCTATGAAGTTTGGTTTAATACTAAACCAAAACTGAAAAATTTGAAGATGTTTGGTTGTTTGTGTTTTTCTCATGTTTTACAGGTGAAGAGAGACAAGTTGAGTGAAAAGGCAAAACAAAGAATCTTTGTAGGCTACACCATGATGTCCAACGCATACAAGATCTATCAACCTCACAAAAAGAAGATGGTGATTAGTAGGGATGTTCAATTCTTTGATGATGAAAAGTGGGACTGGACAAAAGAAGAAGAGGTGAAGTCACAAAAAAGTTTCTCTGGATACTGATGGACTAGTTGATGATGGACCAGTTAGAGGGACTAGACTGCTGAGTGAGGTATATGAGAGAAGTAGTGTGTAGATGTGTTAGAAGCAAGCTAAATGTTTGGAGCATTTGAGTTAGGAGGAGTATGTTATTTAACTCAAAGCTACAAGTCTATTTTTAGTCAATTACTATATTTGAAGTAAGTGGGGGTAAGTGTTGATATATTTAGAGTTAGTGGAGTAAGTGACTATTTTTGTGGAGTTAGAGTTAGTGGAGTTAGCGATTGTTTTTATGGAGTTAACTAAGCTATTTTAGCATTTAGAAAGTGTATTTAAGCTCGGATTTTATTGAATGAAAATGTACTAGTTGTACTCTCTATTTCTCTTCTCTCAAAATTATATAACAACTACCAATGCTTTTTTATTCTCTGCTTTTATTAGATTGAGAGGCATATAAACCGATATAAAATTCTTCCAAAAATAAAAGTAACAAAGAAAACTTTCCATTACATATATTCTAAATCTAAAATTTCTCCCTTTGGGAAAAAAGAAAAATAGAAAGATAAATCCTATGATTAATCTTCTTTAGAATGTCACACTTGGGAACCTGCATGAATCATTACCTGTCCAAGAAAATTATGCAATAAATCAAATCTAATCATATTAAATCATATTAGCAAAAATTAAAAAAAAAAACGTATAACAAGAACGATAATGAGGGTTAATAACGAGATAATTTTTGCCAACAAGAGGATAGTTCAAATTCATAAATATCAATGTCAAAATGAGTTTAGCTCAGCGGTAATTGACATGTTTTTTTGAGGTCGAAAGTTCGATCTCACGGCCGCAATTGTTGTACTCAAAAAAATAAACTTTTATTACTTTAGATCAAATTAGAAAATAGACATGTATATATAGAGAGAGGGAGAGAAAGAGAGAATTGAACTCACTAGGATCAATAGTTGTCTGTTCAGCAAGTCCATTGAAATTGCAGCTTACTCCTTGGCTCCTAAACTTTGACCAATATGAACTAAAAGCATAGCTTGCATGCCAATACACTGATACCGGCTCATAGCACTCCCTCCCCGGTGACAGCGCCTCACAAGTCCCGTCTCCTCCGCCGCACACGTTGGCCACCGCCGCCCCGAGCTCCATCAAATCCACTCCTCTCGCCGCCACACACCACAACGTTCCCCTAAACGGCACATTGTTATCCACCACCGGCAATGGATCATATTCCATCAACGACTTCTTTCCCGTCAAGTCGATGTCGTAGTTCGGACTCCCGTCAGAGCTCAACAGCCCCCAATGTCGCTCCGTCCCCAGCCCCGACTTCTGGTTCTCGTCGAAGAGAGAAAATATGAACGTCGGTATCACCACCCCTGGTCTCGCCGGTGTCCCTATTGTAGGCTTTGTTGTTATCCTCTTTACTAGATTCCGGTTGTAGGTAGCCGCATTGAGGAGATTAGCGCCTAGGGTAAAGAATATGAATAAAAGATTAAATAAAAATATGTTACATGATTATGTGATAAGAAAATATGAATAGACGAGAGTCTAAACTTTTGAGTTAAGTGGTAGTTTAAACACACCTGGTTGTTCGATATCACCGGTGGTCGGCCACCCTGTCTCTGATATGACCAGCCGGATATCGGGATAGCCGAGTTTGGCCATGGCAAAGATAAGAGAGTCCAGCATTTGGTCCAAAAGATTAGTATACGCAAGACCAGTTCCCATGTCAATCTGTTCAAAATTTGCATTGAAAAGGGCAAAATCCAAGTTGATATCCATGGGGTTTGCTGACCAGGGAAAATATGGATACACATCCACGAACAAGAAAGACCTGTCAAGAATATGAATACAAAAATATTAAGTTTAAGGTTTTCAGTTGTGTGATGTTTTAAGGCCATCTCATAGACTCGACCTCGACCACGTACGGTTATTTTCTTCTCAATTAATATTGTTAATCACTTGTTTTTTTTTTTTTTTTTTTTTTGAGTACATTGGGGTGGAGGATTCGAACTACAGACCTCTTGGTCGTCAATACATACATATGTCCGCTGCCAGACTCGCTTGTTTGAGTGAGGGGTAATTTTAAATATGAATAATAAATTATATAAAAAAAATCAAGTTCCATTTCATAACCATTTTTGGGCTTATAATTTTTGGATTTTAAAAATTAAAGCTTATAAATATTACTTCAACTTGTGAGTTTCTATGTTTTGTTATGTACTTTTCAAAAGTATTTTCAAAATCAAATCCAAGTGTTTAAAATTAAAAAAAATATAGTTTTTATAAATTTGTTTTTTAAAATTTGGCTAAAAATTCTAATATATTTTTTTTTAAAGAAGGTGGAACGTATGGTTAGAAAACAAGCATAAATTTCAAAACAACATAAAAAATTAAAAACTAAAAACTAGATGTCTAAATTATTTTGGGTCCCTAAGTTTTTAGGATAACCTTAAATTTTTAGTGATTGACTCGAATTTTAAAAATGAGCCAAATTGACTTTTTCTCACATCATCAAGCATTTTTTTTAATAGTTATTGCTGGGCTAGAGTAGAAAATTTCCGTTCAAAAGTGGAACAGGCACAAGAGGGAGAGTGAAAGCAAGCAAAATAACATTTAAAAAAAAGTTGATGATGTCATAAATGGTCAATTTGATTAATTTCTGTATTTCGGTTATTCTCTCAAACGAGCTAAATTTAGGATTATTCGTACAAATATCTCAAAAAGTATCCTCTCTCAAAAAAAAAAAAAAATTTAAAAGAGGTAGAGAGAGTTGGGAAGGAGGGAAAACTATTAAATGTGACTGCCAAATTGTGGTTATTCTCTAATAACTACTAGAAATAGGTTTAAAAATTATATATATATATATATATATATATATTTTTTTTTTTTTTTTTTTTTTTTTTTTTTTTTTTTTTTAACGTGTTGGGGTGGGAGATTGAACATAGAACCTCATGGTCAATAAATCATGCAGTTGAGTTATGTTCTTGTTGGCATACATATTTTAATAATCCTTCGATAAAAGGTGCGAATTGTGGAAAAAACTTTTAGACCTATTTCTCAAAACTCGAGCACACTTATTTGTTTCAAAATTAAATCAACCATAACCTATTTAGAATAAACTAACCTGGTCTCATTCAAGAAGTCCAACATCGGAGCCACCACGGTCCGTCGAATATCCGATCGAAACGTCCCTCTCGACGGTGGAAACGTCGTCTCCAAAACGTCCATAGCCAAGGGAGTTCCAACTTTAATGATCTGCAAGTCTAGGACTTTGAGGGTTTGCCAAACCCGTCTCATGGCCGGCACAAGGTCGATCCAAACTCGACGATCCCGACTAGAATCATAGCTCAGAACTTCATTGCCAACAAGAATGAACCGAATCATGGTATCAGGGTAAAAAGGGAGAACATTGTTTAGGATCCATTCATCGGATCTTGTCTGGTTGTTTGCAATGTCTGAAATTTCATTGTTGGGTATCATGATCGAAACTTGAATCTTTGTTCCTGATAACTGGCTCAAGATTTCATTGTTGGCATCGTACAGCTTCACTCTGCCGGCTTTCATGGATTTTATCATTTCAATGGCAAGATTTGGTGCTGGAAGGTTGCTCCCAAGTTGCCCATAGTTGATTCCAATCTTGCTAGAAATTTCTGCGTCTGTTACACAAAGTGACTAAATTAAATTTATTTAGTATGTGTTTGTTTGTTTATTGATTTTCGGCTTTTTTTTTTTACGTGTTAGAACACCAATCAACCCAAAAACAACTTAAGCTTATGGAGCCAAAGTGGGTTTAAGCTAAGAAGTATTTGGTATGCACTCATTCCCTTGAGGTCGGAGGTTCGATTTTGAGTTCGGAGGTTCGATTCCCAACCCCACAATTGGTGTACTAAAAAAAACTTAAAGTTTATGGGTTATGGTAAATAATTATATCAATATTATAGTGCTTGAAAATACTAGACCGCTTTGATGATGTCATGTTAAATTACCAATTATCAACCCAAAAGCTTAAGTTGACATTTAAAGCATCTCTGTTTCTTTTAAAATTGACTGGTTTTCATCAATTTCGCTTAAATAACAAAACGAGGAAAGAAGGGGAGTGTTTTAATTTTCTTCGAAACTAAACCTGCAGTTGTGTAATGTACTATCCTAAAACAAATAGTGACTTGTTACACTCTCACAAAACTTTAAGGTCTCGTTTGATAACTATTTGGTTTTTTAAAATTAAGTGTATAAACAATACATCTACTTATGAGTTCTTTGGTTGTGTTATCTATGTTTTACAAGTGTTTTCAAAATTCAAGCCAAATTTTAAGAAGAAAAAAAAATAGCTTTAAAAAAAATGGTTTTGTTTTTAGAATTTGACTAAGAGTTCTAATGTTTCCTTGACCAAGATGAAAATCATGTATAAATTTATAGGTGGAGATGGTATTATTTAAAGACTTAATTTTTAAAAACTAAGAACTAAAAATCAAATGATTATCAAACGGAGTCTAAAATATTAGGATGATGTGAGATTACGAAAAGGGTAATGTTTGTGAAAGTGTAATTTTTTTTTTTTTTGGACAATTGTAAATTGTTAGCGTATATGTAATAGTATTTCTAATGAGTTTATTTGCTACAATAGCTACTTATATTAGGTGGGATATAAGATAATGTTAGGTTATATATAAATTCCATTAGCCTTCAATTTTATAAATTGGACACTATACTTATTTCATCAAATCAAAGCATAAAATATTTTCAACTTAGTAAATAAAAACAAATATTTTTTTGACATTATATCACCATTTTGTCAACAAATTTAAACATTTTGTGACGGTTAAAAAGAAATAAAATCGATATGCGTTTGAACCAGACTTAAACCCTAAACCATAAACCCTAAACCTGATACAAAATATGAAAAGCAAAAGAAATTAAAGTGACTTACAAGAGATAAAAAGGAGAGGGAAGAGAAGGATGAGATTGAGAGCAAAAGTAATTGTCATCTCTTTAACTTCTTGTGATCTCTATTTCAAAGATTGTAATACATGTGGAATTATGAGAGGCTTTTGAAGGCTTTTAAAAGAGAGGGAAGTAGTTGGAGGAGTAAAGATGATGAATGAATAAGAAAGGAAAAAGTGATATTCTTTTGAAAAATATTAAAAACTTACAAACTACACAATATTGGATCAAAGTGGCAAAGGGAATGGGGGGTTTTCTTAAAGCAAAAGACAAAGATTATGAATAATGACAAAGATAAATTAAAGAAGTGAAGGTGAGAGATCTTCTTTTGCTCTCTTTGATTCCTCTTGTCTGTTTTCTTTTTCTAATTAATTTCCTTTTTCTTGTACCAATTGAATCTTCTTGTAAATGGATGGTACAAAACATGAAGAAAATCTACAAAAATATTGAGATTCATAAGTTTATAGAACTTTGTAGATGAACTATAATAATCAATATTTGCTCGAAATATTTTTATAAATTATGAAAGTTCATAGAAATGAGCATTTTTTTTTATATCTGTGAGTGTTCAAGTCAACTTACGCGCACCTCGACTAATCTCACGAGACAGATCACCTGATTCTACAACATTTTACTGCTAGTCTCAAGGCCTTTCATGATCACTAGGCCAATTCTCGATAGTTATTCATAGAAATGGACATTGAATTAGATTTTTTTTCATAACATTTGCATTTGTTTAATGAATTCATCATGAATCACACCTTATAATATAGCATTACACTTTATTTTCCTAGGACTGCTGTCAATTCTTCTTTTTTGTTTTTTGTTTTTTTTTTTTTTTTTGCAATGAAAAAAAAAACCCACCATTTCTATTAATAATTAATCATACACATTTGGATTAATTACCAAACTAAAGATTTCTTTAAACAAAATTAAAAATAAAAAAAAAACGAGTTGGTTTGAAACAATTTAGAAAAGTAGCTTTTTTCTTCTTTATTAGAATGTGTCTTCTACGCATTCAATTGTCATAGGTCGCTAACATATGAGTATAATTCAATCGGCATAATATATAACTAGTAACCAAGAGGTTAAATGTTCGAACTGTTGAGGATCTCACATCGGAAAGATAAAAGGACCTCACTCATAATATAACATACATGAGTTACTCCTTCTATCATCAATTGGTTTTAGGATGGAACCTCATGATGTCTAATATGGTATCCGAGCTTTTGCTCCTAATCTTTTTTCTTCGCAACGATCAACTATGGCCATGGATAATGTCACTATCCCTCAAGGAGTCATCACTCCCAACACAGAAAATTTCACCCTTCCGCTTCAACTCATCAACATCCCTCATCAAAACATCTTAAAACTTACCTCCACAAACTATCTTGCCTGAAAACTTCAAATTGAAGTCATCCTAATCAGTTATGACCTCCACAAATATATTGATGAATCTCATCAATGTCCACTTAAAACCATCTTCATTGCAGACACCTCATCTCCAAATTTGGTTTTAGTATGAAACTCCATAATGTCTAATACGAACCTCACCCGTTCATGTTGTAAAAAAAAAAAATATATATATATATTTACTGTCAAATGTTTTTTTTTTTAAATATCCGTCACTACGTTTTAACGCGCATCTGTTTGGCTTAATGGTCGCATGCACCCCTTGATTTTCGAGCCTGGTGTTGGATGCAAAATAGCAGTTTATTTTTTTAAAGTAAATATAATGTCACTGTTTTGTATTATTAATTATATCATATTGCAGTTTTTTTCTATATTCTTAAAAAAAAATTAAATAAGTATTACTAATTTAAAACAATTTATTTGTAAAATAAAATAAAAATACTATTATAATTAAGAAACTGGGAAGACATTGAAACCATGCCTTAGGAAGCGGTTTGGTGAGTATATCCATGATAAGTCCTTGGAAGGAACAAATTGAGTAACAAGGGTGTCGAGAGCAACCTTTTAATGAACAAAGTGATAGTGGAGCTCGAATGTTTGGTGCGAGCATAAAATTACTTGGGTTTGATGGTCATATAAAGAGCATTAAGGTTGAGAAGTGGGAAATATTATGATTTCATTAAATAACAACCGAACTTTAATACACATTCTAAATACTAAAAATAGCTTAGTTAACTTCATAAAAACAGCAACTAACTCCACAAAACTATTCGTTTACTCCACTAACTCAAATATAACAACTGACTAAAACTTGGACCCTCGACTAATCCTAAAACAACTAAAAATAGACTCGTGTAGCTTTGAGTTAACTAACATACTCCTCCTAACTCAAATGTTGCAAACATCTAGCTTGCTCCTAACACAACTATACATTACTTCTTTCATATACCTCATTCAATAGTCTAGTCTTTCTAACTGGTGCATCATCAATCAGTTCATCAGGATCCAGAGAAACTTCTTGTTGCTTCATCTCTGCTTCTTTTATCTAGTCTCACTTCTCCTCATCCTCCAAGAACTGAACATCCCTACTAATCATCATCTTCTTTGTGTGAGTTTGATAGATCTTGTAGGCTTTGGACACCAGGTTATAGCCTACAAAGATTCCTGGTGGTTTTGCCTTTTCACATGTTGAACATGAGAAAAACACAAACAACCAAACACCTTAAAAAAAAATATCAGTTTTGGTTTACTATTAAACCAACCTAAACAGGGTGTCTCTTCTCCGAATACCTTTGTAGGTAGTCTATTCAATAAAAAAAAATTATGTGTTGCTTCAGCCCAAAACTCCTTTGACAAGTTCTTCTCATGCAACATGCATTTTGTCATCTAATAATCATTTTTTTCCTCTCACTAACTCCGTTTTGTTGTGGAGTATATGGAGCAGTGAGTTGATGTTCTATTCCAGCTTCTTCAAAGAAGAAATTGAACCTTTGTGACGTGTATTCATTCCCGTTATCGGACTTCACCACCTAAATTTGACAACCACTCTGATTATCAACCCATCTTTTAAACTTCAGAAACACTTTAGCTACTTCAGACTTATGTTTCATGAAGTAAATCCAGCATATTTTGGTATAACCATCAATAAGATAATGAAATAACTACTATCATTCAGTGAGAGAGTTGGTTGAGGTCCACACAAATTAGTGTGGATGAGTTGCACCTTCTTTGTTGCTTTCTAAATTGACTTCTTGAATGACAGTTTGTTTGATTCCCTGTGAAACAATCTTTGTAGTTTGTTTTCAGCTCCTACAGAACTGGTACTCCAACTACCATCTCATTCTTCTGCAAATACTGCAACCTCTTCTGATGAAAATGCCTCAACCTCTTGTATCATAGCTCAGTGTCACTCACTTGACACTTGAAAGCTATTTGGTCCTTCTCGAGTGGATCCAATAAGAAGCATTTTGTGTTGTATCTTTATTTTAAACAGCTAATCGAAAATAAGGCACTTTTATTTTTCAAATAACACTTTGAATCCCTTATCTACTAGTTGACCAACACTTAACAAGTTTTGATCAATCTCTGGAACTAGGAGCACTTCAGTAATCAGCTTGGTTCTTGCACAGCTCAATATTGACATTGTGTCCTTCCCCTTCACTTCTAGATACTCACCATTCTATATATATTTTTAGAATTGATTGGAATTGGAAGAAGTTCTAAATAATGAAATTTTGAAAGTTGGTAGAAAAAAATGATGTAGCAACTAAAATAGAACTTCAAGTTCAACCACTCTCTGCCCCAAACACATCACAGACTTCAGACTAAACAACTTTCTGCCCCGAACATGCATACTTCAGAACTACCAGACTAAACAACTTCAACTCTCTCAACTCCTTGGGCCAAACGCCCCCTTTATATTTATAATAAATTAAAATACATATATTTACACTAATTAAAATGCTTGACCCCAAATTTTAGGGGTGTACATGGGTTGGGTTGGGAATTCACTAACCCGAAATTCCTTAATCTTGATTTTCCTTTCAAAATCACCATTAATTTTGTTCTACTTCAGGACATTTTTTTTGTCTCCACCGAGGTCTGAGAAATTGTAAAATAAAGGAATTAATCAGTGTAAAATATTATCAATCATCTAAAATGGGGTAAACAACAAATTACTGTAATTTTTACAACATGAACACGATTGCTTAAAACCTAAGACAATGACTATTTCTTGCAGTTGATTATATCACAGGTGTTATGATAGCTCACAAAGTGTGCTATCTTTATAGCCTTTTTATAGATAGTTTACCGTTTAAACGAGCACTTTTACGGTGATTCTCTTTTATGTTGTAGGAATTGAGCCATTGGAGCTAAATGGAGCATTATTGAGGATTATAAGGAGAAGTGAGCCAATTGGGTGATTGGAAAAGAAGCTCAAGCCAAAAATCCCGAGGGCAGAGCGTCGAGACGCTCAAATTTTGTCTACAAGCCAAGAATCTCGCAGCAGTAGCGTCGAGACGCTACGGAAAGTCTTTAAGCGTCAACTCCGTCCGTAGCGTCGAGACGCTATGCCTAGCGTCTCGACGCTGGCCTTCCAAAACAGAAAGATTTTATTTTCGGGACAGCGTCGAGACGCTGCCCCTAGGGTCTCGACGCTGTGGCAGATTTCACTATAAATGCATCTTTTTCCAGCCGACCTAGGGTCCAATTTTTAGAGAGAGAAAGCCATATTTTCGAGATTATCACACTTGGAAGAAGAGGAAACGACGATTGAAACGGAGGAAGAGATTTCGAAGCAAAAGATCGTAGACCACACGCCGGGAACGGAGAACGGCACAACATTGAGTTTTATTCTCCTTTTCTTAGAACTTTGTTTATGAATTTCTCATTGTTTAAGATTTTTTTAGTATTGAACATGTGTAGCTAAATTTTATATCTTGGGGATTGATGTAGCCTTTTAGTTTTGATGTTTTGATTAATTGAATGTTTAGATTGATTGTTTATCTTTCATTCGTGCTTTTACTTTCTTAATGCTTATAATCTTCTGGTCAAAGGTTGTATGTTTTCATGGTTTAAATTTATGCGAGGATAATTTAGACTAGATCTTTATTGCATGACTAAGAGTAGTTCTAACATGAGAATGATTAGGGCTCTCTTAGAAGTTGTTTTAAAGAAGAGTTTTTAATGTCTTGCATGTCTTTAAAAACTAGATTGAACGATTAGTTTTATTACATTACCAATTGTGCTCGTAAGAGTCAATTGTTATTTTTGTTCTTCTAGATAATCTAGGCATTTGATTGATTGAAGCGTCAATCTAATTGGTGAAATCATATCTCTAAGATAATTTTCTCGTGATTTGTCTCATTTGTTACCTTATTCTATTGTTTGTTTTCGTAGTTTTTGTCACAACCCTCTTCGCATTTTATCTCTCTAGATAAAATTAAACACTATTATTCGGGGTACTTAAGTGAGCTAGAAATTCAATCATGAGGACGATATTCGTAATTATTTACACTTTATTACTTGACCCGTACACTTGCGATTTTGCCCTGCATTAAAAGTGTGCAACATGTTAATGCTATTATATTACAATAGAAAGTAAGAAGCACCCCATCTTGTTGAAAATATCAATCAATCATAACACAAAGAAAAGATAGAATTAAAAGATTATCACAAATGACATTAGGTCAAATCATTAACACTTTCAAGTACTTGTATAACCACTAATATCTTGATCTCAGTTTGCTAAAACTCAATTAGGAAAAAGAAAAGACCAACAACAAAAAGGTAAAGTACTTGTCTCCTTAAAAAATGGATTTATGTCATTGTTGCATTCTCAACACGTTTCCTATGAAATTGTAGGATCTTGAGAATTTCCTCAAAGAAAGTTCTGACAACGTGTTTTCTTCCTCCGACGAGGTGGAAATCTATCGATGGCGACGAGAGTGACTATGGCAAGGCTGAGAGCGACGAGGTGGAGGGCGACAGAGACGACAGCGAGAGAGAAGGAGAGGTGTGAGAGACGACAAATCGAGAATAGGAAGGAGAGCTGAAAACCTAATTGTAATTATATATATATATATATATATATATTTAAATATAAGTAATTTGGGTCGGTTCCAAAATTGGTTCAACCCGCAAACTGACCCGAAAATTTGGGTTGGAAAAAAACCAACCTAACCCGAAAATTTGGGTTGGGTTGGTCCGAGTTTTTCAGGTTGCAGGTTTTTTTCGTACACCTTCTACCAAATTTAAAACCTTAATTTAAAAATAAAAATAAAAATAAAACTAATTTAATATCTTATTTCAAATAAAATAAAATAAAAATAATACTACATTTAATACTTCAATTAAAATAAATAAATAATTAATTAACACTTAATTTAGGGTTGGTTGCACAAACAGCGGTAAAAATAATTACAAATTTAGCAAAGTTTAAAATATTTTGCAAATATGGCAAAAAATCAGTTCCTAATAGACCTTATGACTATTACTGATAGACTTCTATTATGATAGACTTCTATCACTAATAGACTTCTATCGTCACTCATAGACTATTATCACTGACAAAATTCTATAAAAAAAAGACTACTATCAAACAATAAACTTCTATCAGCGATAAACTATACTATCAGTGATAGAAATTGTCATATTTGCATAATTTTTAAAAAAATGTTATATTTTTAATTATTTTTACTCTAAATTGACATCGGTTACAAGTTCCCTTAATTTAATACCTTAATTAAAATAAAATAAACGTAATCCCTAAATTTAATAACTAATTTAAAACCTAAAGTAAAATTAATAATTAACCCCAAATTTAATATCTTAATTCCAACCAAATAAAACAAAAAAAATAACCCAAAATTCAATACCAAATTTAATATTTTAGTTCAAAAAAAAAAATATAATAATAAAACTATATTTAATACTTAAATTATAATAAATAAATAATTAATTCATTACGATACCAAATATAAATAAACATTGAGAGTTATTAAAAAAATAATAATAATAAATAAATAAACATTGAGTTTTAATTTACTTTTCATTATCTATAAATAGAGAATCGTCATGTATTCATTAACTTTTGATTCATAATAAGATTATTGGATAGATTGTTTTGGGAGATAACTCTCTTTGGGTCAGATAGGCTACATCAATTTACTTTTATTTAGTATCGTAATAAAGTATAGTTATTACCAAAATGTCATTTTATATTTATAATAAATTAAAATACATATATATGTTACACTAATTAAAATGCTTAACCCCAAATTTAAAACTTTAATTTTTTTTAAAAAAAAACATAATTTAATATCTTAAATCAAATAAAATAAAGTAAAAATGAATACTAAATTTAATACTTCAATTAAAATAAATAATTAAATAAGTAACCCCTAATTAAATACCTTAATTAAAATAAAATCAAATAAAAGTAATCCCTAAATTTAATACCTAATTTAAAACCAAAAGTAAAATTAACCCCAAATTTAATATCTTAATTCCAACAAAATAAAACAAAAAATAACCCTAAATTTAATACCTTAGTTAAAATAAAATAAAATAAAAATAATACTATATTTAATACTTAAATTATAATAAATAATTCAACCATAATTTAGTCCCTTGAATAAAATAAAGTAATCCCTAAATTTAAAACCTAAATTAAAATTAACAAAAAATAAACCTCAAATTTAATATCTTAATTACAATAAAATAAAACAAAAATTAACCCTAAATTAAAATAAGTAAATAAAAACTACACTCCAAAATTCGTACCTAATTTAATATCTTAATTATAATAAAATAAGAAATTAATTCTAAATTGAGGCTATAATTCGAGTTTATAGACTCTCCCAAAAGTATTTGGACTTTTGAGCCCAAACTTATGACAATTTAAAGTGATGCAATTCCTTTATCAAATACAATTTCTAGCTAACCTAAACGAAAGAAGATTCAAATCAACAACAAATGAGAAATCTATATTTCAAGTTTCATAAAAACAAAAAATTAAATAAAACAGCATATTAGAAAGACAACTATTAGAAGATTCAGATAAGAGAGTTTGATTAGAGGATTCATATTATTCAATACTTGACAACTAAATCAATAGAATCTAGATACTAGATAGTGCTCTAACATTGAAATAAAGGTACACCTAGATGAAAACTAAATCAACAAATTGAAGGGGGCTGAGTTGCTAGTCGGAAGGGAAGAAGACAAAGTCGAATGACTCCAAGAGTGACGGTGAGGGGCTGATAACTTTGGCGTCCAGCGAGTCCGCGAGGGGCTGAGAACTTTGGCGTCCAGCGAGTCCGCGAGAGAAGACGAACGATTAACGAGACTCTGAGAGTGAGTGAAGAGAGACTAAATAATGAGAGTTGACTGTCGAGAGAAAAGAGAAATGAGGGACGGACGAATTAAACGTGCACGATTAACGAGACTCTGAGAGTGAGTGAAGAGAGACTAAATAATGAGAGTTGACTGTCGAGAGAAAAGAGAAATGAGGGACGGACGAATTAAACGTGCACGATTAACGAGACTCTGAGAGTGAGTGAAGAGAGACTAAATAATGAGAGTTGACTGTCGAGAGAAAAGAGAAATGAGGGACGGACGAATTAAAACTACGCAATGCATATGTGAAACTGAAATTAGGTTTAAGAAGAATAGTTTCATTTATATAGAGAGATAATCTATATTTTTTTTTAAATACGTGAACTTGGCTTGGTTCGGGTTGAACCAAGCCAAATAAAATTCAACCTGTGAACCGAAACGAAATTTTGATTTCTAAAAAACTAACCCAACTTAATTCTGTTAGAAATAATACATCAAATTATTAATGGCAAACTGTAAACATAAGTCAATAAAAGAATTAAAAGACAAAGATTAGAAAAGTCTGTTAATTGGGCAGAGGCGCGTTGATGAACGTTGTCCTTAGAGAAGACGTGCCTCCACTTGCACTGAGTTTTTCGGCACTTTACTCCCAGGAATCCCTTCAAGATTGTTTGTGTGCAGCTAAGCTCTCCTACGAATCCTTTTGACTTGTATGCTCTCAGATTTTGACAAATAATTTTTGGATCGATTAATTTCTGGACAACAACCAAAAAATACTTCTGTCTTTAGCTGGTTTTCCTTTTTCCAGAAAAATATGTGTTTCCGTTTTTTCCCCTAAACTTGAGGATGGAGAAACGTGAAAACACAGCCACGTTCTTCCTCCTAATTCTTTTCATAGGATAGTTGAATCTCAACCTCTTTCTTTTTCCTTTTTTATAAAGCAATTAAATTTTAATTAAATGAATAAATTAAAATAAAATAATTAAACAAACTTAATTAAATCTTTAAATTTTTCAACAGTCCCCCACAATAATTTAAGATTTTATGAAACATGAATATACATTTTATTTTAAAAATAAAAAAAAAAAAAATAAAAACAATAAGAGAGCATCTTTACTACGTAATAGGTGTAGGTACCTTCCAGGTTTAAACCTCCACTTAGTGAGAATAAGTGTACGTTTGAAGGAGCCATAGTGAACATAGTCTTGAACTAGGTCCTATAACTCAAGTTTCCACTTACCTCACACGTAGTACAAGTCAATTTAGGAATTTTGGTCGGTTTTGCACTTTAGACGGTCATGTGCACATTTTTATCTTTTGGTTTGTAACTTCTGGTGTTTTTTGTTTGGAACAGTTTTCTTGAACTTCTTTAGCTTGGGATTATAAGCTCTTTCAACCAACAAGGCTTTTGCTTGGTTATTTGAGTGCGAGACTTCTTTCAACCAACCAATTCATCGTAGTAGAAATTTTCAGGTTTTTGTTTCATGACTCTTTGAAAATCCGACCGAGGTAATTTTTTAATAAGGGAGGCGACTAATACACCATCATCAAACTTAATTCCCTTCATTTTCAAATCAAATATAAGATTTCCAAACTCATGAATTTGGTCACAAACTGATTTCTCATTGACCATTTGGAAATCAATCCATTTTTCAATGACATTCCTTTTAAAATTTAACTCCTCTTACCCATATTTATTTTCTAAGGCTTCCCATAATTCTATAGAATTTTTAGTTGAGCAGAAGATTTTATAGATACGGTCAGCACTCAAAATATTTCCATGACACAGAATATCTTTTTCTTCCACATTTTTGTCAGCAGTAGATTTGATGCTAGATTGAGTAGTTATGCTAAGGTCTGAATCAGTGGCCCTCGGACTTTCACCCACCTTTTCTTTTCCCTTCTCAGTACTAGAGATTACAGAATACAAACCTAGGGTGGTTAGCCAAAATTCCATCTGTTGCCAACATTTAAAATTTTGTCCAGTAAATTTTTCAGGTTCGCGGAAATTAAATTTAAATCCATAAGCTATATCAGACATACTTACTTACAGAATTCCTAACCAACCACGTCTTCTATAAGATTGTTAGAAATAATACGTCAAATTATTAATGGCAGTAAACTGTAAACATAAGTTAATAAAAGAATTAAAAGGCAAAAGATTAGAAAAGCTTGTTAATTGGGTTTATTAATGGCAGGAAACTGTAAACATAAGTCAATAAAAGAATTAAAAGGCAAAGGATTAGAAAAGTCTGTTAATTGGGCAGAGGCGCGTTGATGAACGTTGTCCTTAGAGAAGACGTGCCCCCACTTGCACTGAGTTTTTCGGCACTCTACTCCGAGGATACAACTCCCTCCAAGATTGCTTGTGTGCAGCTAAGCTCTCTTACGAATCCTTTTGACTTGTATGCTCTCAGATTTTGACAAATAATTTTTGGATCGATTAATTTCTGGACAACAACCAAAAAAAACTTCTGTCTTTCGCTGGTTTTCCTTTTTCTAGAAAAACTCTGTGTTTCCGTTTTTTCCCCTAAACTTGAGGATGGAGAAACGTGAAAACACTGTCACGTTCTTCCTCCTAATTTTTTTTCTTGAAAGGAGGATAGTTGAATCTCAACCTCTTTCTTTTTCCTTTTTTTGATAAAAGAATTAAATTTTAATTAAATGAATAAATTAAAATAAAATAATTAAATAAACTTAATTAAATCCTTAAATTTTTCAACAAACTCTTATGATTTGGATTTTTGGTAGTCTGAGTTGCTCCATTTTATCGGGTTATTTGTACACCCCTTATCGCGAGCCTAAACAACAAATCCACATGAAGTTGAGTGGTAACCCAAATGGTTGGAACTCGATCATATGTACATATATTCTTTATATTAACATTTTTTCTTATCACTACAAGAAATTATTGTTTTCCAGACGAACTCTAACCCGACGCCTGGACCGGGCGTCGGGTAAGATATGTCTAAACCGACGCCTGGACCGGGCGTCGGGTAAGATATGTCTAAACCGACGCTTGGACCAGGCGTCGGGCTAGATATATTTTACCCGACGCCAAGTCCAGGCGTCGGGTTAGATATATCTAATACGACGCATTGTTCATGCGTCGGTTTAGACATATCTTACCCGGCGCCCGGTCCAGGCGTCGGGTTAGAGTTCATATTTTGGGGTGGTGTTGCTGTTTGGGACTTTGCAAAATGAAAATGTATGTATTTTGGGGGCTTCTGGTAGCATGCAATTTTTGGTATTCTTAGTTTTAAAGCATGCAAAATTAATTAGGGCAGCATTTTTTGTTTGAGATAGGGAGAGACAATTTGTGAAGGCTGTCTTCTGAATCTGATTTTGTAATTTTTGGTATTCTCGGTTTAAAATTTTGTTCAATTTGTGAGCTTTGAAAGCTTTGGATAAAGATGATAATGGGAACCCTTCTTTACTTGTTGCTATGACTTTACAATTGATGGGTTCTGTTAATTATAGCTTGAAAAGGATTAGCGATAGTTTAGGGTATTTGAATAGGGCTAATAAGATATTGGGTCAGTTAGGGGAGAAGGGTTTTAGTGCTGAGGATGTTATGCCAGTGCTTCATGCTGTGCAACTTGAGTTGGCAAATGTTAAGACTGCAATGGAGACAATTTGACTTTACAATTGTTTTTTTACTGTTTTCAATCTTGTTGAGCTTTTTGGATATAGTTTTAGAGTTTGATTGGTGGGTTTTGCTTCATTTTAGGTTTTTTTCTTTTGTTACTGCTGTGGGGTTTCAAATAATACTGCTGTGGGGTTTGTTTTAGAACTTTTTCTCTTGTGTTCATTGGTTCTTTCTCTTCTACTGTCACCATAATGCTTATGTATATGTGTGTTAAGTATTGGAATTTACTGATTTTTTGTTCAACCTCTAGTTAAAAGTTTATGTGTGTTAATGCTTATGTATATGTGTGTTAAGCCTTATTCTTCTTAATTATTAAACACATTTTCGTGATTTTGTTTAACTTAGAAAAATGGTTATACTAATTAAACACATTTTTGTGATTTTCCTTTACGGTACGTTCTTCTATCATTCTTATTCCTAAGATTAGATTGAATTGAAAAATGTTGGAAGAGGGAATATCTTTAAGATTTTGGTAATTTCTTGATGGTTGCATTCATAATGAACAAACTTTTGGTATTATCTCTTCTTGTATTGTTATATTGAACATGTTAAATCTTTGATGTAGGAGTTTCAAGGAAGGGCTATGAAACAAGAATTTTTGAAGTCGATGTGCAGATGGTCGCTTTTTTAGGTGGTTTTGATGGTAGGACTATGTATTTTGATGTATGAAGAACAAGTGTAACTTAATTCTGATTGTAGCTTAACTGATTTTAGAGTGTAACTTTTATGAAGAACAAGTGTAACTTAACTGATTTTAGAGAGTTTTATGTCAATTTAAAAAAAAAAAAAAAAAAAAAAACAGCTAACCCGACGCGTTAATGACGCGGCGGATTAGATAGACTACCCGACGCATACTTAACGCGTCGGGTTAGTCTAACCCGACGCTCAGTCAAAGCGTCGGGTTAGATATCTTTATCCGACGCTTAGCTAGTCCAAGCGTCGGATAAACATATCTAACCCGACGCTTTGACTGAGCGTCGGGTTAGACCAAAAAAACCGACGCGTTGCGTCGGATGTTAATCTTCCGACTGGTCTATTGCGACGCTCTATCCCGACGCATTGGTGCGTCGGGACAGAGTTTACCCGACGCAAAAGGTTTCTATTCCGACGCTTGATGGCGTCGGGTAAAGTGTAAATTCTTGTAGTGTATTTATATATATATTGCTGCATTTATTTTTACAATTCTATGCAATTATACAAATAAACTTGTGCTTCTGTTTGTTTGTTTTTTTCTTTTTGCCTTTGAAATATTTTTATTTTTGGTTTGAGGTTTCAATTGAGGGAATCGTTCTAGAGTTTGATTTCAAATATGTGATTGTTTATCGGAGAAAAAAAAAATTATAAATTTAGTTGAAATTAGAATGATGCTGAAATAGAAAACGTGTGAAGCTGAAGAAAGAAAAAAATTTACTCACATAAGAAGATTGAAATCGTGTTGCTCCCCATCTTGCAAAATAATAATATTGACTTCATAGTCTACATTATGTCAGTTGAGTTATGTTCATGTTGGTATCAAAAAATACGATGCCTATAGAACTACTTAATTTTTTCAGAAATTAATGTAGGGAAGAATACATTTTTTTTCTTTCGCATTTAATTAGTGAGAAATGAGATATTTTATGTTGGATAAGAAATTTGTTTAATGTTTATCATTTTGGTTTTTAATTTAGTAAATTAAATAATTTTGCATTACTAATAAAATCATAGACAAATCCCTTTGCATGTGGTATTCTAAATTTATTTTACCATATAAGGAGGAAAGAGTTTTAAGAGATGTCTGAGAATGAAATGTAACATTTTATAGAAAAGTTCATAGATAATATATGCATAAATAATAGATGGTAAAGAAGCAAGTTTCTTTATTTGATGGTGAATTGCGTTATGTATAGAGTTTGTATATAGAGATTTTTTATTTTTATTTTTTATTTTTTTATTTTTTTTATTTTTTTTTACAAGAAACATTATGTTTATATTTTATATGAAACATAAATGTAAAAATGAAGAGACTACCTTAAATATAAAGAAAAAGAAAGTTAATAAATTTATATAACTTCTAATGACTTTTGTATAAATTCGTTCGCTTTAATTAATTGTATATGTAACAACAAATAGTAACTCACACGCATTAGACTCAAAGTTTTGACGCATACACTTGTACATAAGGTTTTGGAAGAGCAGATATGTCTTTATTTTTTCATTACAATTCATGATCGAACAAAAAAAACTTGATTATTTACCATTTATTATCTATGAAATCTCTTCATAAAATAACATCATTCATTATCGTACATTTCTTTTACCTCTTGTCTTCTCATCTAGGGCCAGAATTAAATTTAATATATGATCAAATAAAATTGGAATACCACAGGCAGGTGCTACAAAACTAGTTTTAAAAAATGTCCAAAGATTTTACAATTTTCATTGTTTAGATTTGAGTTTTGAGTATATACTTGTTTATTAATATATATCCTTCGTTAAAGTTCTTTCTTCTTGATGATTACTTTGATTCTCCCTAATGATTAAGTTTTTTTTCCCATTTTGTTTCCTAAATTAAAAAATATAATAATTATATGCTTCTCTTTTTTTATTTTTTATTTTTTTTTTTAAATACATTGGGGGTGGGGGGATTCGAACCACAGATCTCTTGGTCATCAAGTCATACATATGTCAGCTGAGTTATGCTCGCTTTGGCCATTTTTTATTTTTAATTATATTATTGTACACAACAAATAATATATATACTATGTACATACCTCCATATATACATTTGTCACTCATATATACCTTCATATATACACTTGTTCGCTAGTATATATACTACATATATATTGCATATATACTTGTAGATAATATGTATTTATTTTTTTAGAAAATATATGTATTTTTTATATACATTCGCCATATATACTTCATAATTTATTATAAACTCATATATACTGTACATATACTTATAGATAATATGTAGGGTTGATTGCACAAATAGCAATTAGGCCCAAACTAATTGCAAATTTAGCAAACTTTAAAATGTTTTGCAAATATGGCAAAAAAATCTGTTTCTATCACTGATAGATTTTATCATATCACTGATAGACTTCTATCAGTGATAGACTATTATCACTGATAGACTATTATCACTGACAAAAATCTATAAAAAGCTGAGGTGATCAACGATAGACTTCTATCAGCTATAAGATATCAGCGATAGAAATTGTCATATCCGCAAAATTTTTAAAAACATGCTATATTTTTAATTATCTTATTCTAAATTGACATCGGTTACAATTTCTCTAATATGTATGTATTTTTTAGAAAATAATGTATTTTTTTATATATATTCACCATATATACTTAAATATACTTCATACAAATATACTTCATACATTAAGTATATACTCATATATACTTATAGAAAATATATGCATTTTTATATGTACCCACCATAAATACTTTATATATGAGTATATACTACAGAGAATGAATTTTTGAGGCGTGATTATGAAGGAGGAGATGATTTTAATGAGGAGACAGGGGCGTGATTAATGTGGATTTGGGATTTCAATTTCATTATTTTTATTACTTGTGTCTGCTTTTGGGATTTCATTTTTTTTCTTTAAATGAGTTTGTTTTATTATTATATTTTTTTTTTTTAAATGTTGGTGAAATCTGAAGGTTAACTTTTATGAAAAATCTAAATTGTAGTTGGTCATGAAGAAAAAAATAACTTTTGAGATAAATGAAAAATTACACTGGTTGTTTATGTACTTATGCCTTTAATCAACAAAATTGGGTCATGGTGAAGTTGGGCCCAAAAGCTAAATAAATGTCAGTTCGGCCCAAGGCCCAAAATGCTAAGTCCACGATCAATGAAGCCCAAATCTAAATGATTGGGTCCAATGGTCATAAAAACCCAAGCCCAAAATGTGTCAATTCAAGCTCTTTTTTTTTTTTTTTTTTTTTTTTTGGAGATGGAGGGATTCGAGCCACAGACCTCTTGGTCGTCAACACATACATATGTCCGCTGAACCATGCTCGGTTTGACAGTCTTCTTTCATTTGAAGGGATCAGAAACCAAATTCTCATCGACAAGAGAACTGTAGAGAGAATTCATAAACATAATATTTGAAGACTCTCTAAACTTTTGAAGATCAAAAATTTCTTTAGAGAAGTCGAAGAATCACAATCTTTGCAATTTTTCTAATCTAATAATAAACTATCTATTTTCCTTAGATAATGTAGTAAGTATCTTAAGAGCTAAAAAAAAATGTTCATGATGTGTAAACTATTATAATTTATTTGTGTTATAGTTAATCTCTAAATTTTGTTACAAGTGCTTACTTAATCATAAACATTATTTTATATATATATATATATAAAAAAAAAAAAAATTGAGGTTTCGTTTAACACTGTTTCAGGACGAAGCACTTTGGATAAAAACTTAAAATTACTCCACCAGTGTTTTTTCACAAATTATTTTAAGTGTTTTTGAGTTTTTTAAAATCACTTGTTTTTATTCCTGATTTGAGATGGAGAGATTTTGGTCATGGCCAAACTGTTATTTTAAGTGGATTGTCAAAATGACTCGGAACAAAAAAAAATAAAAAATATTGACCTTCTGCTGACATCATCAAAAAAAATTAATATTATTTTCTAGCTCTAGCTGCGGGCGCGGGATGATCTCGCTCTAGCTCGGGCGCGAGTTGATCTCGCTCTAGTTGCGGGTTGGTCTCGCTCTAGCTCTAGCTTCATTTAAGATCTGGAAATTTCAAGATCTTAAAGTTTTTTCCAAATTCGAGACCAGTCTGCAGCTAGAGCGAGACCAGCCCGCGCCCGCAGCTAGAACTAGAAAATAATATTAAAAAAAAAAAAAAAAATGATGTCAGCAAAGGTCAATTTGACTTATTTTTCAGATTCGGATTAGTTTGACAAATGAGCTAAAATAGGGAGTTAGTCGTACAATTCTCTCCAAAAAGTGACTAGTGAGAGGGACAATTTTTTTAATTAAACAAATTATTAAATAAAATAACAAAGCGAAATTTTAAAGACAATGATAACATAAATATCTCTAATAATTGCTGTACGACTCTTAAATATGATTTAATGGAGCGTAGATACCTCTAATAACTATTGAATAAAAGTTGACAAATAATCTACCTGTGAAAATTGTACAATTGGTTCCCTATTTAAGCTCGTCTATCAAACTAACTCGAATTTAAAAAATAAGTGAAATTGACCTTATGTTAACATCATCATTCTTTTTTTAATATTATTTTCTAGCTCTAATTGCGGGCGCGGGTTGAACTCGCTCTAGCTGCGAGCGCGGGCTGGTCTCGAATCTAGAAAAAAATTAATAATTTTAAAATTTTCAGAGCTGAAATGAAGCTAAAGCTAGAGCGAGACCAGCCCGCAGCTAAAGCGAGATCAACCCGCGCTCGCAGCTAGAGCTAGAAAATAATATTAAAAAAAAATGATGATGTCAGCAGAATGTCAATTTGACTTATTTTTCAATTTTTCAAATTCAAATTAGTTTGACAAACGGGCAAAAATAAGGGTCAATCGTACAATTATCCCTAATAACATCGATAGAAATTCTAAAAATAAATTTTAAAAACTAATGATGTCAAATTGAAGTCCTATCATTCCAACCAAAATAATTTGAGTAGAGAGAGTAAGAACAATAACATTATCTTGGATTAAAAAAATGAAAAGAGAAACCTTTTATAAACTTACATAAGAAACTTCATTTGCCCCCACCAAAACAAGAATGGAGCATAGGAATTTCCTTCTTGTCTCACAAAGCCCAAAGAGCCATCTTTACCCTACTCTCCATTTGGCCTCTTTACTCCTCTCCCTTGGCTCCAAAGTCACTCTTCTCCTCACCAACTCTGCCCTCCGGAACATCTCAAAAAACCAACTCCCCCCTAGCTTGTCTCTCTCCACTTTCTCCGACGGCTTCGACGACGGATTCTCGTCCTCTGACTTCCAACGTTGGGGCGCCGAGTTCGAGCGCCTCGGTCGTCTGACCCTCGCCGACCTCCTCTCTTCCTTTTCACAACAAGGTCTTCCATTCACTTGCATTGTCCACACCCTCCTCATCCCTTGGGTCGCTCGGGTCGCGCGTGAGCTTCACGTGCCGAATGCGGTTCTGTGGATTCAATCTGTCGTTGTCTTTGATGTGTATTACTACTACTTCAATGGCTATGGCGATGAGATTCGGAAAAATAAAGATCATGCCGACTCTAATCCTTTGTTGTTTAACATTTGGTTTCCGGGTTTGCCTTCTATGAATGTTTTGGACCTTCCGAGCTTTGTGGTTTTTGATGATCATCACCATGGACTTATTCTCAAGTTGTTTGAAGAGAAGATGCAAGTTCTTGAAGAGCAGGAGGATGTTTCGATCCTTGTTAACTCGTTCGATGCATTGGAACATGACGCCTTTAGCGCGATCAAAAAGTTTAACTTGATCCCGATCGGGCCCTTGGTTTCGTTTCCTCCAAGATTTGAAGCTCCAATCAAACAAAGAACCTCTCCATATTTTCATGATGGTATGATATATATTGTCTTGTTTGGACTTTTTTGTTTGCTCAATTTTTTAAGATTATTTTATTTTGGTGCTTGAACTTTTCAAAACATCATTACTTTAGTCACAGACATCAAAGTTTACTAGTTCTTGAACTCTTAAACATTTATTTATTTAGGTCCTTACAATAAAAATTAAGGACATGGTTTTGAGACTTTGTATATTAGATTTGGACATGTATTGAAGCCACATAGGTCAACTAACTGCATGAAAAGTTCTAGTACTCGGTGCCTACTTCCTATGATCAAACTAAAAAGGTTTTCTTCACAAATAATTCTCGAATGTTGTTGGACTCTTCATCATTCTGAAATAATGTAACATGACTTTGTAATAAATAGTAGTAGGGAGAGTTGTCTATACTCTCATAATACTAGAAAATCTCATGCTAATTAAAATGATTGTTTTGAAGAAATTTTTATTTGACAACATGTAGAGGTGGGGATTGAATCTGTGACCTCTTAGTCACTAAATTATACAATATGTCGATTGAGCTATGCACATGTTGGTATTATTTTGAAGAAAAATTAGCGACAATAAGATGGTACTTAATATTGTTGTCTTTACTTATGTACCATGGATCACTTCATTTTCTAGTCGATGAAGAACGTTGTTCACAAGGCCAACATGACCAAAAGGATTATATCAAATGGCTCGACTCAAAACTCGATTCATCAGTGGTCTACATAGCATTTGGGAGCATTTCAAAGATGTCAAAGAAACAAACAGAAGAGATCGCTAGGGCGTTATTAGAATGTGGTTATCCCTTCCTGTGGGTCGTTCGCATGGACGACATCAAAGATAAGAAGTCGAGTTTATATTTTGACAATGAACTAGAAGCTCAAGGGAAGATAGTGTCATGGTGCTCACAAGTAGAGGTCTTGAGCCACCGCGCAGTGGGTTGCTTTGTGACACACTGTGGCTGGAACTCGACGATCGAGAGCGTGGCGGCCGGAGTGCCAACGGTGGCATGGCCGCTGTGGGTGGACCAGGCCACCAATGCCATGATGATGGAGGATGTGTGGGAGATTGGTGTGAGAGTGAAGAAGAGTAGTGATGGTGAAGGAATGGTGGAAGGGAAGGAGATTGCAAGGTGCTTGAGAATGGTTATGGATATGGAAGACTATGGGGGAGGAAGAGGAAAGCAATTGAGAAGCAATGCTAAGAAGTGGAAGAGCTTAGCAATGGAGGCTGCAAATGGTTCTTCTTATATGAATCTTAAGGCTTTTGTGAATAAGGTTTGTGATATAAAGGAAATTAATTGATGACCGGTCAGCTTCTTAATTTGTTAATCTATCATCTATGTAACAAATCCATCAAGTATTTGTACTTAGATTAAGGGTTAAATTATAATTTTGTTCATCATAGTTGTGTCTATTAATAGCAAGTTCTACATTTCAACTCTAATTTGGTCGGGTACAAAATTTCTCAACTTTCATACGTCAATTCAAGTAGATTGAGTCACGATCAAAGTGAGCATAGTTCAGTCGTAATTGGCATATACTCTTTTTCCCTTGAGGTTCTAAGTTTGAATTTCCCCAACCCCACTTGTTGAACTAAAAAAAAAAAAAAAAATAGCTTCGAGTCATTATTTTTATTGTATTTATTGCCTACATGTCAACAATTAATTCAAAATCTTAGAATATAATATAGAATAACAAATTATACACTTTTCTCAACCAACAAAGGCAAAAATAAAAGATTGGTGACCTAAAGGATTTTTTGGTTTCGAGAAACAAGGAGTGAAAATTATTCCTACTCGTTCTAGCTACATGTTGGTGGTTGGCTTGCGAAATGGCTTATTAAATTTGATTTGATAAATAACAGTTTCGGGTTTCAAAGAGGAGCAATGATGAGTGTTCAGAAGTAATTGGATCGCTCGAGCTACATGTTGTATCAAACCCTCTCGCTAACCTTTTCATTTTAAATGTTCATCACCTAAAGGCTTTGGGGTTTCGAGAAACATGGAGTGAAATTATTCGTTCTCGCTCGAGCTACATGGTGAACTTTTCAACCTTCTCGATAACCCGTACCTTTTGATCAATGTCATTTGGAAGGTCGGTTGGTGGTTGGCGTGCGAAGCTACATGTTGGTGGTTGCCGTGCGAGATGGACTCTTAAATTTGATTTGATAAGTAAGGGTTTCGGGTTTCAAGGAGGAGCAATTGGTGTTTCAAGAAGGAGCAATGATGAGTGTTCAAAAGTATTTGGATCGCTCGAGCTACATGTTGTCAAACCCTCTCGCTAACCTTTTCATTTTAAATGTTAACGACCTAAAGGCTTTGGGGTTTCGAGAAACATGGAGTGAAATTATTCGTTCTCGCTCTAGCTACATGGTGAACCTTTCAACCCTCTTGGTAACCCGTTCCTTTTCATCAGTGTGATTTGGAAGGTTGGTTGGTGGTTGGCGTGGGAACTAGCTTCTTTAAATTTGATTTCATAAGTAAGGGTTTCGGGTTTCAAGGAGGTGCAATGATGAGTTTTCAAAATTAATTGGATCGCTCTACCTACGAAGTGTTTAAACCCTCTCGCTAACCCGTCCACGTAGCCTTTCATCAATGTCATTTCAAAGGTTGTTTGGTGGTTGGCGTGCGAAGTTGGTTCTTTGAAGTCTATTAAATGAACATGAAGAGTCCATAATTCACATTCACCTTTCAAACCAACGCAATCTCGACTTCTTGTCTCCCACTACCTTTTTTTTTTTCACAATCGTAACACCCTAATCCATTTCTAATGTCTTCAGACGATTCATTAATCGAAATCGACTACAACCAATTCGCCCCACACGAGAATGATCCAAACTACGACTCAAGTGGGTCTTCTTACAAACGAACGACGACCTCCGAGGAGATTGAGAAAGAAGAAGGACTATATAATCACACGTCGCCGCCTTCATCAGATTCCTCTCATTCACCACCGCACCATCATCTTTGTTCACCAACTGAGCAGGAGACAATTCCTACCAATGAACCGTAAATGTCGAGCCCTAGCGTCAACCAACAACCTCCAAACTCCCCACCTTCAATGCTTTCAGGTGCTAAGGACATTCAACCGAATGGGCCTCCCGAACCCGCTAAGGAAGGACCAAGCAGAATTGAGCAGAGGGAGAAGAAGAGGAAGGACAGGTCGTCACCGTTGGTGATAATTGACGATACCGATTCGGACAGCTAGAAGGCTTAACCATGTTTTATTATTATGCTTAATCATTTTATTTCACTGTTTTATTGTAATTTTATTTTATTATGCTTATCTTCAAATGGTTATAAACCAATTTAACTTATCGTTGGCTTCTGGGTTATCATTTTTGTGTATTATTTCTCTCATTGTCTTGCGGGTTGTGTGATTGAACCCGCAAGACAACGAGTGAGGCCCTAAATGAGGGTTTTAAACGCTCGTTTACTTCCTCTCGTTGAGTCCAAATCTTAGCTATGCAGTAATGGACTCCAATTCAAAAGAATAAGATATTGTTGATAATTACAAAAGGCATGAGAAACCAATGCCCATATAGAGGTATTAAATCTTATAATATCCCAAACCTCTTTCCAAGACCTCTTAATCCCTCTAAAAAAAATTCAACAATTTGTCCCAAGCCAAATATCCCACAAAATGGCAAAAAAATAAGCATGCCAAAGGACTCTACCTTTATCTCGAAAGGGAGGACTCAAAAGAACCTCCTACATCATAGAACAACAATCTCTTTTACCAGCCAAGCAAATCCCTCCAGAAGATGATTCCATAAAGACTGACCGAACCTGCAACTCCACAAGATATGGTCGAGATCCTCAGACGCTCGTCTATACATAGTGCACAATTGCAGACCCAGCAAGAAGGAAGAAAGAATGCCTCTAGATGGGTTCAAAGTGTTAACTTTCTCATGCAAAGAATTTGACCTTCTTATGGATCTTAGCCTTCTGAAGACAAGAGAATGAAAGGGACACATAAGAGATGGAAAAAAGAACTCCAAGAAAAGCCCCCAAAGCCAAAAGGATTGGGGTAAAAAGAAACAAGAAAAAACCTCGAGAAACTCCAGAAAAAAAGAAAAAAAAATAAGAAGTCTTCTTTTTTTGGATGGAGCCCTTTTTGGAAATTAGCATAAAATCCACTAAGTGATAATCAATATTAACTGGGGAGGAGATGATATTACAAGGATTTGAACACATGACCTCCAACTCTAATATCATGTTAAACCATCAAAACTCAAATGCTTAAGATGATTTGTTACAATAAATTTAATTATTAATTTATATTCTTAACAAAAAATAAATAAATTAGTTTAGCTAATGATAACATGAAATGGAAAAGAAAGCCATACAAAAGTAAGAAAATTGTAGAAAACGAATGGTCATGTAGTTGTTGGTTTTCTTTGTTAACCAAAATATGTATTGAGAGTCTGAGACTCAATTGTGATTATAGGATATACAAACATTTACCTCAAAATAATAGTAAATAAATCAAAAAAAGTATTGACAGTATTGATATTTTTCGATATGAAACAATACCTCTTCACATATAGCTGCTTCATTCTTGTAAGATAAGTTTGTAGCCACTTGTTCATCACAAAATGCATGCATGAATCGACCAAAGAACTCGGCAGCAACACAATTCATCTGAGCAGTGAGTGCTTCATTCCTTCAACTAATCAGTTGAAAATGTACTGCTCTCCATTCTTCATTCATGACATTAGTCACTAGCTAGGTTTGTGGCAGACTTTGAATTGAATCCTCTGTTGGTCCCTATTATCAAAACAGCAAATTAGATTTCACACACACTCGCATACAAAATATATATATATATATATATATATATATATATATATATATTTTATATTTGTGAGTGTTCGAGCCAGCTTGCGCGCACCTCGACTATCTCACGGGGCAACCGTCTGATCCTACTACATGTGGTTGCCAAGAAAACTCGTAGAATATTTAATCCTAGGTAGGTGGCACCATGTTTGAACTCATTCCCTCTAAACCCATTATTGTTTTTCAAGGCCCTTATTGACCACTAGGTCAACCCATGATGGTCCTTATTGCTATGCTAGGAAGCATGAACACTATTTTTTGTAGAGTATCGGTGTCGGGAAAAAGAGTGTCCTCGTGTTTAATTATTTAAGACACGTTTAAAAAAAGAAAAAAAACAGACCCTTCTCTAGATTAAAAAGATCACTACCCACTAGAAAATGAATCTAATAAACAAGTCCAAGAGGAAAAGCACTAGTTTGATTCTATTCTCAAGTTTCTTTGATAATTAGTTTTTAGTATACAATATTTAAAATATGTTAAAACAAATATACATATGTATATGCATATATTTTTAAAAATATATATATAAAAAATAAACAAACAAACTAGCGAGTCCCCAACATGTCATGTCCTACTTTTTAGAAATTAGCATGTCGTCGTGTCCGTGTTTGTGCCATGTATGTGTCGTCTGTAGATGTTCGTGCTCCTTAGTGCATGTGTGTGTCTAATTTGGAAACATATATCTTTTACTTACTCATCAACCCAATAATTGAACGATATGAATCTTGAAATGTGCGAAATCTTGGCCCATTCTGGTTCTTCTTGGCGAAGCCTCAGCTCAGGGCAATTGAAACTGCGCAATTCCTCCAATTTGGTGAGGCAGCCCATGGCTTCTGGAAGCTCTCTCAAGTTTCTGCAACTCTCAAGGTGCAAACTTTCCAATGAGGTAAGATTTCCTAACCACTCTGGCAGAGATTCAATGCCTTGAAAGCCAACAATTTTCAAGTGCTTTAAGCCAGAGAGGTACTGAAGCTCGTCTGGAAGTGCGCTTTCTGTACTACCAAAGTCTATCAATGCTAGATTTTCCAGAGACTCAAGATGTAAAAGAGGCCTAAAATCATACCCTTCCATGAATCCACCCATTGACAAACTTCTCAGGCAAGTGAGGCAGTGAAATCCCTTTGGCAATCTCTTCAAGCCAGTAATTGTTAAAGACGAAAGATTATAAAATGCTTTTATATCTGGGGTTGATGTTTGATCAGGGTAGCCAACAATAGACAATTCATTTACAGAACTGTATGATTCTAGCTGATGAGATTGAATATTTGTCCATTTTGTGTCATATCCAATCTTGCATTTCAGAAGATCAGTGAGCCACTCAATGGTTGGAAAGGATTTTAAGTGAATGTAATACCAAACCTTAAACTCCTCAAGAGATGACAGATTACCACGTAGCTCCTCAGGCAAACCACTCAGGTTGCCAGAGTGTATAATGCCAAGTAGCTTAAATGTCTGAAGAGTTATCTGTGAAATTGGGTTGTTGACATCATCAATTTCTAATGTCCTAAGAGTTGAGAAGTAATCAGGGGCAATTTCTAATCTGGGACAGTCAAGAATTTTCAACTCTTCGAGGCATGGAAAAACCGCAACTTCTGATGGAACTGCTGCTTCATCCCAACGTCCTAAATTCTCCATGTTCAAAAGATGAAATTTTTTCAGTTTCGGAAACAAACTTCTCCCATCATTTTCATTCCCATAGAATTCAGTCCCTATACTTTTTAGGTTGTGCAATCCAGAAATCTCAAGAACCTTAAGATTGGACAAATGTCCAAATGTTGGGATTCTTCTACATCTGCTACAATTTTTCAGAGAAACCTTCACCAAATTTCCAACAAAAGTAAGATTTGGAAAAAGTTCTCCCATAAAGTTTTCAACTGTCAAGTATTGGAGATTTTTGTGTGGTTGAAGTCCTTCTAAAACAGAAATGTCATGGTTATCATTAACCTCTCTTTCATCGCTCCATACTAGTTTCAATTTGTACACCTTATCTTTTTTTACCAACTCTGCCGCCATGGCTTCCTCCTTATTTCTTACTAATTCAAGATTGTAAAGCTTTAATTTACCTCTGAGATTTTTCAAGTATCCAAGCTCTTCTATATGAGAACCCTCCTTCATGCCAACAACAAAAAAAGGCAAGGATTGAAGATCAACCAACCTACCTAGATAAGAAGGCATGTGCCTAGTTGTTGGTCTTTTAACATTCATATAGAAATGTCTCAAGCTGACCAATTTTCTGAATTTCTTGGGGGCTTCTCCATGGAAACAACCAAGTCTCAGGGTCTGCAATTTGAAAAGCTTAACAACAGTCTTTGGAAGTTCCTTTATCCTATTATTTGAAACATCTAGATACCTTAGATGCTTTAACCTCCCAATTGAAGTTGGCAAGTTATGGATTTCACAACAGAACATGTTCAGAACACGCAAGCGCTTGAAATTTATAATTCTGTGGCCAAACACATCTCTATCTAAAAATAAAGAACGCAGCTTCTGCATGCTTCTTCTAGGAGGCAAATTTACATTTTGGTCGCAACCAATCAAGGATAATTGTCGAATTGGAGGAACGTCATCAGCTAGACCAATATGATCTGAACCCAATGCTTCACATTTTGAGACGGAATATGCAAGATCGTGAAGAAGATGATGCATCTTACAGTGAGTAATTTTACCATTCTCATCTTTAACAATATCTTGAAATAAGGAACGAGCCAGCAAGATATTGAAGTACTTGTCTCCTATATCTTCCATGGTTTCAGTGTGTGCTTGATCAGAAGGTTGAATGAACCCTTCTGCCATCCAAAATTGGATTAGTTGTTCCTTTTCAAAGTTAAATCCCTTGGGAAAATTTGAAAAATAGGCAAAGCATTGTTTCAATGACGAGTTTGGCAGACGATCCACGCTTAATCTCAAAATAGACAAAACATCATCTTCATTTTGTAATGGATTCATAATAAGGGTCTCCAATGTTGACATCAACCAAGTCTTGCTTCTTTTCTTAATTTGTACAGCCCCTCCCAAGACTTTTGCAACCAATGGAATGCCTCCAAACTGCTCTGCAAGCACATTCTTCATAGTTTCCAATTCTTGAGTCAATTGTAGTCCATTTGCAGATGCTCTTTCCTTGAATATTGACCAGCATTCATCATCTGATAACTTCTGTAAATGATAAATGGGAAATGTCTCCATGATTTTTCCAGCTTCCTCACTCCTAGTCGTCACAAGAACTCTATTCCCAATACTATTTGTAATCTTTAGCAAAAGACTCTTCAAATGATTCCATAGTTTAACATTTTCATTCCACACATCATCCAGCACAAGAAAGTACCTTTTCCCTTCCAGCTCCTTTTGTAGCCTTCTAAGTATAGCATCCTTACTATCCAAACCACTTGGAAAGTTGGTCAGAGATTCCAAAATCGCTCTTAAAATCTTCTTGTCATCAAAAGTTGTAGTCACACACACCCAAATAGTTTCATCAAAATGTGCTTTCACAAGCTCATGGTTGAAGACTGCTTTTGCCACAGTTGTCTTTCCAAGACCACCCATGCCCAAAATAGGAATTACAGAGATCCTATCATGAGTGGCACTATCAACAACTATATTCACTATTCTTGATATATCAACCCCTCTTCCTAAAACTTCAAACTCGTCAAGAAATGAATCAGTCTCTGGAATTTGGCCATTATCAGCATCTATATCCCTACTCCTGACTTCACCAATAACCCCCACAGCACTCGCCTCCCCTTTAATCTCATTCAAAACTTGGGTGATGGTTTTAATTTTGTGAGCCATTTTCAACCTAAAAACCAAAGGGTTCGTAGAGAAGGAAAAGAAATCGCGTACCAATTTCTTGCCATCTCCATTGAGGTCCAATTGACGCCTAAGATTCTCGTAGGAGAGTTCGTCCAGTAAAAATTCCGCGTCGAGGGCTAAATCCTGAAGCTTAGCAACCCAAATCTTGACCGATTCTCGATCGGAATTTGCTCGATCGACATCGCGAAGAATGGCTTCGATGAGGAGCAGAGAGGTGCAGAGCTTGGAGAGCTCCGGCTTGAAACCCCAGGCGAGACGGATTTGCTCGGCTGCAAGCTGCAATGTGTTCTTGAGAATCTCCTGCACTGCAAATGTCCAGAGGAAATCGGCCATTTGTGTGGTTCTTCGGAGCTCAGGAAATGGAAAACTCTACTGGGTTTTGCATTTGTGTGGTAGTGGGGTTTCTCCATTGCGAAAGGAGGAAGACGACTCACAGAGTTTGAATATTGCAGTTGACCTCTTTCAAGTCAATGAGTGAGAAACCATGTGGAAATTTACCCAGTTTTTATAGGCTTAGGATAAGTAAATCCCGCCTTACCCATTAATAAGATAAAAATATTCGTGGATATGTCGATATATCCGTGGATATATCCGTAAATCGGAAGGTTCGATATAGATATTAAAGGATAATGGATATATCTAATATCTTTTATAAATACTCATAAAACATCCCAAATATCATATATTAAATTTAATATGAATCTAGATACTATAGATCTATAGTTTAGATTGAAAGTAAAATAACTTAAATATTAATTTAAATATATTTTTTTAAAAAAATTGATTTACAGAAATATTCATGGATATCGAAATATTCATGGATATATCCGTAAAATTGAAATGCCGATATCAACATGGATATCGATATTTTCATCCTTGTCCATTATTTCAGAGTGGATAACATATCATTATCATTTGTTCGATGGTTTCATTTCTCACCTTGCAATAGTTAAATTTAAACAAAATAAAATTATTATTTTAAATTTTTATACTTATGACAACAAAAACATATACTTTTAATTATTGAGATTTCAAATTTTAGTATTTGTTTGGTTCTTGAAGTTTTTAAAATGAATATTTGAAGATCGTAACTTTCTCGTTTCTTGTTTCTTATTTCTTGTCTATGTTACATATTTTTTGTTTCTTATTTCTTTTAAATTAGAAACAGAAACATGTTGGATAACTACTCTTATTTCTTGTTTCTTAAAAAAAAAAAAAAAAAAAAAAACAGAAACTTGATTGATAACGGTTTCTTATTTTTTTTTTTAATAGTTTAAATAGATTTTAGATATATAATATAAAAAATATACACGCGAAAATCTACGTTAGCTAATACAAGTAAATTTCCATGCAAAATTATTTTTATCTTATAAATGTTGTCCAAATTTGATCTGCAATATTTTCTCTCCCTCAAGTCACTCTGCTTTAAATGATGTCGATTCGGATCCAACTCAACTATATAACTATGTAAATGTCGTGGTTTTAACATAATAAAGTGAAAGTAAATGCATGTTTTAATGACCAAAATTTATATTTGCAAAATTTTAATTATTTAAGTGTTCTAAAAATTAAAAAAAAAAATTATATATATATATATGTGTTTTGCAAAATTTATATAATATATAAATACATAATATTGGAAAATTTAAAAATTAAAATTCAAAATTAAAATAATACATAAAAAAAAAAAAATACTGCAAAACTAATAAATAATATATATTTTAAAATTTTAAAATTTAAATTCAAAATAATACATTAAAAATACTGCAAAATTAATAGATAAAAACAAAAATAATGTTATATTCATGGTTTTGAACTTATGAACGAAATTGAGAAGGCTTATTAGGCGTCTGTTTGACCATTAAATCACACTATGTTTTATGTTATTATAAGAACGGTATAAATATAATAGAAACAGAACAAGTAAAAACAACATTTTGTAGTTTCTCAAAATTTGCCTATTTTTTAGAAACGTTTCTCAAAATTTAGAAACAAGAAACAGGAACAGTTATTAGATTTCTTAAAAAATGAGAAACAGAAACAGGAAACAAGAAACGTGAACGTTATCAAACGGACCCTGAGTTATTTTTTAGTACCAGAAATGTGGGTAAGGAGATTTGAATATTCGACCTCAAAGGAGGAGGAGGTGTCAATTATGGTTGAACTATGCTCACGTTAGCTATAATATAACAAGACCTCTTTGGTTGAATCTTTGATTTATTGTCTGAACTTCCTATATTCACTCTCGTGGTCAGAGCACCCACCTTGTCGAGCAGGAAGTTGCAGGTTTGAACGGATCAAAATCCAATAAAATAAAATACACACAAATAAGTCGACGTTAATAGCAAGTTTAATTCCGCGATTAAAAAAAAAACTTTGTTTCCAAACATATTTGTCAAAGATCAAAATATTTGCATGGGAGAGAGATCTCAATTTCATGTATTCAGTTAAGCGAGTCTTGTCGCCTCCACCTAGACAAAAAAAAAGTGAGAGAGAAAAAAGGTTGTTTGCTTTACTAAATAATTGTTGCGCAACTCTCCCAATTTAAAGTTTTTTTCTCGAAAATTCTTGTTAGCTATAACAAGCAGGACAATATGCTAAAATTCGAATTGGTTCCTAGTACTGAACTGAGACCATTGTATTCGAAGAAAGGAGTCACACAATAACATATTTCATGTTATAAAATTTGTATAATTATTATTTTATAATATCATATAATTTTTAATATTTTATATTATACATATTCCAATTTAACAAACTGAATTGAGTTTATAACGTATGTTTATCAAAAAAAAAAAAAAAAAAATTATCTTTTTCATTAAAATTTTGTATTTTAAAATTTTCAATTCAACACATCAATACACTACAAACATAAAATGTTGTTTTCCTCGTAATTTCTACTATTTGGATCATAGACCCAAAAAAACTGTTTTAAAAAACAAATCTGCGAAACGTACCTTCGTTGAATCTATTTGATTTCGTTAATCTAAAAATATAAAACATGGTATATATTACATATATCAAACACGTCAATTTAAGTGCTCAAGTTTTTAATTAGATTAAATTACAAGTTTAGTCTCCAAAACTTTTATGGTTGTGTCTAGCAAGTCTCTCAACTTTAAAAAGTATCTAACATGAAACTTTCAAATTTGTGTCTAGTAGAAATTTGATATATTCAACGTTTTTTTTTAAATTAACAAATTTACGAGACATAAAATTGAATTTTGTGTCTAATAGAACATTAAATTTTCAAAAAAAAAAAATCTCATAAGTTCATGATTTTTTTTAAAATGTTGAATAGATCAATAACGTATATTAGACACAAATCGAAAGCTTTCAGATTTATTAAACACAAAACTAAAAGTTTATGGACTATTTAACGTTTTTTTTTTTTTTTAATTTAAGAATTTATTAGAATTTTTTTAAAGTTCAAGAACTAAATTTGTAAATTAATCTTTTTATTTAAGAGTCCGAACATAGCTCAACTAGACAAGGGATACGGAGAGGTCAAGTTTATGGACTATTTAACGTTTTTTTTTTTTTAATTTAACATTTTTTTTTATTATTTTTGTTTTTACAACAATAATTTATTAGATACTTTGTAAAGTTCAAGAACTAAATTTTTAAATTAATTTTTTTATTTAAGAGTCTGAACATAGCTCAATTGGTCAAGGGATACGAAGACGTCATAGGTTCGAATCCCCGTCGAATTCCTAAATAAATAGATATAAAGGGGAATTCTCAAGAATAGTTAGGAATAAAAAATTGAATTAAAAAATAGATAAGAAACTTTCATATTTTCATCTAATGAATACCACAATTTTAGGGAATAGAATTGACAATTTTCATCCTGATTATACACTTATTTACGGATAGCCCATCTAAAAAATCTCAACAACTTATATTTGAAAATGTTTAACAACAAAATAAAAAAAATAAAAAATCATCTCATTAACAACCCTCCTAGATTCATGCATTTTGAAAAGAGGGTGTTTTTTTTTTCAAAGTTGAAAGGCCGACAATGTACAGAGAAAAGTTGGGGGAGACGAATATCCTTACTCACTCCGAAAATACGTCATAGAAGGTTTTGAGAGTCGAAATTTTCAACCCAAATCAAGCATTCAACGATGTAGAAGGTTGAGGTAGATAATTTTTTTCAAGGTAGAGGGTTTCAAAGTTGAGAATCGATAATTGTTTCAAATCGATTTGGAAGATGAAGATTTGCAAATCTCATAATTCAATGTTGCAGGTAATGATACAATTGATTGAACGTTTTCCCGAGTAAACTCAACATGCATACTAATTTTAATTTTTTTAGTATCATTTGTCCGATGCTCACGGATTAATGGCTTATGGTGTATATACACGCATATACTTCATATGATATACTTACATGTACATTATTATAGATGTACCTACGAATATATACTCACATAAGTTATCGAGGGCATCAATTTTTATAATTTTCTTACAACCGTCTATGACCATTTTAATGTTTTTAGTATCATTTGTCCAATGCTCACAGAGTAATGACTTATGATATATATTAGGGGTGAAAACAGGTCAGATCGGGTCGATTTTCGTGAAACCCGACCCAAACCGACACTGTTCGGTTTTAGGCCTGACCCGACCCGACAAATTTTGGGTCAGGTCGGGTCGGTCAACGGGTTTTTTTTAGCAAAAAAAAATGGTTTTGGTTTCAAACCCTCCCTTCGGTATATTTTGCCCCAATCGCTCACCAAAAAAAAATCTCAAAATCCCTAAATTTATGCTCAACCAACAAATACCAAAAAATCTCAAACCCTCCGTAGATTCTTGCACAAAAAAAAAAAATCTCATATCGCTCTTTTAAAATTCTTTGCTCAAACACCAAATAAAAACATTTTCAAATCCCTCTCTTGCTTAAAGATCAAATAAATTTGAAATTTCTTTTCGATCTTGACTCAAACATCAAATAAAAAAATCTCAAATTCCTAGCTTTTTAAGCATTTTTATTAACACAAAAACAAACCCAAATAAGAACTCAAATAAGGAGAAGCACAAAACATCAAGAAGCACAGAAAATTAATAGATCAAGAAGAAAACATTTTTTTGTTGAAACCCATCTCAGGCGAACAGTGGTGAACGACGTTGTTTTGTTGAAACCCATCTCAGGCGAACTGTTTTGTTGAAACCCATCTCAGGCGAACTGTTTTGTTGAAACCCATCTCAGGCGAACGGACGGTTGGCGAACTGCGAACGAAGATATTGCGGTGTCGGAGGAGGGGCGACGACGAAGGCTAACGAAAAACAAAAAAAATGAAAGAGAAAGTGAGAGACTGAATCAGGAGACTGATGGAGGAGAAAATTGAAAGAGGAAGTGAGAGACTGAATCGGGAGAGTGAGGGAGTAGACTGCGCAAAAATGTGTTTAGGAGAGAGAAGGGGCTAGGTTAAAACTGGAAAACACGCTATTTATATAAACTGAAATCGAACCGAAATTTGTCGGTTCAGGTCGGTCTGGTTTCTTACACCTCTAATATGTATACATGCATATACTTCATATGATATACTTGCATGTACGTTGTTATAAATGTAACTACGAATATATACTCACACTATAAATTATCGAGAGCGTCATTTTTATAATTTTTTTACAACCGTCTATGAACATTCAAGTTTTTTCTAAACATCAACTATGCTGAAAATTTAATTGTTTATGTAATTTTCTTACCGCCTATGTTATACTTACATGTACATTCACGATTCACCCATTAATGACTTATGTATATACACATATACTCCTTATGATATACTTACATAGTATATGTACATGTAACTACGAATATATACACACGTTAGAAATTATCGAGAGCATTGTTATTATCATTTTTTTCACAACTTTCTATGAAAATTCTAGTTAAAAAATAATTTGAATTACTATTTCAGATTAGACTTTATTGAATTTTGTTTACCTGTTTCGATTTAATTGGTGGTTGTTATCATGGATCATATCTTAGTTTTTTATTATTTTTACTAATGATTCTCTCTCGTAATAAATATTTATTTTTCCTCAAGATTCTCTCGGAATAAATCTTTATTTTTTCTCATCATTCTAATAAATCTTCTTTGTGGTAGGAAGTTTGAGTTCAATTTTGTTGTAGGAAGTTTGAGTTCAATGTTCAAGAATAATTTTGTCCAAACACATTGTAAATATCATTCTAAATATAGAAATTAGATATTTTTAAATAAAATAATTGAGTTAGTTGTTTTTGAAGTTGCACACCTTTTCAATTGTTATTGTGTTTAGGAGAGGGAAGGGGCTAGGTTAAAAATTGGTATGCATATTGAGTTTACCCGAGAAAACGTTCAATCAAATGTATCACCTGCAACATTGAATTAGGAGATTTGCAAATTTCATCTTCCAAATCGATTTGAAACAGTCATCGATTCTCAACTATGAAACCCTCTACCTTGAAAAACTATCTACCCCAACCTTCTAAACGCTTGAATTGGGTTGAAAATTTGGACTCCCAAAATCTTCTATGACGTATTTTCGGAGTGAGTAGGGATCTTCATCTCCCTCAACTTTTCTCTGTACATTGTTATCGTTTCAATTTTGGGAAGGAAAAAAAAAAAGAAACCCCTTCTTTCAAAATGCATGAATCTAGGAGGATTGTTAATGGGATGAATTTGAGTGTTGTTAATTGATTTTTTTTTTTTTTTTTTTTTTTTGCTGTTAAACATTTTAAAATATAAGTTTGTTGAAATTTTGTTTTTCTTCAAAACCAAATAAATAAAATTTGTTAGGTGGGTTGTCCGTAAATAAACGTATATACCATAGGTATAATCGGAATAAAAATTGTCAACCCCATTCTCTAACATCGTGGTAGTCATTGAATGAAAATAGGAAAGTTTCTTACATATTTTTCAATTCAATTTTTATTCTTAGCTATTTTTGACAATTCCCCTATATGTTTAGAAGGACTTGGGCCTAGACCCAACAAGCTTTAAGTATAGTCAATAGGGCCCAAACAAAATCAAACATAGGGTAATATAGGTAGCTAATAGTCTTGTCAAAAATTGATTCTTCATTTGACAACTCACACCAAATAATTTACTCAAAAAAAAAAAAAAACTCACACCAAATAATAGTTATATTCTAGATTTAAAAACAACAAGATATTCTTTTTTTTTTTTTTTTTTTTTTGAGTACATTGGAAGTGGGGGGATTCGAACCACAGACCTCTTGGTCGTCAACACATACATGTGTCAGCTGAGCTATGCTCGCTTTGGCAAAAAAAAAAAAAAAAAAAAAAAAAAAAAAAAAAAAAAATCCAACTACCTTATGAGAATTTCTTCCATAATTGGGAATTAATTAGTCAAAGAGAAAAATGACCTCCCTCTCCCTCACCCTCTTTTCTCTTTTTTGTTGCTTTCTTTCAAATACACGTGTCTACTCTTTAGGGAGGTCCTTCATTTCTAATATGACAATTAATATATTTTTTTTTTTTTAAAAGGACAATTAATATTTAAGAAATAAGAAAAAGTCTATTTCCTTGATTTTTGTTAAAAGAAAAATAACAAACCATCATAAATAATTTTGTTTAGTACAACAAGGTGGGACATGATGATTTGAACATCTAATCAGGAGAGTATGTATCAATTACTATAAAGTTATGTCGGCAACAATCATAAATTAATAATTGTAACTTCAATAGATGACGTGAATAATTCACTTCAAATAATTGATATTTTTGCAGTTTATATATATATATATATATATATATATATATATATATTTTTTTTTTTGCAACAGTATTTTATTTAATGTGAGGATTGAACCATGACCTCTTAGGGGTCGTTTAGTTTAAAGATTTGCAGATGACTGAAAATAGGAGATGCCTGAAAATGAAATGTTTGAGATCTGTGTTGGATGTTGCATGATCATCAGATTTGCAAATAAATTTTAAATAATTAATTGTTGTTTATTTTATTTAACAATAAATCTTAATAATTATGTTCAACGAAAGGTATTTAAAATTATACAAATTTTTTATTCTAATTAATTAATTAATACAATAATAAAATTGAAGAACTAATGATAAATGTTATATAATTCAAAAACTAAATATAATCTATCATTGATTACTAAACATAGGTTGGTGTGTGATACTTGACAACCTATGTGATCGCATAGGTTGGTGTGCGATCGCATAGCTATCGCACAGCTACCTATGCGATTCTGGTTCATTTTAAATCAAGAAGCTACTAAAATCGATTTAACAAAAAAAAAAATTTACACAGACCTCTCAGAGATTGGAATGAATTTAACAAAACAAAAAAAAAAAAAAAAAAACTCAAACACAAACACAAACTTGAAATCAGAGTTTGGAATTGATTTAAACAAAAAAATAATAATAATAAACTTATGAAGAAGAAACGTTGTAAAAAAAAAAAAAAATGAAGAAGAAGATTTTAAAAAAAAAAAATCAATGGGAAGAAGATAACATACCTGGACAAGACATCACCATGACTTTCGGAGAAAGTCGTCTAAGACGGAGGTCACCGGAAAGCCATACTTTTGATGCTTGGGCTAAATTTTAAGACGTCAACTAAACGTGAGAATGACCATCAGAAAGTCATTCCCATCCTCATGCACATTCTCAAAAACGTCAACCAAATGGTCATTTAGTCAAAGGCACAACCTTATGTCAATTGAGCTATGTTCGGTTTGGCAATGTATGATTTTTTTTTACTAGAAATACATGTTAAATTATTGTTGAGCTAGATTCATATCGGTATAGATATTCCGATTGTAATCACAAATATTTATGTTACATTAACCGGAAGTCATATGTTATCACAAAATAGAATTCTTTCAAATGCAAATTATTTGTTTCATATGTTTAAATAAACAAAATTTGTAAGAGTCGCCTTTAAAGTATAAACGGTGTTATACTTCAAAACTTTTAATTATAGTAATTATGGCACCCCAAAATTATTGCAAATAAATGCCTCCAATACTTCAATCAAACCCTATTCCATTATGAATAAGGTTTAATCACAATATCATTTTTCTCCAAAGAAAAATCACAATATTGTGAATTTAAAGGGTACCTACTCAAATTAAAAACTTCAATATGCAATTCAAAATTGTCAATTACTAAGGGTAGATGAGTATAACTAAAGTGACATAAGTGACATAATATATATATATATATATGAATTATTGATCAAGAAATCAGAAGTTCGAATCCTCATTCTGCATGTAAAAAAAAAACACCCAACTACTCTTATAATTAAGATTAATTTTTTAAATTGGTTAAATTACAAATTTGGTCCTGGAAAAAGTTAGAATTTAGTTCCAGTAATTTTAAAAGTTAAAAGTTAAGATTGTCCCTAAAATTTGATAAAACTTCATAAATAGTCGTGGAAGTTAGCTACTCATGTGTCAATGAAGTGGTTTTTTGTATTTAGCTCACTATATAGGTTAAGTAAATGGAATTCATAATAAATGACCATTTTTTGGAACTCATTTTAACCAATGTCCCATTTTTTTAAAATTAAGTTTTGTGTCTCTTTTCTTTTTTCATTTTCTCTCTTCCTCACTTTTCATTCATTTTTTATCCTCCCAACTTCCTACTCTTATTTTAAAATTTTATCTTAAAAAAAAAACTTCTCATATCTCCCATTTTCTCCAACAAAATTCTTCTCGCTCATCCCTAATCTTCATTTAGTGATTATTTATCCTCTTTCTTCTAACCCAAAATTTATAAGAAGGAAAGATTCAATCTCTCTGATTTTATTTTCTGATCCTAAAAATAATTTTTTTTTAAAAAAAGTTAGATTTTAGTCTCTTCCTACTTATACCTCACATTGAAATAACGTAGTTGGTGTCTGAACTAATGAAGATAAGGTTAGCTTTTAGTCTCTTCCTACTTATACCTCACGTTGAAATAATGTAGCTAGTGTCTGAAGTAATAGAAATCTCCAGGGCCAAATCTGCGGCGACGAATGATCACCTAAACAAAAAAAAAATGTTGTCACTTGTCAGACCCAAATCGACGGCGACCAAGAAGAGAAGAATCATTGTCGGCCTGAATTCTTCAAATTCCGGCAGAGAGATTATGATCTGATCGCTTGCGGTGGTGGTGAAAACAGGGGATAATGTGGTTGCGGTTCATGTTCGAGAGCCAAATGAGAATTTTGATCCTAATACTTTTCATATTCATGAGGATGGAGTAAAAAGACTAAGAGCATATTTTTTCTCTAATTTTGTGTCACAATATGTTTTTTTTTTGTTTGTCTTCTAAGTATTGTTGTTGTCTTTCTCGAAGAATAATACACTTGTAATTGCAAAATGGAAAATACAATGTAATTGCAAAAACATTATTTTTGCACTTAAAGTGATTTGCAAAACACTATATTTGTGCTAAATCGAGCAAAGCTCAATTGGCATAAGGTTGTGCCCGTGACTAAAAAGTCATGGGTTCAATCCTCGCTTTAATTAAAATATCTGTTGCAAAAAAAAACACTATATTTGCAATTCTATCGTTTGATTTATGTAATTTTCAAATTATCTATCAAATGGATTCGGTTGGGTCGTGGGCCAATGAGTTTAGATAGTAAACGGGATCAAGGGTTGGAAAGATCTCTCCTCGCCATTTTCTCTTCTTTTCGACCGTACGAAAGATTGGCGCGAAAGCATTGACACAGTTGCAGGACCATGTGATGGGAACGAATAGAGGTTGGCTGGAGAGGAAGGGTAAAGTGGCGTTGGAAGCCAGAGAAGTTGTTGGGTCGGGACATTTTGAGGCAACTAACCTAGAAAAGGTCGGCAATGGCAGCCAAGTCGAGGAAGTTGGAGCACGCAGCTCGGTAGAAGACGTAGGCTTGCATGGGATGGTTTGGTTGACAGCGCACGTGTAGTCCTCGACGTCGAGGCCTTAGGCACTCGCTTATGACCACAAAAACTATTTGCGAGATTTTATCAAACCATAGAAATAAAAATTTAACTTTTAAAATAAGTAAAGCTTTGTCAATACGAGCATAGCTCAACCGGCATGATGTATGAAGTGTTGTCGAGATGAGGGGTGAATCGACATTTCCATCCTACCGTACAAATGTAACCTACCGTGAATATAAATGTATTTTAACTCATTTAAGAGTATAAAATGTTGAGTTACTAATTTTAATATAAATATTTATCGATATTTCTGTGACATTTAAATCTTCGTATACAATACATCTCAATACTTTAAAAGGACATTGCTTTGCTTTTAAAAAGGAAAAAAGAAAAGACTTTTTTTTTTCTTTTAAAATTCCATTGATTGGACTTTTGGTACAAAATAGAAAAAGTTGTTATTTTATTTTATTGTTATTTTTTTCTTTTGTTTAAAGCTTTAAATTGACCTTCACAGTCCAGAAACATCTCTTTCAGGTGGTGTCTTCGTTGGTGAGATTTGTCAAATTTTTCATAAGAATCATAACTAAAATAATGATAATAATAATAATAATATATAAAAAAAAACAATAATAATAATAATAGAAAAGCACTTTAAATTTAGATTGCAAATAAATAAATACTAATATTTTTGTCCCCTGGTGGGGACCTTTGACACCTCACAGCCGCATGTGATTCGACAGAACCCTAAAGTTTCCAACTAAACCAATAAATCATGCTTCTCATCTATGCATACCTATTCTACTATGCATACATGTGATCCATTTTGCATTTTATTTATTATATATATATATATATATATATTTTTTTTTAGTTAAATTACAAATTTATTAACTAAATTTTAAGATGTGGGGATAATTTTTCGAAGTTTAAAAAATATCTAATAAATCGGTAAATTTTTTAGGAAAATTGTAACCGATGCCAATTTAGAATAAAATAATTAAAAATATAGCATGTTTTCGATTTTTTTGTGGATATGACAATTTTTATCGCTGATATCTCATGGTTGATAGAAGTCTATCGCTGATCACTCAACTTTTTATAGATTTTTGTCAGTAATAATAGTCTATCACTGATAGAAGTCTATCAGTGATAGAAACAGATTTTTTTGCCATCTGTAAAACATTTTAAAGTTTGCTAAATTTGCAATTAGTTTGGGCATGATTGCTATTTGTGCAACCAACCCAACTTTTTATTCTATGTCTAATAATTTTTTAAACTTTAAAGTGTCTAATAAATCTCTAAAGCCCCGATTGATAACAATTTGGTTTTTAGTTTTTTGGTTTTTGAAAATTAAGCCTATAAACAATACATCTACATATGAATTTCTACCGTGACTTTCATCTTTGTTCTATAAACAATACATCTACATATGAATTTTTACGATGACTTTCATCTTTGTTAAGGAAACATTACAACTCTTACCCAAATTTAAAAAACAAAAACAAAATTTTGAAAGCTTTGTTTTTTTGTTTCCAATTTTTTGCTTGAATTTTGGAAACACTTGAAAAGATAGATAAGACAACCAAAGAATTCGCACGTGAATGTATTGTTTATAGGCTTAGTTTTCAAAAACCAAAAACAAAAAATCAAATGGTTATCGGGGCCTAAACTTCCAATTTTTTGTGTTTAACATGTCTCTAACGTACAAATTAGTGGACAAAAAAAAATTGTGTAATAGAACTCTGATCTTTCAATTTTGTGTGTAATAGATTTGTTAATTTTAAAAATTGTTAAATTATAAATTTAGTCCCTAAACCTTCAGGTTTGTGTCAAATATGTCCTTGAACTTTGAATTTTGTGTCTAGTAGATCCTTGGTCTATTTGACTTATTTTTAAATTCACAAAATTATTTGATACGAAATTGAAAGTTTAATATGCCTAATTGTTTTGTTATTTTTTTCCTTAAAAAAAATATGGTAGTGACTATTGGACACAACATTTAAGATTTATGAGACTTATTTGATATTTTTTTAAAGTTGAAATCCATATTAGATATCAAATTGAAAATTCAAATACATATTAAATATTTTTTTAAGTTTGTCCTATTAAACACAACACAAACATCAAAGTTCATAAACTAAACTTACAAATTAACCTTTAAAATTTGTCTAATAAGATATAACCTTTTAGAGATAAAATTGAAAGTTCAATGATCCGTTACACGCTTTTAAATTTTAGGGACCAATTAGACAAAAAAAGAAAAAAAAAAACTTTAGAGATTTATTAGACGTTCACGCAACTATTAGCCTCAAGTTTAGTTGTCAAAAAACTAGTAGGAAATTAATTTCTAAGTGGCCATCAATAATTACATTCGTTCTCAGCTTTTATAGTCTTAAGGTTTTCATGATGACTTAGGGGCGTTTGGGGCGCAGGGTGGGTTATTATAGTTGGTGGGTTATTATAGTTGGTGGGTTATAATAATCTGTGGGTTATAATAGTCTGTGTTTGGGGTGCATTGTATAGTCTGGGTTTAGTAAGTCTGTGTTTGGGGTGCAGAGTTGTATAGTGTGGGTTTAAAATACAGTTTTCTTTAACATGAAGTTTGAAATATGTGTTTATGTTAGTTTATTTATTTTCTACAACTTTTTGTTGTTTTTATATAGTTAAATGCATATTACATATTAATTTTTTAAAAATTAAGAAAATAAATATTATTTAGAAAATTACAAATAATCGACAACAATGGAGAGAGAAATAATACAGTTTTCTTTAACATGGAGTTTGAAATATGTGTTTATGTTAGTTTATTTTTTTTTCTAGAACATTTTGTTATATTTGTATAGTTAAATGTATATTACATATTAATTTTTTAAAAGTTAAAAAAATAAATATTATTTAGGAAATCACAAACAATCGACAGGTTCGGTGAAGAGAGAAATTTAGGATGAAATGGAAGATAAAAAATCGTGAGGTGAGGAAGACAAAGAGAGAGAAAAAATCGGTAAATTGAGTGGAAAAAATAGAAAAAAAAACAAAGAGAGAAGAAAACCCGAAAAAATTAATGAAAAAAAAAAAAAAAAAAATTGTAGAGTTGCTACAGTGTTACTGTAGAACTGCTACAGTAAACACTGTAGCAAACCGGGGGTTATAATAACCCCCAGCCCCAACTTATATAGTTGGGGCTCCAAACATGGGGTGGGCTATTTAAGCCCACCCCACCCTACCCAACTCGGGGGCCAAACAGCCCCTTAGTAAACTCTTAAATTGAAGCACTAAATTTGTAATTTAACATTTTTTTAATATAATTTTACCAATTTTCATATATTTTTAATTATCTTTATTTCCAAGTACTTTACCCAATGCTTCTTCTCAAGCTAGCCTATGTAATACACATATTTGAAATCACATTATTCATCTATTAAATAACCAATGACAAAATAACAATTAGCCTAGAATTAAAATAGTTATTTGTTTTATAGTTTGGGAATTAAAGTATATATTTTGAATATTTATGGACAATATAATAAAAATAGAAGTTTATACAATAAAATAGATATTTTAAAATCTTAAAAGACTAAAAATAAAATAAAATTAGGGCTGGTTGCACAAATAGCAATCAGGCCCAAACTAATTGCAAATTTAGTAAACTTTAAAATGTTTTGCAAATATGACAAAAAAATCCGTTTCTATCACTGAGACTTTATCATATCACTGATAGACTTCTATCAGTGATAGACTATTATTACTGATAGATTATTATCACTAACAAAAATCTATAAAAAGCTGAGGTGATCAGCGATAGACTTCTATCAGCCATAAGATATCAACGATAGAAATTGCTATATCCGCAATTTTTTTAAAAACATGCTATATTTTTAATTATCTTATTCTAAATTGACATCTATTACAATTTCCCATAAAATTATATATAAAAATAAGACTAAAATAAAATAAAGTTAAAAGTTTAGACACCATATAAAATTTAAACCTTCCAATATTTACATAATTATTTATCAACTTTACACATGGTTTTATTTTACCGTTCTATCATTCACACCGAAATTATTGAATTAAAAAAAAAAAATATAAAAATAGATATATAATTTTGAAAAAATTAACTCAACTATTTTTTATCTATTCATACTTTTCAACTTTTAATTTGATAAATCACTCATTTGTACTTTGTTGGACTTCACGACTTCACATGTGTGATTCACACGTGAGTATGAAAGAATTTTTTCAGACGCTACGACTCATAAAATGCCAACAATGTTTACTTCACGAATCTTAAAAGAATAGGGTTGAACGAGAAAAAAAAATCTACACGTCTTTTTTTTCTTTTTCAAATTTACTGATGACAAGTTTGTCATTCTTTATTCACGTGTGAAACCTAATAAAACGATAATTTAACAATAAACGGACGGATTGCAACACTAAAAAAAAAAAAAATTGTTTGGGGTGTGTGGTCGTACGAACAAAAAAACACGCACACGTACGGCCGGACTTGTCAGACAAAACGTGGCCCCCCTTGGAGAAGACGATTCCACAAGGGCTTCTGTAGAGTCGGATGCAGACAATGAGTCCTCCAACAGCAAAGGCTTTTGTAGGCTAGTCACTCTCACTGTTTTGCACTGACCGCAACCCCTTTTCTTCTAAACCCCACCACCATCATCAGACTTTTTATCCAATTTCCCCCTTATTTTTCTTCATCTCTTTTGAATCAAAACAAATAAATCAATGAATGAATTCCCATTTCCCCCATTCTTCCAAACGAATGAATGAATGAATGATTCATTCCCATTTCTCTCCTTTCCTTCTTAGTCAACTACTAACTCCCTTTTTTCATCACCTCCATTCTGCTTCTTTTAGAAATGGAGCATCGAGATCAGAGTAAGTAGTTCTCCACACTTTTGGGATTTGTTCTGTTTTCTTTTTTTGTTTCTTTGTGTTGGTGGTGGAATCTTGGCTTGGCTTGGTGATTTGTGGTTGTTTATTGTTTTCCTTGTGGATTTGGGCATTTGGGTTTTTGTGGGTTTTGGAAATTGTTTGTGATTAAGGGTTTTGTTGGGTTGTGGTTGTTTTCTGTTTTCTTTGTGGATTTGGGCATTTGGGGTTTTGTGGGTTTAGGAAATTGTTTGTGATTAAGGCTTTTGTTCTGTTTTCTTTTTTGTTTCTTTGTGTTGCTTCTTGTTTGTTGAAGTTAGGGGATGGAATCTTGGCTTGGTGATTTGTGGTTGTTTTTCTGTTTTCTTTGTGGATTTGGGGTTTTTTGGTTTTTAGAAATTGTTTGTGATTTAGCGTTTTTGTTTGGTTTTGTAGGGCAAGAGAGCCATGGAGTTCATGTTTGCAACAAATGTGGATGGTCCTTTCCAAACCCTCATCCGAGTGCCAAACATAGGCGTGCTCACAAGAGGGTTTGTGGAACAATTGAAGGGTTCAAGTTTGTTGCGTCTGAGGCCAACACTATTTTGACTACTTCAGATGATGATGGCGATCAGAAAAGCTCCAGTGAGAAGTCTCTTCTTTACTCTATGTTCTTTTATAGGTTTTGTGAAAGTTGGGTTTAATTTTTTTTTTCTCTGAACTTTATTGTTTTGTTCTTTTTTGGTTTGTAGATTTTCAATTCTTCTTTGGTAGTCTTGAACTCTGGATAAGAAGACAATTCTAGTTCTTAATATCTTTTGTTTATTGACTTGATCAATAGGTGTCAACTGGGGCAAATAGTAGGTTAGGTTAGGATATTTAAATGGATTTATGTTCTTGTTAAATGATGATTAGTGAAAGTTAATGAGAACGACTCAAATAACTTGGAAAATTTAGAGATAAGAACAGAATAACTAAAAGTTGAGGGAATGAAACAGAATAGTTTAAAGTTTAGGGATTAAAGTAGGTGTTGGATTTTCAAATGAATTTATGTTCTTGTTAAATGATTAGTGAATGAAAATTAATGATGATGACTCAAATAGCTTGGAAATTTTGGGGATAAAAAGAGAATAATTAAAAGTTGAGGGAATGAAACAGAATATTTGAAAGTTTTAGGGATTAAAGTAGGAAAGTTCATGGACCAAAGTAGGATTTAAAGCTAAAAAGTTATTCTGTGGGTTCTCTTTAAAGTTACATTTATCTCACTTTCTCTGTCTTTTTTGCTTGCTTTTATCTCTTCTTTCTTTTTTCTGTTGGCAAGGAGGGGCCTGTGATAATGAAAAATTCTGTGCCTTAAGGTGTTTTTAATTATGTCAGTAAATGCTGCTTAGGTCCAAAAGTCTTGGGAGGGAGTTGCGGTGATAAGGGTGTCGATGGAATAAAGAAAAAATCAAAGGAATCTGAAGATGAAGTATTTTCGGATGCTGTTGCAGAGTTTTCGGAGGGCGTAGGACCAGACAAATTTGCGGGAGATGCTTTGGATTCGGTTAGCTCCTCGAAGATGGTGGCGGAGGATAGCTCCCAAACTTTGAAAGACAGAGAAGTCCTTGGTAAGTTTAATGTTGGGGACAACTAATCTTTTGTTCTTTTTCCCTTGTCTGGTCATATTATTAGCTATTTATAGTTGGTCAGTTTCATAATTTTGATTTCCTGTTAATCTTTTAGGTATGTGTTTTCTTCCAAATATTGTGTATTCTTGGACTACCTTTGCCATTGAAGGATTGAAAATATCAGCTCTTGTGAAATATTTAAAGTGAGCAATAACATTAATTAGAAAGGAATAATTGAAAAATAAAAGATTTGAATCACTGCAAGAAAGGACTAATAAGTATATAAGCTCATCCTTCATGCAACATATTGTGCCGAGTTTCTAATAGTGTGATCAGAGTGGAGAAGACCTATTTCGTTTCTTCGACATAAAATGTTATTTCATTTACTGATTGAGAAATCCAGTCCTACTTCATGTTCTTTGAAATTTGTACAATTTATGTTTGTATAATACTTCGATGTTGTTTAATGGTCAACCTCTTCAACTGAAAACCGAATAGTGGAAAATTCAATTATTGCAGAAACTACTATCAATCAGTCAGGAAGTGAGCAGAAAAGCAAAATTCATCAAGAATTTGTGATTCTCGAGACTGACTCTGGAACTACATTGTCAAGCTCTGCAACTGAAAATAAAAAAGTTGAAAATTTAGTTGCAGAAACTGCTATCGATCGGTCAGGAAATGAGCAGGAAACCATAGTTGATCAAGAACTTGTGAATCTTGATACTGATTTTGGAACTCCATCGTCAAGTTCTTCAACTGAAAACCGAAAGGTGGAAATTTCAGTTGTTTCAGAAGCTACTATCATTCAGTCAGGAACTGAGCAGGAAACCAAAATTAATCAAGAATGTGTGAATCTTGAAACCAACATTAGAACTGGGGATTCAGTGGTTCTCCCCAATGATCATATGAATACTACTATTGCAAGCGACTTGTATCCGATTGAACCCGAAACAATAATACCTGCTCTGCATGTTCCTCAATGCTCCTTACCATCTCCTGGTAGAAGATGTGATGAAAAGAAGAATGAGGACTTTGGCTTGTGTAAGAACTTAGCAGAAATCACAGCATCATCTGGAAAAATGGATGATGATAAATCTGAGCCAGAACCGAAGATGGAAGAAACCATTGAGATACCTACAGAGCCTTTTGCACATAATGTAACTCTTCAATCATTGGCTGTCAATGACATGTCCGTCCATTCTGAAACGCCCCCAAGTGTTGTTGTTTCAGACGTTAAACCCATTGACTTGACTCACGTGACGTCTGATGCTCGAAAAGAACTAGAGTCTTGCAGTTCTAACAACTTACAAGAGACTGATAAAATAAAAGAAGAGAATGACAATGTGCATCTGCCTTCTGTGTCAAGTGAATTAAACGCTGTAGACGGTCCTGAGGCTTTGGTTGAAGATTCAAAGGACCATAAGGAAGTTAAATTAACACAGGCTTTGGTTGAAGATTCAAAGGACCATAAGGAAGTTAAATTAACCAATTGTGTTGAAGGAGTCGGTGGTTTGGAAGACAATTTTAAGGATCCCATTCCCGAGGAGAGTTATTCTACTTTGCAGGCAGAGCCATTTGATCAAGCCTCCGAAGTAGCTTCTTTTGACACGAAAACTGTGGAAAGTAGGCAAAAACCAGAGAGTGGAGGCAACAATGTATCGGTTGATGTGAAAGCTGATTGTTTTCGAAAGTGCGGCCAGGAAACTGAAGAAATTCCCATTCAACAAGATAATGCAGCTCAGATTGAAGGTATACACGGTGAAAATGAAAAGCACGATAAGAGTAAAACCTTGAGTGATGCTGCAAATTTTGGGATAGATAGCATTCCCTCTGCCTCCTTTTCTCCAGAAGTTGAACCAGTGGCCCCTTCCAAGAATTCTCTTGATAATCTTTCTGAAAATGTTACAGAAGTCTTGTTCGAGGAGAAGTCCATGGCTGCACCAACAGGTAATGTTGATGAAAATGAAGTTGGGATAGGTGAGGTTCTTCTAGCTGATGATGAGAGCAAGGCAGGAGCATGTGGAAGAACTTCGGAGGACACAGTGCAAGTTTGCCTTCCAGTTGATGCTCGTGAAAGAAAAGACGATGGTGCTGGTGAAAAGGATGAATTCTATAATCTGGATATAGCTGGAGTTGAAGACAAAAAAGACCATTCAGAGGAACTGTTTTCAATAGGGATTGATTCCACACCTGAATCTTCCACTAACAACAGCAGGGAGAATAAATGCATTGCTGTTGCAGAAGCGATAGCAGATGGATCTCTTGGGAAGTTTTCTGGGACCGAAAGCATAGACTCAAGAAAATTTGACATTATTTTAGCTTCAGGTACTCAGCGAAGTGTAAAAGAAGATGATGGTAGTAGTTCTGTTCATGTGGCATGCATTACTGAAGTAGTAAATTCTGATAATGAGTCATGTCATGTTAGAGATTTTAACTCAGTTCAAAACTCTTCCGACGTCCATGCCAACAAAGAGGCAAATTTGGTGTCTGTCAGTAACGAATCTGTCACTGGAAGATTAGACGCTTCTCAGGATGGCAGTGAGAGCCAGCTTGTTGGCGATGCAGTTAGAATTGCTTCTGAAACTTGGAAAGATGATGGTGTGAAAACCGACGTTAAACCACAGCTTACACCATCGCTTCTTGATGTTTCAGTCGATGCAGTTAGAATTGCTTCTGAAACTTGGAAAGATGATGGTGTGAAAATAAAATCACAGCTTACACCATCTCTTCTTGATGCATCAGTCGATGCGATTAGTCGAACTGACAGTCTTGAAGGCAACTGGGGGTCTATCTCAGGTATTCTTATACTTTGTAGTTTGTATGAACTGCCCTTAAGATTTTCATTGATAGATGTTTTTCGAATTGATTTCTGTTGGTTCCATATTATGTCTTATAACTGATAATTAATACATTTTTCTTGATCATGAGGAACAGTGCTCTCAACTCTGTCAGATTTACCACCTGTTGTTGATGGCGAAGTAACATTGCAAGCGCGAGCCGAAGCAGAGGAAAACAATTTGAAGAAGGCGGATGCTGCAACTGAGAGACAACATTCCGACAGATCTGATTTGTTTGAACCACCGTCTTTTATGACATTGGTTGAACCTACAGCTGGAGGAATCCAAAACTCAGCCGCTTCCGAAATCCAGACTGCACGAAACCAACAGCAGCCAAATGCTGCACCTCTGCAAGCTGGCTGGTTTCCATCTTACACTCATGTTGCGAACGACTCGCCAGGAAGAAAGAAGAACGAAGCAATTATCGCCAAGGTGACAAACTGGAGCACGGGAAAGCCACACACTGCTCTCAAAAACCTTCTGGATGATGCTGCACTCGAAAGCAAGCAGAAATCATCACCAACCAGAAAAGAAAATCTAGCTTCTATGATTCAGAAAGATGAAAAATCAATGAAAAATGGCTCCATTGACAAAACAGTCGCCTCCGCTATGCGGCCTAAATCGCCTACCTCGCAGTTGGGAAACAAAGAGATTGCAAATGAATGGAACTCTCCTGCAAGATATCCATCAGACATCAGGAGAGAAAGGAGAAAAGGGAAGCCATATTGGGCTCAATTTGTATGCTGTTCATCAGTGCATTAGTAGAGTAGATTGTTGCAGAACTGTCTTGAATGTTATTTAGCTGTATGATCTTCTACTTCTATAGATTACTTAATAGTTCAATACATTACTTACACTGCCTGCCCTTTTTCTCTGCCAAATTTTCAGGATGCATTGCTTTTTGTGGAAAATGTTGGGTTTTTTTTTTCTTTTCTAGAATCATATTTTATTTTGTATGTTTGGTTTATAAATGGACATTCCTTAGTGATGTTATCATAAATGGCTCTACTAGTAGCCTATTTTTTTTTTCTTTCTATAAAGGTAATTTCTTAGAAGTTAAAAATGAAGTCTGGAATTTTAGTGTTCATGTTGGTTTTCAATATTTTGTTAATTTCTGTAAAATTTTAATTTCATCTCTTAATTAACATAAAAGTTGTCTGTGTTGTTACAAATATCTTATGATGAAACAAGTTGTCTTGCAAATCCTCATTTCTCTCCTCCATCTGGTCTAGGGTTCGACCTTCCCACTTTGAAAAAAAATAGTACATTTTCTTAAGTGAGTTTAAAATGTTTTATATCTTAATTTGATGGAAAAATATTTCTTTATACAATTGTATATGACATGTTTCCGAAATGTTGCTCATATTCTAAAAACATATGTTCTACTAATCCTTGATAACTTCATAAAAAGCATTTTTTTACAAATTTAAATTCACACCATTTTTATTTAGTTAAAATATTTAAATACATGAAAAAAGTAATTATCAATTTCAACGTCATTGGATAGGATTTCATTGAAATTTTTCTTTTTTTAAGTACAACAAATGAAAGTTTAAAAATTTGAACCTCCGACTTCAAAGAAAATAATACAAATCAATTACTATTGAACTATGCTACTCAACAAAGATAAACATAAACCGGCAAGCAAAGTAAATAGAAAAATCTATCAATGTCAACCTCGTTGGATAGGATTTCATTGAAACTTTTTGAAACAAAAAGAAAAAACTTGAAACTCAAACCATTAGAGAACCAAAAATGGTGTATTATTCAAGTACCAAATGCATACTCAATCAAAAATAAATGACAGACATTCCAAACAACCCTGCTCAATGAACATAAACATAGAAGAACTGGTTCAAATTGATCAATGAACTAATAATATATTACACATTTGCAATAAGAAAAACTAAGTTGAATTCAAAAGTAACACATAATGGGGTTGGAAAAATCTTGAAGACCTGATAAAATAGAAAGTTCATAACCCTATGAATTGAATTGAATAATAAACAGATGAGTCTTTTAAATAAAATTGCAATTTCAGACTTGACTTTGAAAACACAAAACACAATGACTAAGCTCCCTTCCTTATAATTTACTTGGAGAATCATCAAAAATACTTACTTTGTGGTCTAACCTCAAATACAAAATAACAAATTGAAGAACCAAAACTCCTAGCAGAATGACTTTCACAAATGTCTAAGCTGTCGAAGTATTCCTCTAAAATACATTCCCATCAAACCTCTCTTTTTTGGCCCCTCGTATAACTTGAAGCTCAAATGACCTTTAGAACCCTTTATTAAGGAGCAATGCCGACCGAGAATGTGCCCCGAGAAAAAAGAATTTTATCAATGTTCTCATATATATTCTTCAAATGAGAGAGAATGTGGGAATATTGGCTTCTCAACTTGGAAAACAATGGAAAGATCAGAAAAGAAGTCAATAAGACCAGATTTACATAACCCTCAGTGAATTTTCCCACAGCAAGACCGATCAGATTTTTCCTATAAGCCTCAAGAAAGCCAATCTATTCTTAAGATTGCACAGCCAACCTCTGAAGATGCTCAAAGAAAACTTGAAGGCTGACATCGTCGGTAAATATGATATCTGACCCGGCCGCTATTTCTTGAGCATTGTTGTATGTTGCTGATGGATTCAACTTTGCCAATAAGAATCTAGCCTGCTCAGAAAATCAAGATAATAAAAGAATGATGTCAATATACACCTTCAGATGGATAATAGGTAAGAATAATTTCGTCTATTCAGTTCCGCAATCATATGTATTTATCAAATAAACCAAAAATCTACCAGCAATCCATTAGAACAGATGGAAAAACCCATTGCAGACATTACTAATAAATATCTTTCTTTTATGCTTCACACCATAAATATCTTAGTCAGTTTATAAATAATAAAAAAATGGTAAGAACACTTACTAAGTTTTGGCAAAGATTTCAAAAAAAATGTAAAGGCATAAAAATGGAAATGGTAACTAAACAAGTTTAATTAAAAAAACAGAACTATCAACAGGCCTTGAATTTTTCATAGATTTCCAAGTATGAAACTTCCAAGCATATTAATAATAATTTGGGCAAAGCTGCAGATTTATAAACGATCTTTTCTATGAATGCAACCCAAAGCTGCAGATTAAGAAAATAACCTGAGAACCATGCTGATCACAGACAACCAAACGAGGTACTGGAAAACGTTCATGAATAATAATTTGGGCATCATCATGAGGAGCTTGCAATAACTGTGCAAATGCCTGTAGAAAGAATGTTAGATTCAATTAAATGAAAGATATGGTTGATATACCCATTATAGACTATCAAATGACCAAAGTTTAAGAAACACAATCTACGTTTTCAAATTTATTCTCTAAAAAGAGAAAGATATTTGCCAGTAGATATAAAATAGCCATAAATGGTCAAAGGTTTCTAAAATAGTAAAATGGGTAATTATAAAATCAAATTAATTTTTTTTGTTTGTTAAATTTCAACTTTTAATAGTAGTAGAGGGACTGAATTCAAGCAAGCACAAACTTGGTGTTCTGGCTGATTTTGGTATCCCATATTACGCCACTGAGCTATTGTCATCCCATGAAATACGACAACACTGAAATATGAATCTAGCAGGAGAATGCGGTCAGCTGCAATGGACGCCACATCTAACAATGCTGGTGCAGGAAGTGAATTGAATGAGTATGATATTAGTGATGGCTGAATCATCACTGCAGTGTTCGTAATGTTCTCCCTATTTAACAACATCCGAAAATATGCAGTTTCATCTGGACTGTTGTTAAAAACCTGCACATAGGATAGCAAGGATTGAATGTAAGTCGTCTTTTCATTGGATCATATTGACATGAATAACCTCAAGAATGAGATCCTAAAAGAATACCTGTACAAATTGTGAACGCCGCAAATTAAACATGAACTGAGGATACAAAGAAAAGCAAGGATTTAGAGTAAAGGAAGATGGATCGTCTTTCCGATAATCACCAAACTTAGAACAGAGGCGAATCAAGGATCGATCCAACCACCGAATAGCATCAAACCCCTCCTGATAAGAGAAAAAAATAACATTAGGTAACTTATAACTTTGAAAATACAAGTAGAACAAATGCCCATTGAACTAACAATCAACAAAACCTAGTTAGCAGGAAGCAATTTCATTCTTCTTTAAAAACGCATGGACTATGTAATTAGAAGGGACACTTATACTTGATCACTTGAAAGTTCAGAAGATACTCAAAATGGGCAATTATTTAGGCTAGAAAACATGAAATTGTTTAAATCTGACTATTATGCTATGATATTTTTATTTAGTAAGACTAGTCTCCATATTTCATTTAGTTTCTTGTCTATGACCAGGCTTCATCCTCACGATTGTCTATACACTTTGCTTATTGATATCAAGTTCCAATTTATATAAAAAAGAAAAGAAAAAATAAGAACAGCAAACAAGAAAAGAAAGTTATACATCCCAGGCAGATGTAACAGAACTTGCAGAGTCGTTTTACAAAGAATAAATGCTAGGTCCAAGTGGATTTTGCAAACAACACAGCAACTTGGGGAAAGGGCACTATGAGGGGAATTTTCCCTGAATATTGCACTCAAATATCAAAGTAGATCAGTTGATAGGAAGATTAACACCTTCTTTAGATATTTATCCTTCCAAAAAAGCCTTAGTCATCTCTTTAGGGAGAGGATGAGTAGTAGCAATTTTCTTGAAAAGGAACTTTTTTCCTTCAAATGAAAATAATTCTTACAAAAAAAAAACCCCTGGATAAGAACCTAGTTACCTTAGATCTTACATGCATACAAATTCAAACAAAAGTGTTTCATGGCCCAAGACAAATTTACAGTTTCTTCCATTCACAACTAGGACCTGAATCCATGCAAACATCACATGTTTTTTTTGGAAGAATTTAACCTTCAATTCTCACTTTGTTTTTTTGTTTTTTTTAATAAGAACGAACCTTTTCATTGAAAAAATGAAAAGAGACTAATACTCAAAGATACAAACTCCACCACAAGGGAGAGGAAACAAAAAGCAATAAAAGTAAAGAAGAAAACATAATAACAGAACACATCACAGTACAAAGATTAAGTGAAGATGAAAGCTTCCCAATTAAGGCAAATGTCTCGTGAAACCAAAAATGCAATCTTCTCGAGTTCAATATCTCTCATGATCCCTCAACACAGTTAAATTCAATATCATTTTCTTTGGGACAAACTTGCCACAGATTTAACAAATTAAGCAGGTTGAGGTGGTTTTTCGAAAGAAGGGAAAAAGGTTTGTTTAATTGAAATGTTCAACTTGATAATGAACATAAAATTCTAAATACCTCCATCTCCATTTTCAAGGAAGTTAATCTTGCCACAACAACTGCAGCAGCCTCTTGATCAAACCCTTGCACCAATTCCTGAAATCAATGCCTCAAATATTTAACTTTTCACTGTTCATTGAGATAGAGAAAGAGAACCAACAAAGATAATTAATGTGTGTTTACTTTTCAACGCTAATCAAGATAGAAAAAGAGAACCAATACAGAGAGCTTAAGTGTGTGTCTGTAAACGCCAAGAGAGGTTTAACCATTACATATTATAAACAAGAGCATATCGACCATGATACAACCACTCCTAGAAATATTATTTCTGAGCCAATGTTGACTGATGAGCATCTTGCATGAATTGAAATAGTGATACTCATCTGTACACATGAATGTCAATTAAGGGAACCCATTGAATATTATAAGTAGAACCACACATGTGACACCTCTACTCTTAAAAAGGATGATGAGAAAAATCATCTCCACCAATGTTTATCTATGGACTTTCCACAAATTACATTAGTACATTTTAATATATAATAATTAGGCCTTAGGGTTTAACAAACAAAAAGAGAAACATCCTAAAAGTCCACCTATTGCCTATCACACCTTCTGACTATGCATAAATTACAAACTTCACTGCTTATCTTTAGGATCTAATCCTGTCCAATCATTCCATTAGATGTCACTTTGATATAATTTTTTTAGAAATGAAGAAATGAATGTAAAATCCTTCCTCCATGAAACTGCAAATTGCTTGTCACTTTGATATAATTGAATGCATGCAAAGCCAAAATTGTAGATCAAATAAATGAAGGCCATATTACCAGAAGTATGAGACCTTTTAATTCCTTCATTGAGAAGTCATCACTCACAGACATCCCGCTCCAAAATGGTATCTCTATACATGGTCAAATTTTCGAGATTACCCTATTATCACATTGATTGATCGTGTTTATCCTCAGAAAAGGTGCTGGAAAAAATTGATGGTGCTATGGTTAACTTGAGAGGTCTACATCCAACCATTATCCTATTCTTTTGTCCATTGGCCACAATAGGTGGGTCCTAGCCCTTTCCGATTTGAAAACATGTGGTTGCATCATCAATCGTTCTTTCCCCTTGTGGAATATTGGTGGAAAAGTAACCATCAAGGGTTGACCTAGTGGTCATGAAGGGCTTGAGACTATTAAAGCCCTCCTAGAGGAAATGTGTTAAATCCTTGGTGGCAACCTACCTAGGAATTAATTTCCTACGGGTTTCCTTGGCACCCAAATGTTGTAGGGTCAGGCGGTATGTCCCGTGAGATTAGTCGAGGTGAACGTAAGTTGGCCCAGACACACGGATATAAAATATATATATATATATTGGTGGAAAAATGCCCCACTCCAGGGATGGCCGAAACATGGGTTCATCAAAAAGATCAAGGGTCTAAAAGTCATCATCAAGGATTGGAATCAAAACACTTTTGGCTGTATTACCACACACACATACATCGCTAGCATAGACAGCAAAGAAGAAACAGGAGACCTCCTTCCCAACCACAAAATTCAAAGGAATTCTTTGAAGGAACAACTTCTCTCTTTTGTTGCAAAGGAAGAGACCCTATGAGGACAAAAGTGAATGACCAAATGGTAGAAAAATGGTGATATAAACTCTTCCTACTTTCACCGAATTATGGCCATGAAGAGAAGGAAAAACACCATCAATGAGATTTCTTCAAAAGAGGGTAGAAGCTGCCTCACAGAAGCTGAAATTAAGCAAGAGATTATCCCTTTTTTCTTCCACCTATATATAAAGAAACATGGTAGCCGTACCCTTCCTCACATATCTCAGTGGGATCCTATCACAGCCCATCAAGCTTCACAGTTGGAAGCTGTCTTCACCGAGGAAGAGGTAAAGTTTGCTGTTTTTAAGCTGGGCACAAAAGAATCCCCCTGGTCCTGATGGCTTTACCGCGAATTCTTCAAAATAAAAAACTTTGGAACATCCTCCTTAAAGGTGACATCGTGAGGTGTTCCAACACTTTTTCAAGAAAGGGATTGTAAATGCAAACCTCAAAAGACCTACATTTGCCTCATTCCTAAGAAATTGGATAGTCATACAGTCTATGATTCGCCCCATTAGCCTCACCTCTTGCCTTTATAAAATTGTTGCTAAGGTTCTTACCGAAATGCTCAAGAAGGCTCTCCCTTTTAACGTGGGTGGCTGGCCAAACACTTACCTTGGTATCCCTTTAAATGAAAATCTCAATAGTCTCTCCTTTTGGTTCCGGTTGTGGATAAACTCACACATATCAAAAGGAGGTAGACAAACTCTTCTCCAAGCAACTTTATCAAATCTCCCCATTTTTTATATCTCCCTCTTTGAAATGCCGACAAAGATTAAGATTATTAGTGTGATTGAATGACTTCACCGGAATTTTCTTTGGAGAGGGAACGCTGATGGGTATTCCATGCACCTCGTCAAATGGGATAAAGTCGTTATTCCTATTGAAAAATGTGGGTTAGGTCTCCATAGTATCAAAGACAAAAATCCTGCTCTACTAGCAAAGTGGATGTGGCGGTACCAAAGGGAGAGAGAGAGAGGCTCTTTGGAGATTGACTATTGATGCAAAGTTTGGCTCCAAGGCTTTAAATAACAACCCTGGCAATGTTTCTCTCCATATTTCCTGGAGCCCATGGAAGAACATTTTGAAGCAACAGTCCATACTTCATAATTCTGTTCTGACCAAGGTTGAAAATGGGGCAGCTACTGACTTTTGGAATGATAAATGGCTTCAAGGAAGACCTTTGTCTATTCACTTCCCACCTGCTTTTTTCCATCTCAAACAAAAAGATGGCTTCTGTCAAAGATTTATGGAGGGAAGACTTGGCTTTTTGGGACTTAAATTTCAGAAGGAACTTGAAAGATGAGGAAGTCTCTGAATGGGCTGCGCTGAGCCTCTTATTATCAACTGTCCGATTAACCAACCATGAAGACTTATGGGTTTGGCCTCTTGAAAAATTGGGATCTTTTCCACAAAATCCTTTCTGCAAAGCCTTGATCTTTCTGCTGAGTGTGATCCCCATCTTTTTACAAAGGCTATATGGCATGACGATTACCCAAAGAATGAGAGCTATTCTCACAGGGCAGTAAACACATATGACAGGCTGCAAAGACGTCTCCCTTACATGGCTTCTCCCCAAATGGGTGTATCCTATGTAAACATGATTGAACTGCAGTCTTTTGCCCTTTTTGCTCACAGTTTTTGGAAGGACGTGATGATGACTTTCAGCTGATCGGTGGCCCTACCAAGTGATTCTTATATTCGTCTAAATCTCTTCCTCTTGGGCCATCCTTTCAAAGACAAGAAGGAATACTTTGGAAGAGCTTAGTTTGTGCGTTTTTGCGCTCCGTGTGGATTGAAAGCAATCAAAGAATTTTTGGATCCAAGGAAAGAGCCTATACGATCTCTTTGACAATATTCTTTTCCTTGATCTTTCTTGGTGTAAATTGAATTCTCTTTTTCACTCTTATAGCTTTGCATCTCTTTTGTCCAATTCAAGAAGTTTAATGTAACTCCTTTGACTTGGGGTCTTTCTTCCACCTTATTTTTTTTTTAATTTCATAAATCAATGAAATTATTTCTTATCCAACAAAAAAAAAATAATAATAATAGTAAAAAGAGATCAAATAAATGAATATTCTGTTCTCACAGGTAACTCCCATAAACTAATTTTCCTAGTAACTTGGGTTGAGGTTCCTTCAGACATGTATATTCACTTAACCAGGTATGGATGAAGATACCTTTTGGAGTTTAGCATGACAAACAGGCAAGAACTAAGATCCAAGCTTCAAATATGAAGATGAAAAGTGCTCCGTTTCTTGTATATAACTCTCAAAATAAAAGTAGAGTAACATACATAGTCCTCTCTAATTTGTTTTTTGTTGACTTTTCTCCAATGAAATGTTAAACCCCATTGAAAAGACTAGTTCTCAGAATTGTAGAAATGGAGTAATATTTATGGACAAAATAGTTTTAAACAATGTAAAATAAGAAACCTCCGAGCTAACTGCAGTGTCTATCCATCTTCTAGTGACCGTTGTAACCCGAAGCATTGACTGACCTTCAGGATCTTGATAACTGCAATCATAATAATAAATGGCCGCAACTATATTATACATGATGTGACATATGCTGCATTACCATAATAAATCATCACAATTGATAACTTACCTAGTAAGAAACTGCAAATACAACTGTGGATTTGCAGTTCCTGGAGCATTTGATCTATCACTTGATGCAAGATCAAAAAACACTGTCAAACAAGTGCTTTTGTCAAGGCCACACATTTTCCACATTGTTGTATTGCCCTCCCCAATAACAGTATCAGCAACAGCAGGACCTTTCTGAAGATATGCACCACAAGCAATCAGTTCCATGAAAAATCAAGCAAATGGAAAATTTAATATCCACGAGCAAAAGCCAACAACAGTGCGTAAAAGCATACGACCTTCTCCAAAGATGTGCAAGGTCCAATTATCCCCTGAATTTTAATATCCTTCGAACAATTGACCTCAAGGGTGCCACTGAAACATAAAAGTAGGTATCAGTCACATGAAACACTATCCTCTAGCCTATTGGAGGTCGGAAAAAAAATATATACAAGAATTAGATGCATTGTTTCCACGTGTGCTATACTTGTCCAAAGTAGATGCAGAAGATGTAGACACACCAGAAGCAACAGCCAAAAAAATCCATACAACTAAATTTATTTTTTATGTTCTCCCATCTTACCAACGTCCATTATTCCTTCACTACTCTTACAGGAGTACACATTATTTCCATTGTCGTCTGAATTTGAATCATACCATGTAATTCTTGCAATCACCCACTGTAATGACTTAAGCATTCGGCCTTCAAGATACCCCATCCATCTTTCTTTTATTATTATTTATACGTGGTTTGTACTTTGTACCTATGATATCAGATATATCTAGATTTATAGCTGTCCTCTTTTGGCTTTTACAAACAAGTCAAGCCAAGGTAGTTGACAATAACACAAATATGAACATCTACAACTAAAAATAACATACAGAAACAAAAACATGGGCCAAATGAATTGGAAGAAAAAGAAGCACAATATATTTAAAATTATGCACTCACTTAAAGCAAAGACCAAGAGAGTGTTCCCCTTCTTCAAACACACGCTTGAAAGAGTCCTTAAATACAGAATGTCCAAAACTTTCAGCTAGAACAACAAGGCCACCAGTTTTTTCTACTGCAACTTTCATTTCCGCAACACCAACCTATATGTTTAAAAACTTCAATGAGTGAAGCATGATTATTGACAGCTACCAAAAAATGCATATAAATGTTAAGATTATTATAACAAAGTGATTGTGTCAGGATTATTAAAGAAACCTGGTGCAGTATATTTGAATCCTGACGTTCAGATCTAAGTTAGTTCAAATCAAATAATCATTATACAACACTAGGTTTATTTTATACCATTAAAAAGTAATTGAATCCTGATGTCCAAATCTGATATGGATTGATTCTATTGAGCTTCAATTACTTTTTACCTTATGGAACAGTAGGCACAAATATTTCGCAAGACAAACTTGGATAAACAAAATGCAAAAGCCCATGACCTCATCAACAATCAAGTATGTCAAATTTGAACATCAGGAAATCCATTACATCTAGATATCATTATGTTAGAACTATTTAACAACTAAACAGTATATCAATAATCCTTCTGCTTAGAAGTTGAGAATAATTCTGATATGGTGCTGTATGCATACAGATCTTTTCAGCAAATGTGTCCAAGTTCTTGAAGCATTAAATCCAAAATAACATCAAAGTCAATAAGTTATAATCAACATTTCAATTTTTCTCAATGGTATACCATGCAGAAAGAAAGATGTCAAAAAATTACCTATAAAAGGTCCGCTTAAATGTGTAACCTGAGTTTAAATAACAAATCTCATAACTGTAGAACATTAACCAAACTAACAGTACAAAAATATAGCATCATGCAGTATAGTAGGGGAGGAAAAGACTATTTTTTGGGTCATTTGCCACCTTAATCCAAAATACCATAAGCAGAAAACCTGCCCCCACCCTCCCAAATAACCACTTGAGCCTCCTTACACAGATCATTGTAACTTAAATATGCTAATTTAACATGCAAATCATCAGTGCTATGAAAACTAGTTAACTGTAACACCTATATGATTCGAGAGATACTCTTCAACAATTGGACACTTTGAGAAGTCACAAAAAGAAAAGACAAAAACTAGTTTGATTTTATATTGTTGGATCTCATGCACTTGATATACTTTATCATTTTTATCCATTTTCTTTCTTCAGGGGAGGGAACATTGAACATTAATATTTGGACTGCATGAGCATGACGAATACTTGGACGTGACAAATCAACCTAGTGCATCTGCTCTAGGCAGAAATGCTCAAGATCAAGCATATTAAAAAGCAAAAGAAACAAACAAAAATAAGCATGAAATTGACCATAAAAGGGCTCAAAAAAGGATATAAAATTACTAGAATCAATTCAATCTAAGTTTACAGCTCTAGGTAAGGAAAAGGTTGAAGTAAATAATTCACATGTTGTTTATAGCAACCTGATCAAGTGCTGATGCAAAAAGATCCAATACATGGCCTTGGCCAACCAGCTGTTTTGCAAGACTTTCATAGAATTTAATTGCTTTTTTAAAGTAAGGAGCAGCATCCTTATCAAGGTCTTTATGTGAACGCACTGGATCCGATAGGTCTTTGGACACAATCTGTAAATGTTCAACTCAATCAGTATATCAAATAAAACATTAGCAATTATAATGACGGAAGGAATGAACAACAATTTTCAATTCTAGCTATTCAATGGTACTGGTGAACGTTGGATCTAGAACGAAGTCCGTGCAAAAGATAGCAGTTCCCTTCATCACTTACAAAATAACATGCAATCATATGTTTGATTACTTGGGTTGCATGTGTACACAATTAATTATGGAAACAATCCCATTAAAGTAAGATAATGAGTAATGCCAATGCAAGTAATTGTGTGCCACTTCAACATAAGTCAAATAATTATTCCAAAATTAAGACCCACAATAGTGCAGTTATCTAAGTTTATAAAATAAAATACTAGTGAAAATGACCTAGTGTTTCCAACACCAAGTAAAAAACAAAGAAAATTAATTTCAAAATAACAAAACTATGTATGTCTAGCCAAAATAGCTGAACCTATGTCTAGAAACAAGTGAGAATGAATCTACAAAGAGGAAATAGAACGAAAAATAAGATCGATGCAATTATGATATCTGCCACCTTTCTATGCAAGTTCAAAAAGCTCTTACACCTAAATCCACACCTTCTGTAAGCCACCTTAGTTGAGTTACGTTATGCAAAATAGGCTTCGAATTGCATTGTTGTACTCAATGGACACGAACACAGTTTTTAATGTCAAGTGTTGTAATAGGAAAATATGTAACTTGCAAAAATGAATTGCCACAATGTAATTCTAAACCTCTGTATAATCTTCTAACAACAAAAAACCATGTAACATGCAAAAATTATTCTTGGCATAGGATGTGATCTAGCACAAATCGTAATATATAATTCAGAACAACAAAACACGAGGAACAGAAATTCTCTTCTTTTTTTGTTACCGTGCCAGGTCCTTCTGTGCATGGTCCACCAACCATAGCAATAATTCGGGCACCGGTTCCAGGCATACAAGCTCCAAGCAAACTTGCTGCAACACTTAAAGCCACTCCGGTGCACCGAGATGCCCGATTACCAGGAGAAACGGGCCATTGATCTGTTTGAAGTTCATCCAACACCTACAATTCATAACAAATGCAACCGAGTTCAAGAATTTGCCTACATTGAACCAAAACAAAAAAAGAACAGAAACGGAGAAACCAAATGAAACCTACCGAATTGAGGGTATATTCGCAATCAGAAGCAGGCAACAAAAAACGTGTAACACCCGAATTCGGGAATCCATTCTGGACCCCCTTTTGATAGGCTCCAGCAGCTCTCCGGCTTCCAATCCCAAGACCCAATTGCTCCAAAACCTGCTCCTTAGAAACCTCCTGCGTACCCCGAAACACAAACACCTTAGACATATCAGAGAATCCCAATTCATGAACCTGAACCTGAGTCCCAAACGAAACAAATCCAACAAGCGCATTATCAGGCAACAACCCGATCGCCCTCTTGAGCGCAGATTTCACAAACCCCAATTCCTCCTCGATCATGCAGGTATCGAGCAAAAAAAGAAAAACCGGGGAAGGATTCGGCTGCTGGGAGGAATCAAGAGCAGGATTGGGGTTAGTAGATTGAGGGAGAGCATATTGAACAGTGGTATACTGAGGATAAAGCTCGCCAGGGAGATGGGTTTCGGAGATCATGGCATAATGAGGCGGGAAGTGGCATCGTTGGTAACAAAAAGGGCAGATCCAAATCTTAGCGGTGAAGTCGACACGGGAAAAGGGGTTGAGGACGGCGGAGCAAGACTTACAACGGAGTGGCGCGTAAGGGAGAGTGGGGATCTCAGGGTGAGGACGGATCGGAGCGATCGAGACGGCAAGTGGAACAACGCACTTGCTGGCTTCAACCTTGGTGCGTGGCCAAACATTCCAGGACATACGAACTCCATCGATGCCTTCGGGATCTGCGTTCGCCATTTCTGACATTGTTGGGATGAGAGAATTGAATTGAGAAGTGGGTTTTTCCCGCGAAGAGAGAAATTGGGTGTTGAAGAGTTTTGGATTGCAAAGATGAAACACAGAGAGAGAGGGAGATAAACGATCGAATTGAGGCGACCCCCTGAGAAATTGCAGAGAAAGGGGTCACCGCAGGAAGAGAAAGAGAGGATGGAATTGAGAATTGGGAATTGAGCGTTGAGCGTTGAGAGAGATTTGATGGGCAACAAGAGCAAAACCAAAACAAACAAAAAATATGTCAAATTTCTCTCTCACATTTGGTCTAACTTTGTGAGATTGATTTCGCCAAATATGCTAAAAACGCAAGAGCATTTATTAGATAATTCCTTTTATTTCTTCTTTGCCAAATATGCTTATATATATATTTTAACAATATAGTCTCGGAATTCGAACATTTAACCTCGTATTAAATGTAAATGTAACAGGTGTTGAAACAAATAAAATTGTATTGACTAGCATGAGCGATAATTGACACGTACTTCTTTTCTCAAGGTCGAAGATTCAAATCCTCATATCCAACATTTATTATACTGAAAGGAAAGAAAAAAAAATACACCGTATAGACTATAGAAAAGTCATGGAAGCTCTTATAACTTATGTGTAAACATCGACCTAACTCAACTGGTTAAGACTTATAACTTATGTGTAAACACCGACCTAACTCAACTTGTTAAGACGTATTGTTCTCGATCAAAACGTTAAAGGTTGGAATTCTCTCATAACTTGTGTGTATGAGATTATTATTATTTTTTTTCAATAAAAAATAAAAGAGATTTCTAGTCATTAAGGGTGTGTTTGGTGCACCAACTTGGAGTTGGGTAGCCTGAGTTACGTTTGACTCACCGACTATTATAACTCACCGTCATTAAAGTAATTCTAATGACTTCAATAGTATTTATTATTTACAACTATTATAACTCACAGACTATTGTAATTATCAACTATAATAACTCACTCGGCGTCCTAAACACTCTCAGAGATGAAGATTTGAACCAATTATAAAGTATAAAGAAGTCTTTTGATGTTGCGATATTGATATATGTTCAAGTTGAGATTCGGAAAGTTATACTTACCGGTTAAACTGCGTTTGCATGAGTTATAAGGTTTATGTGTTCTAAATAATGGTTGCTAGTTATATTTGTATGGACTCTCCTCCAAGAGAAAAGGCAAGTTTTGGCTTGAGATGTGTTTTTGCCAATGTGGAGTTTTTTTTTTTTTTTTTTTAACATGCGGGGTGGGAATTTGAACATCTGATCAATAGTTCATACATTATGTCAGTTGAGCTATATTCATGTTGGCGCTAATATGGAGCTTTGTACTTCTATGCTCGCGAGAAAACTAACCAATGGTTGAACTCATTGTTGTATGTGATTAGAAGTGGGTTAAAAAACACTTTTGGTCCTCAAACTTTCACGAAAGTAACAATTTAGTCTCTAACTTTAGTTTGTAACGATTTAGTCCATGTACTTTCAATCTTGTAACAATTTAGTCTCTTAATTTTAATTTGTAACGATTTAGTCCATGTACTTTAAAATTGTGTAACGATTTAGTCCCTATTGTTAAAAAATATTGTTAAGATTTAATCAGGTTTCTTAACATATGTAAATCAATAAACTGATTAGAGACCAAATGCTTATAAACTACGTACAAAGACTTAAGTCGTTAAATAATAAAAATTGACACTTAGTTTTGATGAATTTTTTCATGATATGGACTTAATCGATACAAATTATAATGTACATTGACTAAATTGTTGCATATGAAAGTTGAAGGACTAAATTATTGTTACAAAACTAAAAGTATAGGGATTAATTAGAAATTTACGAATCGTTACAAACTAAAATTTAAGGACTAACTTGTTGCTTTGATAAATATTCAGGGACCAAAAGTGATTTTTAACCTTAGAAGTATTATGACTAACTAAGACCTCATTTGATAACCATTTGGTTTTTTGTGTTTGCGAGTTTTTAAAAAATTAGGCCTATAAACATTGTTCCCACATATGAGTTCCTTTATTTTGTGTGATGACAGGATCGAATAATAAAGAATAAGAGCGCGAGAATCAACACAGAGTTTACATGGTTCACTAACGTTGTGTTGGCTAGGTCCACAGACATAAGGGGAGAAAGTTTGTATTACGAATAAGAGATTACAAAATACAGACTAGGGCGACAGAAATCATTAAAATGTTTTTATGTATGGCGCTCTTTTAATGACTTAATACATAATGGGTCAAAACTTAATACAAATACATGAAATTCAAATCAAATTTTGGTTCGGGGGCGTTGCCCCCATATTTTACTGGGCGCTTCGCCCCTAGACCTCGACTCGCTGACTTAGTATCGAATCAGTCGTAGCGGGTCATAACAGATTCAAGACATTCCAACATTTTGTTATCTACATTCTACAAGTGTTTTCAAATTCCAAACTAAGTTTTGAAAACTAAAAAAAAAAATATAGTTTTTAAAAACTTTTTTTTATTTTTAGAATTTCCCTAAGAATTATAATGTTTCCTAGAAAAGATGAAAAACATGGTAATGAAATGGTGAGAAAACAAGCACAATTTTAAAAAACTAAAAATCAAATGATTATCAAACGAAGCCTTAAGTATACAAATCTTCCTACAACTACAAAAGTTATGTCGTTCTTTATCTCTTTTCTCTCTTTTTAACATTGACGACACCAACCGACAAACGTCACATTAGTATTAGTTGAACGTCTCAAAACCTTGTTATTATTTTATAGTCATGTAAATGATAGGCAATAGATTTCTATATTTGTAGTTTGGCTTCTCCTTTGAAAAAGTGCAAGGTACAATGCTTCAATCTTCTTTGCTTTTCACCCAACTTAATCCTTTCCAAACCTTAAAATAGCTTCAATGACACAAAAAACACCAAAGCTTCCTTTCAATGACCTCAAGGCTTCTCCATACTTTGGTTTTTTCAAACTAAACTTTATATACTAGTGTTGTCCCATCTTGCAATGAAAACTAGTTGGGAAAATAAATGAGGATAGCCCTAAAAACCTCACTTCTCTCTCCTAAAGGAAAATGAGTAGCCAAAAAAAAAGTTCACATCTTCTCCACTTTGATTTAAAGCAAAAATGGAGTAAATATACTTAAATAACAAAGTAAATTTATGTCGGTTAGAATCGCTAAGTACGAAAAAAAAAAGTTGTGATAAGAGGCTGCTTAAAGTACGTACACACAGGCTAGACATAGAATGCATAAGGGAAGTGCACGTTTGTGAGACCTTAGTCAGGATGATCCATTGTTTATGCGGC